>CAJNOP010000076.1:576103-660942 GCA_905250075.1 Rotaria sp. Silwood1
ACAATTGTGATTGCTCATCGTTTGAGTACAATACGAAATGCTGATTTAATCATAGCATTAGACAGAGGCGAAGTGTTTGAATATGGAACTCATAATGTTTTGATGGATGGCAAAGGTCTTTATTATGAATTAGTAATTGCACAACAACGTAAAGAAAAACATGAAGATGATGAGTCATCCGATGAAGATCAACCGATAGAATTACTTGATAAAAGTAATGAATAAATAAAATAAAAATTGATATATGACCTATTTTGCTTTAGATGTTTTACTTCGTCGACGTACGATGTCATTTGGTTCAGTACAATCAATACAATCTGACATTCCTGATGTTTATGAAATGGATGATACAACAATTGAAATAAAAAATAAACAAATTTTTCGTAAACCATTTATTTTTAAAATTCTTAATCTTAATTTACCAGAAATAAACTGGATTATACTCGGATGTGCAACATCAATTCTATTCGGTGCTATTACACCGGTAGGTCAATGCTTCAAAAGAATTTTTTCTTTGTTATGTATTGTGAAATATGATCTAAAAGCAGCGTTGGATTATAGGAGTGAAAATTTAGATCTAGCGCTTTCCTTGACAGGTCATAACAGACACTGGTGAACGATCATTACAGACCGTGGTAGTCGTAGGTCAGAAATTGTCATAGATTGTGATAGACGCTAGCCAGAGACCATGACAACTGCTAATAATAGACCGTCACAGGACGTGACAGATGCTGACCAAAGACTATCACAGACTGTGACAAATGCTAGTCAGAAACCATCATAGGTCGTGACAATCTCTGACCAGAAACCATTAAAGACCGTAATAGACGCTAGTAGAAGGCCATCAAAGACCTTATATCAATAATATCTCGTTATAATATATGACCTATTTCCTTATTACATACTTAGAGAATGCATTGTGTTTCACATTTTAATCTCGTATACCTTGTACTAACAGCTTTTTTATTTTATTTTAGTTATTTGCATTATTTTTCTCAGAAATTTATAGTTTATTTGCTGAACCAGATGTTGGCAAAGCCAATATACAAACACGTAACTACGCACTAGTTATCTTTTTTATTGGTATTGGTGGTGGTTTATGTCAATGTCTAAGTAGTATCGCTTTTTCTAAAAGTGGGGAAGCACTAACAATGCGCATGCGTATTATATCTTTTGCATCCATGCTAAGACAAGAAGTAGCTTGGTTTGACAGGGAAGAAAATAGTCTTGGTGCTTTAGTAACTCAACTATCATCAGATACATCAAATTTAAAAGTAATTGAAAAATATTTAATTAATCATAGTCGTCAAAAAAAAAGAAGCTATTCTTTTAGGGTCTATCTGGAGTTCGAATGGGTATTATTTTTAATGCAGTAGGTGCAGTTGTATGTGCATTAACAATTGCTTTTCAAGCTGGATGGAAATTAACTTTTATTGTTTTATTATTTGTACCATTAATGGTTTTTTCGGGTATTTTACAAGGAAGACGAATGAGCAATACAAAGAAAACGAAAGAAAAAAAAAGTGGTCGTTTATCTTGGGAAGAAAAAGGAGGAACGGTAAAAAAATTTATTTATTTTTATTGATTTTTAAAATAACTATTTTTCTATTCAAGTATGCCACAGAAGCAATTGATAGTATTCGAACTGTTGTTGGACTTCATCAAGAACAATATTTTATTTCTCATTATGAAGATTGTTTTAATAAAGAGTTTAAGTAAGATTTTTTTTTTAATAGGAAACTGAAAAAAAAAGCAAATTATTTTCTTTTCTTATAGACGATCAATGATTAAAATACAATTACAATCAGTTGGAACAGGTTTAGCTAATTCATTAATGTTTTTTATTCATGCTGCCGCATTTGGATATGGAAGCGTTTTAGTTGAAAATGGAGAGATGAAAGCTCCTCTTGTATTTCGGTAAATGAATAAATCTATTGACATAGAAGGTAAATTTTTCTTTTAGAGTTTTTTCGGTAATTACCTTTGGTGCAATGAGTGTAGGACGGTGAGTTAGATTAATAGAAATTTTGTTTTATTAACAATCAAAATTTTGTAGATCAACAGCTATGATACCTGATTATGCAAAAGGAAAAGAAAGTGCTATTAGAATATTAAATTTAAGTAATCGTCAATCAAACATTGATCCTCAAGATATAAGTGGAACTGTATTAGTAAGTATTCATATATAAAAGTTGAACTCTAAAATATTACAAATAAAACAAAGCTAACTTTAAAAGCATTCGTACTTATATGAGTATTTATATCTTTGAATAAAGTTAATCTTATGACGAAAAAAAAAAATTTTATTTTTTCGAACAATCATTTATAGATAGCTACTACTTTAATGCATGAAAAATAAAAATGACATAAAAATTTAACTGGATGGAAAACGAAAAAAAAAGCAACCTAATGATCTTCCATGAAAATGTGTCGAAGAAGGAACATATTTACACATCATAAACAGCAGATCAAACAAGGAGTTCAACACTCGTTCTCTTGATTATATAAAAGAAACTTTTGACAACATTGAAAGTATCGATGATGAGTTTTGTATATCATCTGTATTGAATGATATCGAGCAAGAGGCGTATAACTATTTGGAAATAAACAAGCGATACTATCTCATGTTTTAGTTAAGATCTATTACTCGGATACTAGATTAATAATAATTTAAGGAAAAAAATATACTCTACTCGGAAAAATATCCAAACTGACTCTTATATTTTATTGAATGTGAAAAGCACATAAAATGCTATGGACTATGGAATTATAAATTGAAAATTGAAAATTTTGTCTAAACGATTTATTCCATATCTTAGATCAATAAACTTTTTATTAAATAGGAAAAATTGGAAGGCAACGTTCAATTCGATCGAGTTAAATTTGTATATCCATCACGACCAAAATTACGTATTTTAAAAGATTTTAATTTATCGGCCAATGCTGGTCAAACAACAGCACTTTGTGGACCAAGTGGTTCAGGGTACATATTAAATCTTAAATAGACATATTCGTTTTATTTTAACCCATAATTTTATTTCTAGAAAAAGTACGTGTGTTGCACTTCTCCTTCGATTTTATGATCCATATGAAGGTTGTGTTCTACTTGATGGTCACGACATTCGAGGATTAAATTTACCATGGTTACGATCCCAACTTGGATTTGTTCAACAAGAACCCGTTTTATTTAACTTAAGTGTTCGTGATAATATAGCATATGGTGATAATACAAGAAAAGTTTCACAAGCAGAAATTGAACAAGCAGCAAAAAAAGCTAATATTCATGATTCAATTATTGCATTTCCTGAGGTTAATTTTAATGAAAAAAAAACTAATAACAATAAAGATAATAATTTCTATTTGTCTTTTTAGGGTTATGATACAATGTGTGGTGCGAAAGGTAGTCAAATAAGTGGCGGTCAAAAACAACGCATTGCTATCGCACGTGCACTTATACGTGATCCTAAGATTCTTCTTCTCGATGAAGCAACATCAGCGTTAGATGTTCGTAGTGAAAGAGTTGTTCAAGAAGCTTTAGATGTAGCACGAAATGGTCGGACATGTTTGACTATTGCACACCGTTTAGCAACAATAAGAAATTCAGACAAAATTGTTGTTGTCGACCGTGGACGAATTAAGGAAAGTGGTACACATGATGAACTTATGAATCACCGAGGAATCTTTTATAAATTAAATATGGCTCAGGAACGCAATGATGAATAAGTAGTTCTGTTTTTCTTTGCTGCGTCTTCTTTCAGCCGGTGCTCTATGTATGAACTGTTAGTCTATGTCCGATATATTCAAGTTTCTTTTTCTTATATTTTTATGTGCTGTGTAAAAAATTCTTATTTTAATGAATGTGGAAAAATTTTTTTCGAAATCTTTCATGTTAAACAAATACAGTAGTATCAACGGATGATCAAGAGTGTTACAGAGTTAAAATATCGTTGTATTTGTGAATAAAATTAAAATTTTATATAAGTATATTTATTTACATGAAGAATAAATTCTTCTTTCTACAATTAAATGAATGAATTATGATATGTAAAGAAAAATCTACTGCAGATCTTGGTAAATCAATGTACAATTAAGATTTATATTTTGAGAAAAATATTTCCTTTTCGATGTTAAATTAAGTTGTTTAACGTGCAGCATCCTCACTGATCAATTCGATATATCAGTATTAATTTTGTGAAATACAATCTAAAAGGAGCATTGAAGTAGAAATCTACTCCCTACGCTAACAGGCATTTTAGCAACGTCATATCTATCATTGTCTATGACAGGCTTACAAGAAAACATCTTCAATATTGGCCTGAAAGTTGACGCACATAGGGAACTCAACTATGCCAGATTCTACAAAACAACTCACAAGTTTTGAACAAAATCTCTTCGAGATATGAAGCTCACTAGATATATATCCTTTTTAATGAATAGTGTATATAACATGCATTTTATGACAGCTAGTCTAGTTGAGTTCTTTATATGCACAAAGTTCTAGATCAAAATTTAAAAATATGAGTTTTCGCAAAACCTAGAGTCTTTAGAAAATAAACATGTTGAAAATTTGACAGCTAAGTCAATATCAATAGATATTTAAATCATTTTATGATTATTATTAAAGAATTATGTACTATTCATAGGCAAAAAAAACCATTGAAATCATAAAAGTCCGCTGAAGTTCTCTAATTAGGTATAGAACTAAAACCTTCTGTGAAATTATTATGAAAGAAAATTGAATTTAAGATATTTGTCTTTAGGCCGTCTTCCAAAACTCATTGAAGCATATTTTTGCAGATATATATGTGCGAAGTGAAACGTTTTACCTCCTAATCTAGAAAAAACTATTACAGGATTTATACATGTCATATCTAAAAAGTATTCTTCAATACTTGGTCTTTTTATTTCCTTAGCCGGTGACTACCACTTTTTCTCGTACATGTCTCTTGAATTAACTTCCAGTTGATACTATTTCTATGATAATTTGCTAAAAGTTGTAGAATACTCAATTATTATCTAAAGTTTCGATCGGTACACTTCAATTTCGTACATTTCTACCTTCAAATCATATGCAAACTAATTGTGTTTCATAGTTTGATTAGGGTGAAATTGTGCTAGAAGCTTTTCTCCTTCTTTCCTCTGAAAAGCATATCAGAATAGTATTCAATACATAATGACACGTTCAAAATAATTATTACTCCTATGACATTAGCTTCAAGTAAATCAATAAGATTATATACAATCTCTACTCATCTAAATATTATTAATGCATCATAAAAATATCCCTTAGTAAATTTATCAAGTTGTCCTTTATCGTTTTTCTGAAAAAATCGGCATTCAAAAACTATTCTTGACCTTTATGAGATCAAAGTATTGTAAAATGCTCTTTTACAATACAATAAAATCCATTCGATTTGGGATAAAGATAATGAATCTCAATACAAGCTATTTTTGTAAATCACGACTATATTCATTATATGATCAAACCAAGATATACAATAAATTCGTTTCATTAATTTGTTTTCATCCAATGTCTTAAATAACCAAAACAGCGAGGAAAAAAAACTGCGCGAATGTCTGTCAAGTTTCAATAAACATCAAGAAGAAAAAAAAAACAACGAAGACGAAAAGGCCGATTAGAATAAACATGCACAGAAAAAAACAACAACAGAGACAACTATTTATGGTTTTCTTTCCTTGACTAATAAGCACGTACACATATTTAGACGAAAAACAAAACAAAAACCAATAAGAAGTGACAACCAACTTCTTTGAAGTAGTTTCTAAAGTAAATTATTGATTTAATTATCTGCCGGTGATCCTGAACGACTTGCACGACGAACAGCACTTCCACTAGCAACACCATTTCGTTTACCATAATTTGGTGAAGTAGATTTCGAACGTGAACGACTTGCTGGTCTATAAATACAAATAAGTTTATCAAATTTGAATAAGAATTTCAAATTAAAAGAAAATAATATTATTGTTTTATAATCGTCTCAGAGATCTTAGTGGATAGTTGTATCGTCATTCTATCTTTTTGGATAGATCAAGAGTAGCAACTATTGTTATCATCATAGGCAATTTTTCTTTTTCATGTACGAATTCAATATTTCAAAAATTTTCATTTACCGTCGCGGTACAGGTGAACGTGAATATGGTGAGCGAGATCGACTACCAGCAGGTCGACGGCGATCTCTAGCCATTGGAGAACCACTTCGTTGTCGACGATCACGACTAAAATATATTACAATTATTTGATGACATATATATGTATGCGCAAATCTTTACCTTCGTGATCGATCACGTCGACCAAAGTTTCCACCACCACCGCCACCACCACGTCCATAACGTGCTTCTTTTTCTCTTGATCTCATTTCCGATGGTGCTTCAAAAACAAAAACAAACAATATTATCCATTAGACTTAGCATTAAATTTTTATAGAAAATTTTACTTTTACGGTCGCCTCTTGCAAATTCAACTTCAAGTTCTCGACCAAGTAAACGATAACGATCAAGAGCATGAAGTGCTTCTTCTACAATGAAAATTTAAATTCTTTATTAATTAAAAAAGAATTTCTATTTACCAGCATCACGACTTTCTTCATATTCAACAAAACCATAACCTAACAAAAAAAAAAACTTTTATCTTCACAGAATTTAAATTATCTTCATTTACCTTTAGCATCTCTTGTATAATAATCAACAGGAAGTGTTATATCAACAATACGTCCATATCGACCAAAAATTTTCTTTAAATCTTCATAACTAAATTAAATAAATAAGAATTCACAAAGAAAAAAAACAAACAAAAATAATCGAATAAAAATAAATTTGATAAGTTTTCTTCTTTAATTGGATAACTCTTTCTCAAATAAACAAAAAGATGCATACGTCTATTGTATTTGGTGCTGATGTGTAAATTTGTCTGAGACTGTCTTATTGTATTTGATATGGGAAGTAATTCAGAAAATTATTTTTGGCTTGATTTTGCTTGATTATTATGAATAGGTTTGGTGTGTGTGATTTCTTTTGTTGGATCACGTTTGAAACACACCTTAGCAAAAAGAAAAGATCAACATATATGATCGATAGGGAAAGTATGATCGAACTTTTTTTGAAAAATATTTATTTTAATTTAAGGAAAAAAAAAGATTCTGTTTTCCTTTTTTTTTTTTTGTTTTAAGTTAACATACCGAGTTTTTTCAGAAAGTCCACGAACATAAAGTGAAGCACTAAGATTACGTGAATGACGACTTGACATATTTATTAAGTTTAATGTAAATGAATATATTCAATACACGGAAAAGAAACGCAGAGAAAGAAAGAAAGAAAGAATGGTTTTTCTTTTATGTTTAACCTCTAAATGCATTAATGTTCTATTTGATATGTTGATTTCTATTGGTTAAATATGAAAAATCTAGAACATGTGTTCTTTGTGTGTATAGTCCGAATTGCCGGTATTTGTCTTTTATTTTCGTTCTATGAATACTAACAACAAAATGAAAAGTTTCATGTATAGATAAGATGATATTTGCTATCCTTTTTTTTATTGAAGATATAAAATTTTGAATGTTATATGCGTACTTGTTTTGTTGTAGATTTCTGTTTTTTTCCAAAAATTTTTGAATATTTCCTGTCAAAATGGAAAGTAAGTTGACAATAGTAATAGACTTTGTCTTGGTTTTTGTTATCGAGAATGCCTAAGAAATTAAATTAACATTAATCGTTTTCCTATTTTATCTCCTGTAAAGGCTCCTATGAATCGTCTTATTATTTTTTTTTTCAAGCACCAAAACGAAACGGAACAACATTGACAAATGCCGAAGAATCAGCAACTTTAGCTGAGTCATCAGGTGGTCTTGCATTTGAAGTTAAACTTGGTGAATCACCACGACATACTGGAACAATTCATCCACCAACACATTTTCTTTCACCAAGTACAAAAGGAAATCAAAATGATTTAACAACACCATTAACACCAGAAAGTATAACAGAAAAATTAAAACGTGCTGAAGAACGTCGTCTTAGTTTGGAACAACTTCGTGCAACATTACTTGCAGCAGAAAATAATCGTCCAGTTGAAGTTAGTAAAATAAAAGATCAACAAGCTGAAGGTAGGAAAATATTTCTTTTATTGAATTGAAAATAAATCTCGTTTTTCTTTTGAATATTTGTAGAATTTAAAAAACAAACTGAAGAAAAATTACAAAAAAAACTTGAATCAGCAAAAGAAAATCGTGATCGTGTATTACAAGCTAAAGTTGAAAAAGCAAAAGCACCTATTGAAAAAGGTCTTGCTAGTGTTCAACATAATTTAGCAAAACTTGAAGAAGAACGGCAATTATTACAAGAAAGAATTAATCAAAAATTAAATACAGCTGAAACAAGTAAAGCTAAATTTTGTTGTTGATTATTTTGTTTCATTTTTTTTTTCATTTTATATTAAGATCGACAAGAACAATTAGATCGTTTAATGGAAAAACTCAATGAACATGATAAAAAAATTGAAGCTATTAAAAGTCAAACTAAAATGGAAACAATTACAAGCGAAGAAACTGAATAAAGCAATATTAACTTTACAAAACAATTTTTTTTTTCTGTATAAAATACGAAACTTTCATTCTGATTATCCCTGTGAATATATATGTATTTTTTCTCTTGCTCTAAAATTGGCAATGATTCATACTTTCTTATCTTACACATGCAATATCTTATGCCTGATATATATGTTCGATTTTGTGCAATAAATACTTTTCTTTTCTTTATATAATTTTTTTGCAAAGAAAAAACTATAAAGAGATTGACTTAGAACTATGAACATTTAAATAGCAAAGACGACAAATTTTTTCTAGATACCAAATGACATTCTATGTCTAGGAAATACAATTAATGTCAGACCTAATTGGTGAAAACCATGCAGTGTAAGATATCTTCAACTGTCTTTTTTTCTTATTAAATATTTCTTATTCGTGTTTCAGTTCATCTCCCTCCAAAGATGTTGATTCACTATTAGATGAGTTTGATTTAACATCATCACCTATTGACGATCAATTATTCGATATTCCAGTATTGCCATCACTTCCTAGTCTTGAAAGTATACTTTATGAACACGATCCAACATTTGATAATTTATCATTATCATCATCAATACAAAATCAAAATCTTCAACAAGATAATGATAATTCTATTAACAATTTAAATAATCGTCATTCCTCTCAACCATCATCAGCATCATTTGATTCTTTACTTGATATTCATACTAGACCACTTGATAATTATATACTTAAAATTCATCATCAACAACAACAAGATGCTATAAGTACAGATGAATCATTTGTTGAAATTCCTAAACATAAACAAATAAATCATGGTTCATTATTAAAAATTGATGAATTACAAACAATATCAAATCAATTATCACTTTGTATTGAACGTACAAATTATGGTCATCCAACAACAATTGATATACTTTTACATCGTTTAGTTGCTATAGGTACAACAAAAAGTGTTGTACTTTTATTTGAATATCAAACACAATCATTAAAACATTGTTTAAATAGTGATTTATCAAATGGTGCTGTATCAGCATTAAATTTTAATAGTGATGCAACACGTTTATTAGTTGGTTATGCACGTGGACGTATACAAATGTATGATTGTTCAAATGGAAAACTTTTACGTAATATAAGTAATGATATACATGGACCTGATACAGCTATATTACATATTAAATTTACACATGATCCAACCATTGCTTTATTTAGTGATAGTGGTGGTAGTGTATATGTATTACAATTTACACGTCATTTAAAACGTGGTTATCAATCAAAATGTCTTTTTTCTGGTAGTCGTGGTGAAGTATGTACAATTGAACCACTTTTATTTTATCATCAACAAGATTTATTAACAACAGATACAAATGAAAAATTAGAACAACATCCATTAAAATCATTGTATATAGTTGCATTAGCTACATTTACAAAAGTTTTTTTATTAGCATTAAAATCACAAAATAATGTTAAAATTTTACGTGTACAACAATTACCTGGAAGTAATACAACATTACCAATACTTAAATGGCAATTTATTATTGTTAAAGTTAGTGATAAAATTAATTGTATTAATCCAATTCTTGCTGCTGTCAGAGATAGACAATGTATATTCATTCAGGTATATAAATGTTTTGTTTTTATAAATATCGAAAAGAAATTTTTTTTTTTCACAATAATTATTTATTAATAGATACAACATGTACGTGATGATGAAGTGCATATAACACAATTGAAACAGATTACAGTTGATTATCATATTAAATCATTTTGTTGGTTAAATGCAAGAACTTTTGTATTAGTTGATATGTCTGAACGTGCACATGTTATGTAAGAATTTAGTTTAAGATTTTGAAATTTTCGATAAATCATGAGATATAATTTTGTATTATCAGTTAACATATGAAATCGACTGACTTTTTCTTTTTGTACTTATGAAAACTGTACAAAGAATTTTTGTTGAAAACATTGAATAATAGAGAAAACAGTCACTTGATGATTTTAGTTTTTAGTGAAGTAACATCATGTTTTACATATTCTATATATTGCAAAGAAAAAAATTGCTCAAACAACGATGCTTACGTTTATGAGACATATTCTTAAGTAAACTAATTTTCTTCTAACTTATTACTACATATTTAAATCATTAGAATCTCAGAGATGAAGCATGAGGTGGTAGAAAAAATTTTAATGACAACGTACTTTTGAGTTTTTTTTTCCTATAATATTAAGCAATGAACCTAAATCCAGATAGTAATTTTAATAGTCAATGGGATTTTCTTTTATTAAGATTTTATAGATGAACAAAGATAGTATGGTAGTCTTCAGGTCCTAAAAAACTATTTTTTTAAATACTCTCATTTTCAAGATAACAAAATGAGGGCTTGATGCGTTTCCTACGGCCTTTCATTAAAAAGTTAAAAGTATTACAAAACCGAAAAAAGACATTTTTTAGTCGATTTTTTTAATAAACTTTTTTTGACTATTTTTATGATACTTTCAATTGTTTAGTGGAAGGGTGTAGACAATGTGGCAACCCCTGGCTCTGTTTTCTTTAAGATGGTATTGTTCAAAAATAGCTTCAACAAACTCTTGTGAAATCTGAAAACTACCGATCCCGATTTTTTAGAAACTTGACCATCATAGTTCATTTCAGAGCTGAGCAACTACGAACTTTCTCGAGTAGCATTTATTCAAAACATGTGTTCAATATCGTTACAGCATAATTGTCAAAGACAAGTGACTGTACTTTTGCATAAGGTCGATAGTAGAAGAAATTAGCAATTTACTTCATCTCTGAAGGGGAGAAAATACGTACGTCGTATCACATTTAACACAACGCATTGTATCTAAAAGGATGAAAACGAATACGACAGTTTTTCTCCCCTCAAAATATTGCAAAGTTTCATTTCGCAACGTCTCTGAATCAACTTTTCTAGTCATTCTGCACTCCTCTATGGGGTCAACGAACACATGGCCATCGTCCTGAAGATATGGATATGGCTTGAAAACTTGATAAATAGACATTACGAAACAAATCGTTGCAATGATATTAGAAGTCACCACTGAATCGATTTCAAGATTGAAATATTTTGGTAGCAGACAAACGACTTTATCTGTTAGAGTGCTTGATACTGGAGTACGAATACTTCGAATATTTTGTCCAGCTCTGATCTATCTATGAAATCTCAGTAAAAGAAATATTTCATTGACTATTAAATCACTATATGGATTCAAGCTAATTGCTTAACATTATTAAAAAGAAAAAATCAATGACATGATTTGTTAAATATTTTCCCACGATATTATATACTTGAACCTTTTCATTTCTTATCAAATTTTACTTCAAATGAAAATAAAGATTCATACGAAGCTAGCAAGTTAGCATATTTATTTTTACTTTTATATAGTGATCAACGTTCAGAAGAACAATTAGAATGTTTGTCTTTATCACATTGTGAACTTATATATAATACAATCTTCTTTAAATCATTAGCTACTGGTGGTAATGTATCATCTGCATTAGCATTGGCAGGACAAAATGCTTGTTATCAAACATTAATATCAAATCAAGGTTTTATTTTTTTACTTGGTACTCATACACTTTATGAAATACATTTACGTGATTGGTCTGAACGTATTGATTTTTATATTGAAAATGGTAAAAATCAATATGACCAAGCATTAGAACTAGCTTATTCAATGTTAGTTGGAAAAGCTAAAGGATTAACTGGTAAGTAATTGATTAATAAATTTAACATAAAACAAAAATTAATATCACTATAAAAGGTTTACCAATTGATTCAATAAAACGTCGTCAATGTATATCCGATCGAATGGTTTCATTACTTCAAGCTTATTTAAAATATTCACTTAATTATGAATGTCCACAATCAGGTAGTATTGAATTACTTAAACAACATTATCGAAATGTTTTACCACGTTCAATTGATTATTGTTTATTAATTGATCGTTTGGATTTATTATTTGGTCTTATATATGATATTTTTTCAAAAGATTCTATAGCACATGGAATTTATCTACAATGTTTAGAACCTTATATATTAAAAAATCGTTTTGATACAATATCACCAATGGTTTTAAAAGATTTTATTAATTATTATATTGAAAATAAGCATTTCAATCAATTAGAACAATGTTTAAATCGTCTTGATGTATCATCTCTTGATATTGATCAAATTATACATATAACAAGAAAATATGGACTTTATATGACATTATTACATATATATAGTGAAGCTTTTAAAGATTTTACAACAGTTTTAAAAGAAATTATTGAAAAGCTGGAAGATGATTTCGCACAACATAATGGTAAGTTTAAAATATTTTATAAATAACCTACGGTGTTAAAGTCTTCGTACGAAATATTCACTCGTTATTCGGCTACTTGAACATAACTGGTTATAGTCCATAAGGTTGGTTCCGATTCGAAAAATATTTGAACTAATGAGTTCTAAAGTCAAAAGTAGTGTATTAGAGTCAGACGTTTTTCGAGCTTTTCCATTATATATTCAGAATTTCCTTCTGGACTAATATTGTACAAATATCATCAGATTATTTCGAAAAAAGTAGTTGTACAGAACACGATATTGATTAGCTCTGCATGCCGATTGAAATCTATCAAACTCAATATGCGAAATAGTTTTTAAAGGGCTCAGCTTGCTCTATTAAGGGTACTATTTATTTGTGCACCACAGATTTCAAAACATTAGTATTTCGAAGCAGTATTTTTTTTTCAAATGCTGATTCTCATAGAAACTAGTGCTAAGACTTTCTTGAGTGAGATTAAAAAACAAAGTTATAACTTCAGTGATCTTTCTCTTGTTCTCAAAATTACTTAATATTAAACTTTTTTGGTTTTTATTTTATGTTTTTCTCTAATTTGTAAATATGATCCATATTTATATGCACCGATAGGTTTTCTAATGGCGACAAATATTTACAGATAGAAAAGACATTTAATATTTTTTTTTTAATCGAATATTTCATATTGATGATAGTTACCAAAATACGAATTTATTTTAGTATCTTTACATATTTAATAAGAAAACTCCATCTTGATTTATAGAAAAGAAAACGAAAGTGAAATCTTAAATATTGAATATTTAGGTACTGGCTTCAGTGAAGAAATGACTTTAATTGGTAATCAAGCTCTTGTTTTTATTCAAACAACATTAGTTGGTGAAATCTATCCATTTGGTGGACGTCTTTCTGCTGAAATGGCACATTTTGGACGTAATGGAATCGTTGATTTTCTGTCTTATTTACATCCACGTCGTACTGGTGGTTTACTTTATAATAATTTACGAACATTACTTCATTTTAATACTCGAGATTTTTTCAATTTATTAACAATGGCATTTGATAATAAAGAGTTTTTAAATGATATTGATACAATAAAACGACGGGCATTTTGTGATATATTACTACGTGTTATGGTTGACGATGTACAATTTTCATCCCATCAAATCAGTATTTTATTCAACTTTCTATCAAGACAATTAGCTAAAGCTGGACAACAACATATATTTGTTCAAGGAATGTTATTTGAACAGGTAAGAGTATATTACAGGGTAGACTATAAAAATTACTATGATAAAATACTTTCATTTTGTTTTGCTCGAATGGACTGATTTTCATGGTTAGGAGAAGAAATATTTTTACTTGTTTTATCAAGTAAAAACAATACATGTGTAGCATTCTACAGATAATTTTCAATTGTCATGAATAATATTATATTGATGTACACAGAGAAAATTTTTGAAACTAATCAATTAAAAATCTGAAACTTGTGCTTCATAAAGTAAAACGCACAATCGCAGTCCTCAGAACACTGAAACATAAACTTTCTTGCAAACTTAGATCAAGAAGTATAAGTCGATTTCGACTGGAAAAACATCAGAAATCGATGAAACTCGGATACACTATTTCGAATACGATGATTTTTCTCGTAAGCATCGACGAGAGAAACTAGTATTCCATGTTTGAAAATTTGCCCTTTAATATGAGGGTCTTTCAAAAATTTACGGAACTGATTTTGTTTAAATACAATAGCACGAAGCACAAATGCATTCGCATTGTTGTCTGTATGTAATTCATAAGATCCTCGATTTATGAATATCATGAGCTCTGATCAACTAAACAATTATGTCCAATTTTATTTTGATAGAAAATTTTAAAATTTGAGGAAAACTTTGTGTTTTGGATGATAAATTTCCATCCAATATTTATGAACGTATGACAGTAGATTATAATGATAATGCTCCATCATCCACTATAGTTTTTGAACGAGCTCGTCATTTTAATCACATTTTAATCATGTGTAATTCATCATGTACCATATCTTTGAAATGCTAAATGTATTCGCTATTTTTTAAATTGTTATTTAAAGGTTGTCAATGAATAAGCTCCTAACTGTTTTAATCTTGGTCAATATTTTGCTCTCCCTCTTTAAAACTATAATTTTATTCAGAAACTGTAGTAAATACCATCATACGTCCATGAATATTGGATGCAGATTGATCTTGCAATGCCAGAAATTATATTATTGAAGGATGCTCAAATTGTAGAATTTTCTATCAATGTAAAAGTATTGCTATATCTGAAAATAAATACTTAATCGATCACTACTCATGATGTCTATAGATCGATGAGTGTAAGAACTACATATAGATAATAATACTTATGCAGCAATGCTTGTTGATGATGTTAAATAAAATCAGTCTGAGAACTTTTTGAACGATTTTTGTATCATTTATAAATTCGTGTTCGACTTTTTCTTACTATACTCTTCGATGACAATTGAAAATTATCTGTAAAATGCTATATATAGATTTTTCTTCTTTGATAACAGATAAAATTGCTTGTAATACTAATCAAACAATCGCCCAACATGTAGATACGTCATTTTGTTCTGTGTATCGTAGTGTTATTTATAACTCATTCGATATATCTTATTCCAATAATGAATGTGACTTAAGAGTTAAAAGTGATAATTTTGAAGAATTAGTTTCATTATGTAAATTATCTTCGAAACCTCGACATCGATTTGGTCCTAGATATAAAATACATATTTCTTCTTGTTGATTGTTTAAAACAATATTTGTATCTTTAACATGTTGATAAGTTAATGTACTAAATCGATCGGATGATGATGAATAATTAACATCATTTGTATTATCATATTGTTTTTCATAAAATATTTCATTAGAATTAGGTAAATAAATATGTTGTTGATATTCATCTGATGGTAATGAATTTTGTTTTATATTATCATCAATAGATTCATTGCATGTTTCATTTTCTATATAAATTTGAAATATTGAAAAAATTGTTCTTTTTTAATAAAAATTTACTTTTTAATTGATCATTAGTAAATGTTGTATTTATTGAAGATTTTGATATGATTCGTCCATTATATTCATTTATTTTTTCAGTTGTTGATTGTTTTGATGATTGTTGACTATCATTTTCTTTAGTTTGAATTGATCTATTCCAAATGTATGGACTTTGTTCAGATGATGTTATTGATTTTGATTTCGAATTATGATCAGGATTAGCTAGTAAAATAGAAGAAAGAAGGTTTTTTTGTAGAATAGAGAACGATAAACAACAAACATTGATCAATGATTTTCAAAAATTCAGTTTGATCTTTTTGATCTAAAAGTTTTATTTAGAATAAGAAAAAATAAAATCATAAAAAGTGGCTCATAAAGAATGGATCTCTCAGTATTCTTTAAAGATAACGGAACAATTTCGTTTTTTGATAAATTTCTCGTTCGATTATCTACCAATGTGCATCTTTTGCTTAAATAGGACACACATAGCCTATTTATTTAGATCTAATGAAACGAATATATTTAGACTACGTCATTTTCAAAAGTCTTTTTTTTATATCGAGTGTTTTGCATTGAGCTTTGTAAATCCTTATGTCAGTTGTCGCTCTTAATCAAATAAGATCTCAAGCAATTACTAGTCTGAAATTAGTTCTAATGAAGTCTTCAGAAGGATCGAAGACTTAACAATTATTGTTAATCAATAAGATAGAAATTGGAACAAGTTCTTTGAAACTTCGTGCATATGGTCGTCTTCCGCGTCTAGAAGAAATACTTCTATTGTTTACTTTTCAAAAACTCAACGTTCAAAAGTGGAATTAAGTCTTTGATTCTTCTGAAGACTTCATTAGAGTTAACCTTGAACTGATACTTAATTGAAGACATGTATAATTAAGACTGAAAGCTGAAAAAATTATTCACAAAACCTAATCTAAACAGCTTCATAAAAAATAAAAATGAACACTATAAATCTGCAGAGAATCGAACCAGAAATCTATCAAAAAAAAAGCAGCTGTTGATAATAATAGAGAATCACATTATGTATTAGAACCGGACATTATTAATATACGATGTTTGATCGTATATCAACGACGACTGTCAAGATTTATGATGGTCTCTGACTAGCACCTGTTGTGGATTGTGATGATCTTCGGTTAGCGCCGGACACGATCTGTGATAGATAAATTGAAAGATGTCTGTTATGGTCAGTACAGAAAGGGGGAATGAATCTAAGCTTTTACATTTATCCTTCAACATTTTCTTTTAGATCGTGTTTCATAAAAACTGTTCCATGATGATGAAAGATTGTTGAAAAATAGGTTAAATACTGTGAAATCGAATCTTTATGAAATGCCCATTAGTTTTGTCTATGAGTTTGTTTTACTTGTTATTGCTAATATTAATTTTGATTTATTTTCCATTGATTGTTTATTATCAAGAATAATTAAATATTGTTCTTGTTTATTTTCATTTAATGTTTCAAATATTTTAAACATACAATTTGATTCTTTAAGTAATGGATCAAAAATAAAATAAACATTATTTGAATTATCTAATTTTTCTCGAAAGATTTCTTTAAATTGATTATTATCATTTGAAAGATTTTCATTATTTTCAATTGATTGAAATTCATTTATTGGTAATTGTAAATCAGATGATAGAACATTTGTTGCTGTTCGTTGCCAAATTGGAACAAGAAGATTATTTTCATTAAATGCTAGAATAGTTGGAATTGTTTGTATATGATAATATTCAGTTAGTTTTAATGCTTGTTCAACATCAACTTCATATAAAACAATACGATCTTTATTTATTCGTGCCCATTGACGAAGACCAGATATCGTTCGTTTTGAATAATGACAATAACGACCATAGAAAAAAACAATAGATATAGGTTTTTTATTTTGTTCAACAAATGTTTGAAAATCATTTAATGTCTTTATTGAATAAATATTATCTGTAGAAGAAATATTATTTATAAAATTATCATCAAAATCATTATTTGAAGATGAAATAGATGGTGATTTTATGTGATGTTCTAAATTAGATATTTCTTGTTCTGTATTTTTAACAATAGGACTATTAATTGATTGTTGTTGAAGATTATTTTTATCTTTAAAAAATTGATCTTGATCGATTGTTTTAATTGTTACTTTTTTCTTTTCTTTCTATATGATTAAAATAATTGAATAGAATTTTGTGTTTAAAAATTATTTTTATCAACTTACATCATTTATTAAATTTTTCTTTTGTTTTACTTTATTTTTTTTGTTTTTATTCGTTGATTTTTTATTTTCTTTTCGACAACAACCCATAGAATTTTTTTTGAAAGATTTTATTTAACCTTCAAATACTAATAAGAAGACTCACATTTCTATTAATCATAAAGAATAAACACAAACAAATAAGAAAAAATAATAATATAATAATTTCAATCAACATAGAGCGCGTATTAATATTTTCTTTTTCTTTAGGTTCTTGAATATCTTTGTAAATCAGTTGTAACATCTTTGAATGATAGTGATGATAGTAAAGATGAACGTGAACAAGCATTACTTGATGTTATTCAAGCAGCTGGTTTACAAGCATTTGATCTTAAACGTTTAATTAAACTCGCAAGACAAGCACAATTTTGGCGTGTTTGTGAAATAATTTATGCTGAAACAAATGAATATGATCTTATTCTTGAATGTTATTTAAATGATCGACGTCGACGATCAGAATTATTTCACTATATAAGAACATTATGGCCAGCACTTGATGAACGTGAACGTAATAAATTTCATATGAAAATAATGGAGAATTTTATTCAAATAATTGAAACAGATTCATTTAAAGCATTTAAATTATTTTGTATTTTTTTTCAAATGGATTTAGGAAAAGTATTAAAATTAATTGGAAAAAATGAAATAGCACAATATGGAATTTTAAAAGTAAGAAACATAATAAAAGATATAAATCTTGCTATGCAAAAATTTTTCATTAAGAGATTTTCTTTTTGAACGTTTCTTGAGACCGATCTATCAGAAAATTTTGAAATTTTAGGGCGGATAGATCTCTTGACGAGTCGAGTAAAAGTTGTCATAGACTCGGAGTTTCTGGAAGCTGTTTTCTATCACGTACTGGAATCATAATGCTGAAAAAACGGCTCTTCTTTTCTTTCAATTAAAAAAGCTATTAGCGCAATTTCTGTGGAAGTAAAATATGAAATGGAATATAGTTGTTGTTAATAATCACAGGACGATTGCTTTTGTATATCTATTTTGCGATACAATTCTTCATCATCTATTTACTTAATCCTTCAGAAATGCAATAAGAAAATAGCTCATATGTTATAAAGAGACATTATTGATGCATGATCTTTGATTGTATATGAACAATGTCTGTAATAGTCTATGGCGCAGAAAAGTATTTGTCACGGTCTGTCGATCATATTGAACTGGGGTGGGTGTAAACTTTTACTGTATAAACTTCAACAGTCCTTTTTTTAGATCATGTTTCACAGAAGCCAAAATATCGAAGATACCCTTAAAAACTTCTATTTCTGCGAGACCTACCAAAAGTTTTTGTTATACAGAGAAAGAGTACGTCATAGGCTTCTTTAGCCTATATTTCGTCTTAATCATTAGGATAAACTCTCAAAATAATTTCACATCCATATTTAATAAAATGAATAATATTTAATATTTCAACACTACAAAATCATCCGTATATTATTTTTTGTTTCTAGAGTTGTTTTGCATATTCAGATGATACGAAATCTTCATCTTCGTCATCTTCTACAACATCATCAGCAATAATTCATATTGATCCATCACATTATTTACATTATATTGATTTAGTTGTACGATATGAACCATCACAATTATTATCATTTCTTAAAAATAAATCTGAATATTATCGTGAACAAGATGTTCTTGATATAATACGAAAATATCAAACACCATTATTAATACCATCAATTGCATATTTACTTGAACGTCTTGGTCAATATACTGAAACATTTGATCTTTTATTAGAATCAATGCATGAATGGAAAACAATTGAACAATTATATCAAATGGCATTAGATTGTATTCATTTTTGTCAACGTACAACAATTAAATTAAAAGATAAAAAAGAACGTGAAGATTTATGGTTAAAATTTCTTCAAAAAATTCTAGAAATATCATCGAAATCATTTGATTGTGAACATTCTGGTGCATTTCGTCGTATATATGGTGAAATATTAAATAGTATGATTGGTTATGTTACATTACCATCTATACTTGAACTTATTATGGGTACAGATGCTGCTGATATAACAAAAGGTACACGAAAAAGATCTGATACAAATACACGTAGTACATTTGAAATACGTCAATTAATACAATCCATGTTAGAAAATTGTTCATTTGAATTATGTTTACTTGAAACAACACGACGTTTATTACAACGTGATTTAAATGATGATATAAAACATATGTGTACAATTATGAATCGTAGTGTACCAATACGTTTAAATCAATGTACATATTGTCAAAAATTACTTCAACAACAACAAGATATTGATAAAAAACAAGAACAAAAAAATAAATTTATTATATTTGCTTGTCGACATGTCTTTCATTTATGTTGTTTAATGGAAATTCAAACAGAACAATCAAATAATAATTTTTGTCCACAATGTACAACAAGACAATCATCAACAACGACAACAACAGCAACAACAACAACATCATCATTTGTACGACCAGAAATGAGACGATTAACATCAATACATTCGGATCATAATGAAAAACAAATTGCTTTAAATAATATTCAACAACAAGTTATGGCAGCAATGCTTGAAAGAAAACGTTTAAATGCTCATCATTTAAATATAGACGATGATGATGAAAGAATTCAAAGATCTATTAATGAACCATATTCAACATCAACATCATTGCAATTACCAGACAAATGGAGAGAATATCTTTCATCATCAGAATAATCAGGAGACATATATGCACTAGTCAACATGCTTTTTGATCGGCCAATGATTCATTTTTTTTTGTTTTTTGAAATGAGAGAAATAATATTCTATTCCAATTCTTTTTTTTTTCAACAAAATCCTTTATCCTGCATTTAATTATGTGCTTCTTTTTTTGGATGATTAGTCTTTCACTAAAAATTCTTGCGACTATTAAGTGTGTTTGTTTGATTTGTATATTTCATTGATTTTATATTAATAATTTATTCAAATAAATTCCTTATTCTGTTGTAATTTGGTTTTTGTTCTATTAATTTATTCTTTTTTGGCTTTAAACATAAATACAGAAGACAAAAAAAAAGAAGCACAATATACAAAACGCAACAAACAAACAAAATGCTGGAAGACAAAAAAAAAACCTTTTTCTTCTCTACTGATCAATCAAACAAATGAAAAAAAAAACTTAATCGTTTTATGAAAATATAGACTATAACATAAATGGAATGCAAACGAGATAATACCTTTCATAAAAAAAAAACTCAATAAATGCACAAGGTCAACCTTTGGTGAAGATTAATCAAAAAATATGAATTTCATAATCATAAACCAAGACGTGCAAAAGCCATTTGTTTTCGAAGTTCAATTATTTTATTATAACGATTTCGTGCTAGAAAATAATTAATAAAAAAAAAAAAAGTAAAAGGATTTTATTTATAATTATTCTTTTTTCTCTCTTACTATCACTTTTCACAAGCCCTGATTGAACATGACGAATAAAAGTAAAAAAATCACAAACAGAAGCAATCTATATTAATAAAATAATCATTACAAAGGATCAAATAAAATAAATATCATTTACTCGATTTCGAGATAAACGTGATATTGGATACCATTCACCATTTTCACATAAGCGAACACGATAATTACACTGACAAAGATCACCCGTTAATGAACAAACTCTAAAAACAAATTAATGATGAAATTCTGAAGGTTTCTTATTTTCGAAATTTGTGGAGAACGACTCATCAGAAAAAGTTGAAACTTTTAAGATAGATAGATCGTGACGAATAAATCAAAACTTGTCATAGACTGCAAGTTTCTAGATACTAAAAATGCTTCTCTCGGTTTCTCCGAGTTACTATGTTTGATGGAGCTGAAAATTCTTTTTTCAGACACCAGTATCTGTTTATTTTTGATCTTTCAAATAAAACAGACAAAATATCGAAAGTGCCCTAAAAACTGCGTTTTGTTTTAAGAGCTACCAAAATTCATCAAAACAATATACTCAGCAATAAAGAAAAAATATCCATCTTGAATAGTGTATAGCATTTATGAAAAGTTTTAGCTCGATTGGACGTACTATGCTGAAGAAACGGAGCCGTTTTTGCACTTTTTTTCACAAAAACTTCGCTTGAGAAAAATGCAAGACAAAGAGCAGTAGAACCCATCGGGTCTAGTATTGGATATGTATTTTTGTGAATAGGTATAACCCAATTCTTTGAATTTCTAATCGAAGTTTAGAATATGGCCAATATTGAGAATTACCGGACTCTTTGCAATTCTTCATGCTAGTTATGATGATTTTTGAAGGCTCTTTCCAAAATTAATGTTAAGTTTTGTCTAATGCAAAACACAACTCTCTACACTAGTTACAATTGGTCAAGAAAACTAAACAATGTAATTTTTATATAACAGCTTCGGACACAGCAATCACGGTTGCCGTAAACAATCCGCAAGCAGTAAATTCTTAATAAGGAAAACAACTGTCATCTTTGACATGGTGTTTCAAAAATTGATGAGTCCCAAGAGGGTGGAGCCTTAATAAAATTAATCTTACTTCATATTTTCATCAATTGTTCTCATATGACATGTTTCCATAGTCACATCATTGTGTTCAATAGCTGTAAGAATTTTTGATGAAAGCTATTTAAATAAGAAACAAAATGATTTTAATTAATGTATATCATTATATTTTCTTTACATCAGCATTAGGAAATGTTAAACATGGTAAAATATCTTCACTATAAACTCGATGCATAAATACAGATGAATCCTTGCCTATTGATGGTTTTTCTTCCCAACGAGCAAATTCTCGTAGCAAAACATTATCAACCTTGAACAAAGAAAAATAAAAGAATTTTTAGTTTTTGTTTTTATAAAAATCTGATTAAAATAATAAATAATATTCATGCTATAGATATGGGCTTTTTTTTAGTTCGCGCTTAAATAAAGCATTCTTACCATAGGCCAATCATCCTATGTATTATAATTTGTTTTATAAGATAAAGATAATATGAGTGTTAAAATAAAAGACAAACAAATGATATATTAAACTTACAACATTAGTATCAATATTAGTTGATATATCAATTGACGATAATGATTGTTGTAAATCTGATGATGAACGTTTATGAAGTTTTTCTCGTACTATTTGACGAATACTTGATGGTGGTTGTTGTTGTTCAGTTGATGATAAAACAGTTGTTATTGGTACAGAACGATTTGTTACTAATGATGAACGACAATTATTAATAATTTCCTTTAATTCACTAACACTTTTTTTCAATTGAGTATTTTCAACAACAAGTGCATCGATCTAAAAAAATTATTGAAAATTAAAAAAACAAAAGAATGATTTTCACATGTAAATTTACTGTTTGATTTGCAGTTTTAAGTTTTTGTTCAGCATTAGCTTGAGCATATTTAGCTTGTTCAACCATTGAATGTGCAGACTAATAGAGAAGAAAAAAAAAACCAAGAATTAATTTTTTGCTTCTTTTCTTTTTTGTTTTGATAAAATTACTTGGAATAAGGATGCAGTAAGATCTTCAATTTCTCTATCTGTATTTTCACGTATTTCATGAGCTCGTTGTATTTCAATATCTTTATTTTTAAGATCTTGTTTAACTCTTTGCAATTCATTAAGTAATGTTGCAGCTGATGTTGAATGTTCATTTGGTTCTGGTGTTGTAACAACTCCATTTTCAATACTGAATGCTCTATTAAATATAAATTCATAGATTTCTTATTTTAATTTTATAATATTTAACACATACGAGTCAACACTATTGGCATCACTAGCATCACTACGATGATCAAGAATTGAATCCATTGCATTTACCAATGATGTTTGTTCCATTGCCATCATCTTCAAAAAAATAAATTAACTGTCAATATTAATATTGTTTGTACGCCTCATTGAGCAGAGTAATGGAAGAGGAATAATTGCATATAAATTGCCGTATATGAAAACGTATCAAATGCAAATCAGGTGCACCAAAAAGAAATCACTTTTTTTCCGAGGAGAAAGTGTTCTATTTTAATTGAGATTTATCTGTTTTATATCATTCTATTTCAATATGTTATCATTGCACGAGCTAGAGCAATAAATCATGCATAGTTTAGATAAAAGAACGAAGTAACGTCATTTCACTAATTCAATATAGAATTTCCCTGAGGATTCAAATACATATTATCGATAATAACGGTAACAAAAGAAACGAAAAAAAAGCCCGATACAAAGAGTACACAATAAGCAATAAAAAAAAAACGAAGACTTGGTTACATAAACACATTCTTCATTCAACAAATAAAAATGTAGTAACAATGATTAAATCTACATGACTCATAGTATTAATATTTTTTGTATGTAAATGATGATTGAATTAATACAAAAAAAATTTATTTATCAAATGCTAAAAAGATTTTTTTTTTTTTTTGTATATCAATAAACATACCTAAAGGATTTAATACGATGAAGAAACAAATGAAATAATAATAATGTAGGAGAATGCAACAGGAACAAAACAACGTGAAAAGAAATAGGAAAAAATGACTAGCTTACAAATACGACAGCCAACCTCATTCACCTACTTATACGTACTTTTTACTCTTCTTCGATTTGTGTTTCTTGTGTAGGAAAAAAGAAAAGAAAAAAAAAAAAGAAAAAATGAATCATGATCACATATGCACCATTCACACTTATTAAACATAGATGGTAGTAGTTCACTTTTTTTTATCGTACAAAAACTTACCTGTATTATAACAATAAAGACTAGCAAAAGTAACCGAGTAAAAGAGAGTATATAGTCGTGTGTAACATAGGCTGACTGTCTAATAATAAATATTAATTATTGCTTCAATGTCTCTACCTGTACCTTTGAAGGTTATCTTGATAATAATAAACATCAATATTTACACGATTGCTGTAAGCTTTTATTATCCTTTAGACGTAAACAATAATTTGTTTGGCTAAAAATTAAATTTTTCCAAGGCGTCTCAATTTAGACTCAAGAAATTGTTGCCATTATTAGTGATATGAAACGGCGAGATACGCTAGAACTAAATATAGTAGTACGCTATTTAAGATCGCATTGCCGATAGTCTGAATATTTGTCATGGGAATATTTTTTTTATTCAGCATGCATTTCATATTATTATGAAAATAATCATCAAATAAACGATATTTTTTTTTATCAATTTACCATTTGCAATTGTAGCTTTGTTCTTTTGCAGTCTTTCTTTAATCTATATTGATCAAATATATTGAATACATATTTTTATTGCTAACTTAGTACAAATTAAATAGAATTTCTAAATTAACAGAATAATTATATGAATAGACCTTGAGATAAACCAAAACAAAAAAAGGAATGATTGTATAATCAAACGATCATTTAATGTAAATAATTGCTGAGAATAATACATATCTATAACCAATTGATTGATACTGTTTACATATTAGATGATAGTACAATATAAGGATGTCGTATTAGAATTAGCATTAGCATTTATGAATACTAATGTTTTGATATTAAAACTAACCTTATTAGTTTGATATTATTTGCATTCGAATTAAATAATGCCCAGTTGTTAGCATTAAATTAGCATTATTTTAAGTTCTAATATATAGATTATCGATGACTAAATCTCGGATACTTTAAGGTCAGAAGTTCTCAGAATGAACCAGTTTGTTTTCTATGATAGGAAACTTTCAAACATAAATTTTCAGATATTTGAGTCATAGACAGCATATGTATTAAAATTTTAAAAAAATGTTAATTTTAATGCTAACAGATTATCATTAATTAATTCTAATGCAAATAATAGCAAAGAATCCAGGTTGGTTTTAATACTAATACCTAAAGCATTAACATGGTTCTTATACTAATGCTAATCTCACGCTTCTCATACAATATTAAAATTATTGTTTCGATAACAAGTGCTTGTATGATGAATATTTGCCCTTTTTTTTATGTCTGATTAGCTCATAATTGATTGTGATGAATACAATAGTAAAAAAAAAAAAAGAATTTGACTTCGTAAAGTTTGAATAAAATCTTATGAATTTGTTCAATATATCTCACAAGTGAGAAATTGTATGTAATTTAGAAATATTCAAATAATAAAATATCATATTTTCGAAAAATTTGCTGATTAAAAATACATTTATAGCGTTTCAAAGTGTAATGTCATTTTAAGTTTTCTTTTCGTGAGGTGATATAACAATTTTAGATTGTTGTTGAATTATTGTCAAATTCATTTGGCTTCTTCAAGTAGAAAAATCAAATTTGATGTTTATAAAACATTCTATAGTAAACTTAGCTTCAGATTACAATATATAACAGGTTTCTTTTATATTTTACTTGTTTTTCATCTTTTATTACAATAAATAAAAGTATGAAAATAACTTATATGAACATGATCAAATAAAAATTAAGGAAAAACAAGCGAAATAAATAAGCCATATAAAACATGAAATCGGTTTCTAAAAAAAAACTCAATTACTGAAATATGATCAGATAGTTAATAAAAAAAAATATAATTAATCATATATTATTTCATTGAATCTTTACATCAAATTTTATAAACGGATTTCTTATCGTGTTTCATTAAAAAAAACAAACGAACATCTCACAAAATTTACTTCCGTTAAAATAGAATTATACTAATCCATACAGACTAAGACTCATATCAATATAATAATGTTTTATTTCTATAGATCTACGCAATTATGCGTCTAAAATAGACACCATAATATTTATGTTTACACAGAAGTTTGTAATTGTCTTTTTAATTATAGACCATCTTAAGTGTATATCAAGATCTTGACAATTGATGAAACAGACACAATAATGAAAGGACAATATTTATTTACGAATGATGCAGAATATAGATTTAGTTTTATATCTATTTAAAGTTTTATGAATAAAAAATTAGAGATGTAATAATGCTATTGAAAAGAAAATTTATCAATTGTATTAATGACAACGATTATTTATATACGTATTGAACGAAATGGTTTTGTCCTTGTCAAAGTAAAACGAATTTTGCCAGCACAATGTGCTTTTTTTAATTTATCCTTCTTTCTTTTTTGTATAAATGATTATTTCTTGTCCTATTTCAAATGCATTCGCTTGCAGCAAATGATGACATTGAATTGAAGTTTTCTTTTACTAATAAAGAAACAAAATAAGAATAAGCCATTGTTAGTGTTAGTTTTTTTTTTTTGGTTCACTTTCTTTCTTTCTAATATTTAATCAATGTTTTCACACTTATATTATATGCAGTCGTCGCCATTGTCGTTTGCTCTTTTTTTATGTGTATGTGTATGTTTTATTCAAAATTTTTTTTTTCTAAAAAGAATAACAGTAATGGCAACAACGAACGCAAACTCACACAATTCTTTCTTATTCTTCATCACCATCATCATCTCATAGTGTTTAAGTGACGTTTGCTACTGGCATCGTCCGTTACAAAAAAAAAAAATTGAGACGAGCATCGAAGCAGAAGAATAAGAAATCAGAATAATGTCAAAAAAGTCTTGTTTGTCTGATGCTGTACGTTCAAAAGTAAACTTCAATCATTCAAAATTTTCTTTACTATTTTTTTGTCATGTTTATATATATACGTGCATATGTGACTTGCTTGTCATATATAAACTTTATCATAAAAAGCAAATATTATAGACAGATTAGAATGTATATATGTATGTTTTCTTTAAAAGACTTTCAAACGACTGATAATGATTTAAAATGCAAATACGAAATATGTTTTGTTCGTTTTTTTACACCTTCGAGCACCTATAGAAAACGAGAGAGAAAAAAAATGAGAAGAATAGAGTAAGAAAAAAGAAATCGATTTGTTACTATAACTCTTACTTCTCACTCTTTTTTTCGCTTTCTCATTCCCTTTTCTTTTTTTTTTTTTTTTGCACATATCAAAATTGTCGTTACATGTTTTCGTTTAGACAAACATATATAGTAGATGAAGAATAGCCAAGTGTAAATGAAAAGATGATGCCATTTTTGTTGTAACGGCAAGAAAAAAAAAAGAAAAGGAGAAGTTTTGACATCGCTATACAATTTATTTCCATAAGTACATATAACTAATACCTATTTTTAAAAATTATATTATGTCAAAAGTTCTATATTTTCATTAAATTAGAGAATGTAAATTCGCCATGTCCAAAGAACAGTATATGACAAATTCGCAGAGCGAATCAAATGCAAACACATCTGAAGAATTACTGTCTAATACTTTACCTGCTCGTATAGGTCCTTATCGCTCTTTATCAGCTAAACGACCGCGTGATCCATCCCATCGTAAAAGTGTTTCATTTAATGATGTTCCTATTGTACATGAAGTTCCATTGCATGATACAATGCGTAATTCTAACTGTGATACATATCGTTCATGGGCATATACAGATGCAACAACACCTACATCTGTTATCCCATCATTTTATTCATCACAAGTAATTTTACCATTTAATTCAACCAGTGCTGCCGCTCAAAAAATTCATGCCAATCGTTTAAGTAGTACTTTATATTCAACACCACCGACAACTAGTACAACAAATCGAATACCCGATTGGGCTATACGAGGTAAAACATCAAAATCTACATCGAATTCCGAAGAAATAAATACAACGAATGAAAATCATTCTACCGGAAATCCACCAGTGATTATTGTCCATATACCTGATGAAAGGACAATTAAAGATACATCAGTTAAAACAAATACTCAATCAACATTGAATAATCTATATAATACTCATTCTCAAACATCATCAACACCAATACCTTCCTCATCACACAATCTTGAAAATGGAGAAGAAAAAAAATATCCATATCGTTCTGCAATGGTACCAGATACAGATCATTATCGTAGTATTCCATTTAATTATGGACCATTGTCGGATTCTACAGCCACGTATACATCAATGTTATCGACAAATCTAATTCAATCAAATCATTCTTCCACTGAACAACCTATAACTGGACATTCACGTACAGCACGTGCTCGTTCAGCTACTTTGCCAGGAACAGCCAATCATTCACCAACACGTGCTAATGATACTATTTCAATTACACCATTTCGTGCAACAACAGCAAATCTTTTATCTAATGGTTCAAATTCATCAACGAGGGCAGTTCTACGACCAACAACAATTGCTTTTCAATGTTCACAACCAGCAAATACAACAATGAATACAATCAATGGTTCATCAACAGTTAATACGACATCGACTACTAATAATACAAATCAATCATCGACAACAATCACAAATACAACTAAACCACCCATTGTACCATCCCGTTTTGGTACATCAGCAGCAGCTGCAGCTGCTGCTCATTCTCGTTTTGTTATACCTACAAATCGAACACTGTCAACATCTTCATTAAATCCATCAACAATTAAATATACTTTTGCTCATCCAACAATGGATTCAACATTGACAAATACATTAACAACACAAGCAACAATGCCAAAACCTCCACCAACTTCTTATTCTCGTTCACGTTCAGCACATGTTTTAAGTACAAGACGTTCAACTGCTTCACCTGTTGTTATGCTCGATGGTCAATCTAATGGTGGAACAACAACTAACCCTACTACCAATTTATATGCAACAGCAAAACGCAATCCAAATGTGAGACAAACCTATGGTTCTTATTATATGCATCGTGTTCTTTTACCCACGACCATCCATTAGAAAAAAAAAAGAAGATTGTAAATTTGTCGTTTTTTTTTCTCTTCTTCTTAAGTAAAGAAAAATAGAGTCTTTCTCGCTTTCAATTGTGATAATTGATTTTTATAGCCTTTTAAAACCTCAATCATCATGATGATAATACAATCACCTTGCTCGTTGATATATATATATAGATGTGTATTTGCACAAGTATCTCTTTTTTTCCTATTTGATGAGAATGATGAATGTGTGCATGTATGTGTGTGTGTTGTATTCGATGAGACTCTATTACGTGCAATGATCGTACACAACTAATTTACTTGGTAAGTCGTCTTTCATCTCGAGTGTGAGGCAAACAGGTGACTCTTTTAAGCCTCTTCTTTTTTCCTTTTTTCTTCTTCTTCTCCCCATTATTTGTTGACTGAAGGCTTGGTATGACGAGGTCGATCTTTGAACAAACATCATATAAAACGATACTGGTTAGAAAGAATTTAACCAACGCTAATTTGAGTCTTGATGAAGGTGAAATAGAGACAGGGGAGAGAGAGAAGAGAAAGAAAATGAAAGATATATATATATGAAGAAAAAAAAGAATGACATGATCATTTCAATTCACAACCGATATGACAATAGTACAAAGTACGTATTCTATCTTTCTCTCACATTTAATTGTGTGAACAACATAATATTTATCATTGATTTCTTTCATTTAATCGATAAAGTTAGATAGCACTACTGATGTTTTATATTCCATATGACAACGGTTCTCATCGTTACTTTCTCATATACAACCGAAAAATTACTTATGATTGTTGGCTTAAGATATCATTCTCTCATTTCGTAATCTCTCACCATCACTGTTGGCTTAAAGATAGGCAACCGTATGTGTGTGTGCATATGCTATTCATTTTCTTTTTGATGAGTATATAAAAAGGGTAATATTTTTTTTTCTTTTTCACAAAAACTATTTTCATTGACATATTTCTATTTTGCTTCTTGAATGAACTTGCGTTTGATGGTGCGAGTTAGGACGGACAATGACAGTGAATATGAAATTCTTTGTTCGTCTGGCTCGTATTATTGGTGCAAAGTCTAAAACGACGTTGAAATGTTTATTTAATAGGTATGGTAGCAACAGGTAAACAAAAGAAAGAAATTTCATTTTAAGAAAAAAAATGAATAGCATTTGAAGTTCGTTTTGTTTTTTTTGTTGTTTGTTATGTTTGTATTGTAGAAGTGTACGAAAGTAAAAGCGAAATAAAACTATGTTGATATTATTATTTCATTTAGTTTTTTCAGTTCAGAAATAAGAAGTAAAAACAACAAACGCGTGATGAATAATATTCATACAGCAAAAAAACCAACGGTTAGTTCATCATTTTATGATAGTTACACAACAAAACCAGTCAAATGGTAACATGAAAATGGTTTTTTGCTTTTTTAATGTTTCATACAAATAAAATTTGATAATTATAGGTATGAAATAGTTGATGCTTATCGACAATATAATGAAACATATCTTCCAATACGTTTGGAAAATTTTCCAAAAGATTTATGGGATAATTTTAAAAAGTTTTTTAAATCAAATGCTGCAACTGAAGAAGTCGATGATGATAATCCGTAAGAAATTTATGCAATATAAGGTGGTAGGAAAAAGTTTAACAAAAACGTATTGCCAATTTTTTTTTCTTCTATAATGTTTAGCAATTGACTTAAATCCAGATAGTAATTTTAATAACCCATGGAGATTTCTTTTACTAAGAATTCATACATGAACTGTATTGGCAAGGTTTCTATAAACCGGGCATGGTAGTTTTTAGATCCCAGGAGGCTTTGTTGCAGCTATTTTCTAACGATGCTATTTTAAAGAGAAATAAATGAAGCATCGTCACGTTTTTTACGACTTTTCCTTGAAAACTTAAAAATGTCACAAAAATATTAAAAATATGAAAGTAATAAACAAAATTGACTAAAAAAATGCCTTCTTTCAATTTTTGTGGTACTTTCAACCGTTTAAGGTAAAATCTCAGAAAATGTAGCCACCGTTCATTGGGTGATCTTGAAAATACCAGTGTTAAAAAATAGACTTTTACGAACTGAAAACTATCGTGTCGGATGTTTTAGAAATCTTGCCATCATATTTCATCTATGAAATCTTGAAAAAAGAAAACTTCATTATCTATAGAAATTACTATCTGAATTCGAGATAATTGCTTAACATTATAGAAACAAGAACCAAAAATACGTTTTTTTTAATCTTTTTTCTTTGCTACTACTTTATTTTTATTCGTTATATATATATATATATCTTTTTTCTTTTAGTGTTGTTGAGGTTGAACGAACACGTGCTGATGGTAATATAATTAAAGTAACAGAATATAATTTATCTCAAGATAAATTTGATCCACGTATATCGGATGCTGTAAGAACACATTCAGAAAAAGTTGAACGTTTTGATAAACATTCACGACATCAATTGAGAGGAGAGAATAGTGTTCGTTCACCTCCATCACCTGTTGTTCGTGAACGGTAAATAATTAATTAACTAATATTTTTGATTGAATAATGATGCTTTTTTTTATCTCTGACCTCAGTCGTCGTCATCGCCATAAAGCTCAAGTTTCACCAACTTTTGATGATTGTCCTGAATGTAGAGCTTTAGCTGCTCAAGGCTATCCAACTATGTGTGATTGTAATGAATGTCGAGCTAAACGAGCAGCATATCCAAATCGAGTTCCTTATTGTGATTGTCCTGAATGCCGTAATACAAAACGAAGTTAATATTCTTATTATTTGTGCATATTTGAAATGATAAAAGATCAAAAAAAAGAAGAAAAACCACAAAAACTAATGCCGGTGTATCATTATTATTTTTTTCTTCTTTCTAATAAAATAAACTGTCACATGTAAAAATATGATTCAATGTAATAAAAAACTTCACTTAATGTTTTAACTAATGAAAGATTATTTATTCACAGAAAACATGTCTCTATCCTAGATTAGAAAGTGACAATAAACAATATTTGACAAATCACATTGATATATAATTGACATTTGGTAACAAAAACCAGATGCACACATGTAGAGAGCATGAAAAATTGTTGAACATTTTTTTTTACTAATCAATTATCTAAAAACGTCATAGGTCAAAACACTTTTAAAAAATAACGTACTAAATGTTTTATTTTGAATTTCCGATGTCAATATTATTATGCCAAGAGGTCGCAGAGAAAATATAATAATCGAAAAATAAATTATAAAAAGCTGTCGGATATAATGATTTATTTGATAAGATTATTAATTTCTTACATGGTTTTTTTTTCTGCACTCTAAGAAAAAAAACAAGAGGAGTAAATATTGAGGAAATGCTCCTTTTAATAATGGACTTTTCTCACGATGTTTATATGTGTTTTCTGTATAATTATCTTTGTATTAACAGAGAATTATCATTTGTTATTTGACTAAACGTAAGGCGATTTTTATGATTCAACGATAAAAAAAGAAATTAAATAAATATTGAGATCGTGTGAATTGTGGATCGCATAGACATGTCGATCAGTATTGTATTGTTGTTTTTTATTCAGTATTTATGCTGATTTTCTTTGTGCAATCTATTTTCTTTTTCGTGTATTTGAAACAAATCTGTAACAAATATATGTGATTGTCTTTTTTCTTTTTCCTTCTCTGCACTCTTTTTCCCTAAATAACAAACGCATAAGATGCTTATGAGAGTCCTTAGAAAAAAAAAATATCCTTTTTTCTTTTTTCCCCGTTTTATTCTTTCGGTCTTTTATCTTGATCTTTTGTCATTAAGCAGTTTTTTTTCGAGCTGACACATGCATATTAAATATAGTGGAAATTGACAGATTGTCATTCGTGTAACACACGTTTTCTGTTGTCGATTGATTGCTTATCGATAAATGTGAAAGGCAAACAGTTAATGTTGATATATAAATATCTCAACATAATTTTATTGTTTCTTAGACTTTCTCATTTGTCTGTCTTATATTATCCGTTTCGATTTATTTGATATTCACCAGGAAATATTTTTCTATGAAGATGATGAAACGAGATGAGATAATCTGTCTTTGGCTAGATTATCCGTCTTTTTCTATTCTTTTTTTTTTTTTTCTTCTTATCTGTTTCATTTAAATGATAAATGCGCAGACAAACTTATTCTAACTGAAAGTTTGAGAACTTAATCGTTCAATACATTCTTTTTTTCAACTACATACACAAATAAATAAGTAGACCATACAATACGATTTTTTTTTACAAATATGTGTTGCACGAATGACGAGGTAAGTAATCGTAAACAAACTATTGTTGGTTGTTAACTATTCAGTGAACGTAGTCATATAAGACTTATTAGTATTCATTGCATACAAAAGAAAAGTGTAAAAATATTTTTTCGTTATGTTAAACAAGAATAAGAAATTGGCTTGACTATATTCAATCCATTTGATTTGTCACTACAATGAAGGACTTCATTAGAAAATATATCAAAGGAATATAGTATATTTTTTGACCTTTTTTCTTAACTCCTAGGAACTAGACGATAAAAGTATGATACAACATAACCTTATTTTTAAAAGATATAAAGAGAACCTAAATTATTATTTGTCTATTACAGACTATTTTCAAGCTTGTCATCAGCCTTGGAGGAAAAAAATAGCGATAGATGTAAATAGTTCATTTAATATGCTAACATTTCCTTTAATGATGTTTCTTTAATAAACCTGCAGGTGCCCTTGTTTTACTTTACTTGTATGTAGACGTGTTTTTCTCTACTAAATATTCTTACCAGATTAAATATTTGTAAGGTTCTAGGATCTGTTAAGTGGAGCATGATGTTTTTCTGTATTACTTTTATTTAGTTAGGTCGAGTTCGTCTAGTGCTACGGGAAATCGTTTATTAAAATGTCATAACAACACTGTCTACAATGAATTTTACAAAATAAAAACTGTTAGAATCAATAAGAAGGATTGAACATTTTTTTAATGAAGAAAATTTGCTTAATTCTTCAATAAACTTCGCATATTCTGAATACTTCTCTTGTCTGAGAACTTCAAAAAAGAAAAAGGTAATTTCAAGATGCAAAACACAAAAACAAAAGGAAGAATATGATTTAAATCATATTTTTCGATTTAGTTTTCCATGTTGAGCATCAAATAACTCATATGAACTTCGAGGACAAAAGAATCATTTACCATAAACTACGCATATGGAATTAATAAACAAATTTTCTGCATTAAAAATACGTATAAAATCCTTCCTGTTAATTTTTGTAGGATTCTTTTCAATAAAAAAGTAATTTCCCTAAAAAGTTTTTATTATATTTCAATAAACAATTTCCTGTAGAGCTTAACATACTCCTTCTTACATTGTTAAAGGATGATAGAAAAAAGAAAACTGTCACACTAGATTCTTTTAATTAGTGACACCTTGAATATAAATAAAGAAAAAAAAGTTCATCGCATTATCATTAATTGTTTTTCTTTTTATAAATTTTCCACTGATCTTTTTCATGACTGCAGTTGTCGTAGACAATTTTTTTTCTAATGATGTTATAATGTTATCATAGTTTGTCACATCTGACAAAAGAAAAAAAACTCCTACAATTTAGAACTAAGATTAAATGATGCATTATTTTTTTGATCTTTAAGTTATTTAACATATTAAATTTAATTAAGGATTGTACCAAGATTCGTTCCCTGAAGTCATTAATTATATTTTGTTTTTTTGTCTATTAATAGATCGATCCAGATTTTTTTATAATGCCTTTTAATTGGACAAATTTTATTTCAATTCATTCTCAATCATCAATGAATCCATCCGAATTTGAACAAGCTAGATGTTATTCACCTTTTCTTATATTTATTTTCAAAACACAACCTATGCTTTTATTAATATTTGGTTTTCTAGCAAATTTATGTTCATTTGCTGTACTTATACGTCCACGTTTACGTCGTCGACCAACATTCTCATATCTTGCTTTTCTTAGTTTATCAAATTCATTATTATCATTGATACATGCAAGTTTTACTATTCTTGGAGTTTATTATGGTTTAACACTTGATAATTTACCATTATTTATTTTTTGTCGGTTTTTAAATCGATTTGCTATCGATTTTTTAACACATTTTTCATTATATACATTAACAGCTGTGGATCTCGATCGTATACGTACAGTTACATCTAAAACAGCAAGTACTCATCGAAATAGTCGTTCAAATGCTGGAAGACAACATGGTTGTGCTGAAGCATTTATTCGTGTATGTTTAATTGAATTATTTCTTGCAGTCGTTCTTTTCCTCCTTAATACGCATTGGCTTACATCTTATGGTTACATTGTGCCTTCACCTGATGGTTTAAATGATATAACAGAATGTACAATACCATATTTAAATAATATAACAAGATTAAATCCTTTTTCAATAGCTTACAATAAATATTTAACATCAATATTACCTATAATAGAATTGATTTTATTTAATATTTTACCAGTTTTTATAAGTCTTCTTGCAACAATTGTTATATTAAGACATGTATCAATAAAATATACACTTTTAAATCAAATAAATAAACGTTTAAAAAAATCTCGTCGTCGAATGGAATTACATTTATCAATATTACTTATATCATTAAATTGTGTATTTATATTATTTACAACTCCACATAATATATATAGTGTTTATATTGGACAATTACAACGACGTTTAGGTAGTAAACATGAAAGTGAGGGTGAATTATGTTCAATATCAATATTACAAAAAAGTTTAGATTTATTACAACAATGTTATTTCATGTCAACATTTTTTCTTTATATATTAACAAATAAACGATTTCGTGAAGAATTTTATGAATTAATAACAAGAAACTTCTTTTTATCATGGAGAAGTCAGAAAACAAATCATTCATCAGTACAAAGCACAACACGTCGACGTCATCATCGTCATCATCGTAACGATAATGATAGGAATAATAAATCCAGCGATTTACAGCAACCAGCACGATCTATGGGAGACGGTCCAATGTCCCTTACTGATGACATAACAAGAGATGATTGTGAAGATAATGATCCAACATCAAAAGCTTATTATTCAAGTAACATGCGTCGTAATCCCTCACCGCCAACTTTTGCTTAAATACATTCTATTTTAAAATATGTTATATATGTATACATAAATTTATTTATTTACGTTTTTCTGTTTTTGATGTTGTGATATTTAATATCGAAAATTCCTTTATTAATCATTTCTTTCAGCTTTTTTTTTCAATGTTGTGGCGCTTCATCATTTCTATGATGCTGTTGCCAATTTCCTTTTATAAACATACATAATTGATGTTGTTTATTTTTATTAGTAAATATTATTCATAGTAAAACAAATACAAAAAAAAAAGAAGATGACAGAATCAATGACAATATTCTGTTGGTTTTCAGTTACTTTAGGCAGTTGGTAAACGAGAAGGCAATGATTCTTTGTTTATCGAAATATTTGTATCAAATTTTTGTAATCTTTCAATAGCTGTATCTAATATGGTACCCGGAGTACGAACATTACGTAATGATATACCACGAACTTGTTCATAATGATGTTGAATTTGAGTAACAAGTGATTTTGCACGTCTTTGATTTATTTTATCTTTTTTATTATTTAATACTTTATCAAGTGGTTGATCAATAATTGTTTCTCGATCACGTATTATATCTAATAATTTATTAATTTCTTCAACTTTAGGTCTATTTGGTAATTTGACCGGTGGTAAAGTACGTTCCTATAAACAAAGAAGAAAAATATCGTTCGACAAATTTCTTCCAATTACAATAATAATAATAATAATAATAATAATGCTCAAATTTCTTCTATAACTATGTTATTCAGTATAAAAGAAAATTAGATCAGAAATATGAAACTAATCATATCTTAGAGTAGGTGGAGTAGAAAAGAGTAATATGTTTGAATAAATAAGTCTTAGAATTCTTATAACAGAAAAACAAGCAAAACAAATTACGCATCGAGAAAATTTTTAATCCATATCGGAATAATAATTTCAAAGAATAATATCTACTATAGTCTGGAATTTATCAGACAGAAAATTAATTCCTATGTTGTCTTTTTGTCGACAGATGCTTCCGTTATAGAAGCTAAATGATTAATTCCTCTTAAAAATTTAAAGTATATTTACGATAAAAAATTATAGTCATGTCATATAACTTCAAAAAAAAATTCTATAAATAAACTTGTATGTCAAGCGGAACGATCTACTTTTTAAATCACAACTCAATATAATTTTACTGTGTAATACATAACGGCAAATCATAAAAATGTGAATTAACTAATGACTTTAATGTTGATAAGAAAATATTAAGAAATAATTATGTCGGATTTTGTTGTTTTTTCGATTAATTATGATATGTAGTATATATTATTGATTGAGATTTATATTTTTAGCCATAAATTGAAGGTTTAGAAGAATTTTATTTACCATTCTTTTTGGTATAAACGTACGTTGACGACGAGTGACTTGAACATTATCATGTCTAATAACTAATGGATTACGTAAAATTTGTTTTAAATCACGTACACAATGAATAACATCTATGAAATGAAAATGATAATAAAGGGATTTATCTTTAGAAATTTCTTTGTTTTAATATACTTTTTGGAACGGTAATATCTTCTTCATTTTCAATATCGAGAAATACTTCAAAACCTTTAAATTTTTCATCAGGCAACATTGAAGGCTGTAATGGACCTGAGGGTTCAGGTGGATGTGGCCTTTCTATTTGAATGACATTTTGATAAATATCATCATGTTCAAACTAATAAATAAAAAAGAATTTTTTTTTTTTTATAATTTCATAATTAAGAACAACAGTGCGTAAAAGATCAAGTTGACCTAATAGTATTTTTCTTGGCTAACTCCATGGAATTATATATATCTATGGAAAGAGTATGTACAGATCAATATTTTGCTACTCGTTTCATGAGATTTCGATCAAATTTTAAACTAAAAAAAAACTGACAACAAAACAGCACATTTTTAAGCCCTATTCTAACGAGTCATTCTATCAGGGTGGATTCGATTTTAGAATAGCGGACAAGACAAAATACTATTGAAATTATGAATTTTATAGCTCTTTGATGATGCTTCAATGACATACTGTAATTGTCATTTCAAATGCTTTGGTTGACAAATTGAAATTATCAAAACGCTAGTATTACTCGTTTTGATAGTTCTTTTAACCAGCTACAAAATCATATATTTTGTCAAAGTCGACAGCATCTGGTCGGTTAAAAAACTTCTCAGCACGCTTTTTTTTCTTTTTAATTAATAATTAAAAGATGTCGATGAGAAAAACTTCAATTTGAGTTAAAACTAATATGATATTCGAGGTTAGCGTAAAAAGTTATAGTGGATGAACAATGAGTTACATCAAATGATCATCTGAAAACTACTAAGAAACTTCAAAAGTTATTATATGATAAAATGGCAAATATATAGAAAATAAAAGCAAGGTTTTTATTGAGTTCATTTTTTAATCTAATTCCTAAGGAAGATCACGGATAAATTTTCCGACAAAAAAAAAGTTCTAGAATTATTATAAATCATGCATAGACCAACTAAGTTTCCTATGCCGATTCCAAATATCATATTAGTTTTGATTATTTCTATTTTTAAACTAAAATATTTAATGGTAATAATAGGTATAGTAAATATGCTAATGGTGTCTACTGCTACATCGGACTTATATATTGTTAAATAAAATGATGACTTATATATGGGATTGAAGCATCATCAAAGAATAAATCATTAAAACAGTGACCAGAACTTCATGAAAACTAGTATCGAAATTTTGATTTCAACATACTCTTTCCATTGATGTGTATAATTCAATGGACTAGGTGAAGAAAAATACTCGTGAGCTAATTAGATCTCTTATGCTCCTTCATCCGTTATTTAATGTGACATACTTCAGTCATAAATATATTTTCTGTTTGTTGATTTGGACTTTGACCTACAGTTGTTGAATTACTATTAAATTTATTTTCTTCTTCTATATAAAAACCAAATGATTAAATAAGAAAAATTTTAAAAGAAAATTCGTACCATTTAAAGTTGTATCAATTGTTTTATATTTATCTTCATCTGATGAAGAATTTTGTTCACTTGTACCAGTTAATAATGGAAGTAATTGTTGATCAGATTGAACATCAGTATCATTTTTAACATAATCAATATATTGTTTAACAGCACCCGAAATTAATTGATCAATAGGTACTTTTGGAACTTTAGCTATACGACTTGTAACCTTAATAGTAGTATAAAGAATTCAAATGGCTGTTTTTTTTTCTATAAAGTAAAAGAAAAATGTGTACTTGACGATGTTTTTTGATCGGCTTAGCATAAAATTGTTTTTCAGATTTTAAAGATGGATTTACTCTATTTAATACGAAAAGAAAGAATAAATTTTATAATTAGTTCTTTTGTTTTTTCTTACCGATGAACTTTCATTCCCAGTCGATCCATTAGAAAACTTTCAATTAAAGGTGGAAAACCAACATGACGTTGAACAAGTGGATTATCAGCAAGAATAATTTCAGTTAAACTAGGCCATGATGCAACTGCCATCACATCGTCTTCTTCTTCAATCTTTTGTTTTTCATATAATAAAAAATTACATTATATTTACATAGGTTTTTCTCCTTTTTTTATTTAATTACCAAATTAGAACTTATATCAAGATATTGTAATTCAGGAAAAGCTGGTAAAGCAATATCTTCATCTTCTGTGACAATATTTTTAGTTTGATTATTTGTAGGATTTTCTTCATCTTCTTCGAATATTGTACTCTTTATCAATTCATCACCAGCTGAATTGAGACCATGTTGAAAATAATTCATCGGAGGATTAGCTAAAAGAACAATATATTGAATAATAGAAAAAGAACAATAAGAATTTTTTTTTATACGAGTACTAATTTGTTTTCGTTTCATGGCTGTTTTTGAATATTCTTGAACAACTTGACGACCTTGTAGAACTTTTAAAAATGGAATTGTACGAATTTGATTATGTTGTATATGAAGACGTTTAAGACTGCAAAAAAAAAATATTATGCGATTTGAAATAAAATTTTGTTTTCAATTATTTCTATTCATTTTTTGATTAAACATACTTTTTTAAACATGATAAATGAATGAAAAGCTCATCTTCAACAAGTTTATTATGATCAAGATATAATTCTTCAAGTCGAGGAAAACGTTCTTTCACATATTCTTTTCCATGTCTAAATCAATACATATACAAATTAATATAATTAAAAATTTTTATTATTAATTTAATCAATGGAGATAAAAAAGCAAAGAGCATAATCATTGATAAATCTTATAATCGTTTCTTTTGTTACTACATATACCTCTGATATTTATATAAAAATACTAAAATATATTTAATAGCATTAATATTGAAATTTTTTCAAAACAAAATAAAACAAATCTTATTTTCTTACATATCAGTATGTACAAAAGGTTTAGCTAATCGACGTGATAATCCAACAAGATCGTTTCCACTTGCACGAAGTATACGTAATGATGGTAATATTCCTAATGTTTCAATATCATGCATTGTTAAATTATTATATGAAAGATTTAATTCCTAAAGAAAATAATAGAAAATCTTAAAATAGAATAAGAAATATTTATTATACTTCAAGTGTTTCATAATCATTAACATTAAGTTTAATATTTTTAATTTGATTAAATGATAAATCAAGTTGAGTTAATTGTGGAAATGTTTTAAAACCATCTATATAATGAATATAAAAATGTTATAATTTATTTGATTTTAAAATACATACGAAATGGTAATTGATTTTCATTTGCATCAATACGTAAAACATTATCAAATAATAAAAAATCTTCTTCTTTAATCTAAATTTATTCAAGTTATTATTTAATTATATTATGAAATAATATTCACTTCTTGTAAATCTAATCCATTAACATTTAAAATGACAACATTCGATGGATCTTCAATAGCACAATGATGCATCTGCAATTAAAAAAAATATTAAAAAATTTTTTTCTATATATTATTATGAATATTCAGTATACAGTTTTTGTATCTTGAAATATATTTTGAAAGTTTTTAGAAAACTGTTTAAGAACATCTCACTCATTTTGTGAACTGTAATTTTTGTTTTTATGTGACATTGCACACTTAGAAGTAGAATCAGTTTAAGATTCAAAAACTTTCTTTAGATATTACAAAATTCAATAAGAAATTAAATGAAGGAAAGTTTTTCATTGTTCCGCCTTTTTCTCAAACCAATTGTTTCATGAAATTGAAAAAATGGGGCCAGCAGTTTTCATCATTGAATCTACTCTAAAAAATTTCAAATTTTTTTTTTGATGAGCTGTTTTTCAGAAATACCAGAAAGGGGTCGCGCTTAAGGTTCTTCCTCAAAAATCGATCTTGAGCAAGGTACGAATGGATGGAAAAAGGCAGAAAGAAAAAATGTCGAAAGGGAAAAATATCGAAAATAAAAATGTCGAAAACAAGAATATGAGATGAAAATGAGCATGTAAAATTGAATTGAGAGTGAGGGAGACTTGTACTTCAATATACTCTCGTTTTCATCATTTCTATCCATCTACATTTGTATTATTTTTGTTTTCGATATTTTTCCATCATACCATCATGAAGCTCCTTTGAAAATTTTAGGATAGCGAACAAAACTTTCCGTTTTTTCTGAAAAAAATATATTTTTCCAGGAGAAAATGATGAAACTCTTCAAAAGTTCTCTGACAAATAAAAAAGCATATCATTTTTGAAAGATTGATTAGACTTTAAGCTATCTCAATTTCGATAATTTCTAAAACATTTAATATGCATGGTTAATCACAGGATATTCAGCTATTGATAAGAATAGATAAAGTGAAAAATGTCTACCATTGCAAATTAAAAACACAAAGGGTAAAAATTTGTCAACAGTATCTGTTTCCAGAAGTAACAGATAGTACGTAAATAATGTAGCAGTTTGATTTTTTATTTTTCAACTACAGAAACGCTGTCCAACAATATCTTTTTAAGCTCAATTAATACAGAATTTTTCGTTCTACAAAAATGTCTTTAATTTAATCTTTCTTGCTGACTAAAAACAGTTTATCACTATATCATCGGATGTAGTATTTAATTCTAAATACAATGATTTAACATTTAAACCAAACAACGAAAATCTTTAGCTTGTCTCCGATAGTATAGAGATAGTCGAAAGAGGCTCTTGCGTTGTTTTCTAATTTTTGCTTGAAAAGTTGTTCTTTCAAATGTTTTTTTCTAAAATTTCAAAGCATCGCGAAATGCAGCAATATCACGGCATATTTTACAACTTATTTCGAAGTTTAGCGGCATTGTTATTTAAACATATTTTTGATAGCGATTTTGCTGTCTGTCAGTCACAGCTCAATGATTGAGTAACTGTCAATATTTTCTATTTTTCTTCGACAGATCAAAATTATTCAAAAAACAAAGCTGATAATTTTGTAGAGCAAAAGATTCTGTCGAATGAGCTTAGAATATAAGAAATAATATTAAAAATGCTTTTCGTATATCTATTCTCAGAGATCAGTTGACAACATTATAACGAATAGAATTAAAAAATTAATCTATATAAATTTTAACTTACAATAAAAAATCCATCTAATAAATGTTCAACTATTTTTTCTTTTCCTGACCATCGTTGTTTCTTCTTTGTTTCTCTTTGAGCAATTTCAGTTTCAAATGGTGTTGGTGTTGAAAGTGTTGTAAGTATAGCAGCAAAACGTCGTTGTTCTGTATCACGTAATGCTACAACCCATTGCTCTTAAAAATAAAACAATTGTTTTTTTTGTTTTTTTAGAAAAATTTAAATTTTTCATTTTCATAATCAATCAAAACATACGATTTGATGATGAACTACGTAAAAGATTTCGTACAGGAAAACAATTCGCTGGTAAATCAGTAAGATTTCCACTACCAGACAAGGGTCCATTATCATATTTAATCCACGGTAACGTTGTCATTTGATTCTAAATGCAATACTTTCCAAACCGGATTTTCTTTTCCTTTTTTTTTTTCGGAAACCATTCTGATTGTTGTTACTCGAGAAACGATCTCTATCGATTACATTGAAAAACATCAAAACACAATATTCTATTAATCATTTAATGACATCTATCAAAATGCTGTCTTGAAAATGAGAGATTTTATATTGGAAGAAAGAAAAAACCAATTAGAGAAAAGCTTGCGCGTGACAACAGCTGTTTAAGTTACAATTATAATCATCCTGTTGACATTAAATAAATCTTCCTAAAACAAAAACCTACAAAATATTCAATGTCGGCAACAAATAATAAAATTGATTCAAATACAAATAAAAATAATAGTCGTTCGAATAAACCTGAAATTCAACGATATTCAGTTGCGAAAGGAAAATATTCATCAAGATTAAATAATGATAGACCATCATCTGGTATATACATATTACAAGTTTTTCTCTTATCTAAAAATTCTTTTCTTTTTTTTTATGTGTTAAGGAAATTCAAAAACCTCCAATACTTATTACAATAATAATAATAATAATAATAATAATAATCAATATTATTATAATGATTCATCTTATTATGAAAATGATTATCAACAAAAACCACAACGAAAACCTCCGAAAAGAAAACCCATTGAACCTGAAGTAAAAACTACTGTAGCACCATCAAATACAAAAGATGCAAGTGATAATAATAATAATAATAATAATAATAATAATAATAGTAGTAGTAGTGAAATAGAATCAGTAAGTCAAAAAACGACAATAACATAAAATCTTCACTCATATCTTTTTTTTATTTGTGTTTTCAGGATCTTGATAAACGTATTGAAAGTATGACATTTGAAAATCAAAAATTAACTGAACAAAAATCATCTGAAAATCATGCCGGTTTAATATTTCTTAATACTAAAGAATCACATGATGATACAAATGATATTGATTCATCATCAAGACAATTTTATAATCAAACACGAAAAAAACAACAACAAAATAATACTAAAAAACAAATACTTTCCAATCAACCACAATCTATTACACAATCAAGTCGAGGTTTAACAAATGTAACACGTACTCTATATGATCCAAATGCTCCAATACCAAAAACACCACCTATTCAACAATTAACAACTGTTAAAGTTGCATCAAATCCTTCGCCACAAGCAACACCACCACCACCACCACTTCTATCAACTAATACTCAACAACAAATGCAAGAATTTTATCAACAGTACGTATAGAAAAAAAAACAATTAATATTTTTTTTTTTATTTATTTAAACGAAAAATTTATTCTACATGGTATCTATCTCTCTAGTTATCAATCGTAAGAATCTTTTAATTTAAAAAAAAAAAAAATATTGCTCTTGCTCTTTTTTCTACTATTGTGTCATACTCGCTGCTCATGCTTTTGTTTAAATAATCAAAACTAATCGATTAATAATATCAAACAAAGAAATATGTTTTTTTTTTTTATTTTTGAGAACAAAATTATAATTTAGTTTTTATTTAGTCAATTTTTTAATCATGAACTTTGGAATCAAACATGTGGAAATTCAACACAAAATGATATTTCTTTACAAGCTGCACAGTAAGAACAACATATATATATATATATAAATAAAAATTGAGATTTTCTGAAAAATCTTTTTATTTTATTTTTTTTTGTAGAGCTATACAAATGAGAAAACAAGCATTTAATTATTGGTTAACACAAATACATAATTTAGAAAAATCTTTATCTATTTATTTAAATAATTCACCACATATGGATGTTAATTTTCGACGAATGATGGAAGCAAAGTATAATTTTTCAGACAAAAAAAAAAAAAACAATATTTTTATTTCATTTTTCTAGAACAACACTTCAACAAGCATATATTCATGCTATGATGACAGATATTGAATTATCATTATCAAAAAATCTTGATGCACAATTATGGAAATCATGTTTTCATAATGTTATTGAATGTTTTAGAGAATATGATAAACAATTAACTGATAATAATAGTGTGAAAAAATGTATTGAAACTGTTATTGAAGATGTAAGGATAAAGATATATTTGATTATTATATATAATAAGTTGATATATTCAATTTCCTTTTGCACTTTTGTTTTTTTCATGAATAGAAGAATCGATTAAGAATTATTCTTGAAACTAATTTTTGTCTTATTTCAAGTGGGAATATTTATCACACTAAATCTTCTTGTTGATTTATCAAAGAAAAAATTTTCGAGGGTTTTTCCCATGAGATTTACATACAAGTCGTACTCATAAACGATTTGTTCTTGCATATTTTTTCTTTAACATGTGACAACCACTAAGATAATACTTTCTTCTCTGAATAATCTTTATTTTAAATTGCATTTAAGAAATATTAATCAAGAATATTTATTAAACTTTCATGTTTTTGAATTGTTCAATTTCAAGCTTCATAAGTACACTTAAAGCTATCGTTTATGAAATCTGTATAGAACTTTCATTTTATTCACGAAAGAATCTCGTTTGATGATACCTTGTGATTTCAATGATTTTTCATTTATAGATTCTACATAGTGTTCTAACATTAATTTTAACAGGATTTAGGTTTCTATTGAATTTTCAATATGTTTAATCTCTAGAGGCTCTATACTTTCAAAAAATTTGTTTTGTTGAATTTTGATCTTAATTAAGTTTTGCTCATATTGAGAAGTTAACTAGACTAGCTTCTATACAAAAAAAAAACTTTAGAAGTTTTCAACAAAGTCTCTTTGAGATATGAGTTTTTCAAAAAAAAAATACATATTTTATAAACTTTCAGAAAACAGACATATTAAAAATTCAATAGCTTACTTAGTCATATATCAATAAGAATTCAAATCCTCTTAGAATTTTTATTAGAACATTGTAGCATCAATAGGCCAAAAAAAAACTATTAAAATCAGAAGAAGACATCTGAGGAGATTTTCTTGTCAGTATCTCCCCGTAAACGATATGGATTTTGTATTTTTTCCCGGAACAATAATTAGAGTCGCCGAGGGAGCCTACAATGGTGCTGTAATCTGTTCAGGTCAATCATTACGTATCTGTCACCGTAAATTGCTGCAAACAACCGTTTATGGTAGAGTAAAATACGGTCATGTTTAGCTGACGTGAGTTTACCTTGAGATACTTGAAAAACAAAATCCAGCACAATTGAGAAAATTTCACAAATCTTTCGAAATTTTCAGTATCATTTCATTGAATATTCATTTTATAACATCTATTCAAGATTAATTTGAAAATTTTAATGGATTTAATACCGAACATTGTTGTTTTCTTTTTTTTTTGTCGTTTTATAAATTTTATAAAAATATTTTAGGGTGAACGATTTTTTCTTGCTTTTATTCGTCAACTTGAATCAGCATTTCATATTGATACAAAATTATATTTCAATCCAAATGCATATTCACCTGAATCAAATACAATTGTAGCTAAATATGCTCTTCTTTGTACACAACATTGTTTTCTTAATCTTGGTGATTTAGCTCGGTATGAAACAAAAAACTAATTTAATCAATAATTGAATAAAAATGTATGACTTATTTTCGAATTTAAGATATAAAGAAACAAATCGTAATGGTACTGATTATTCTGAAGCAAGAAAGTAAATTTACACGTAAAGAAAAGAAAAAAAAAAAGGACTAAATTTTATTATTTAGATATTATTTTCGTGCTCGATTATTATATCCAAAAAATGGAAAATCATGTAAACAATTAGCAATATTAGCTGTTATGACTGTAAGAAAAAAAAAAATTCACGAATTAAAATATATTAATTATTTTTTTTTTCTTCTATACATAAAATAGCATCGACGATTAGATGCTATTTATTATTATGTTCGAGCACTTGCAACAACATCACTTAATGATAGTGTTAAACAAAATCTTGTTTCATTATTTGAAGAAGCTCGTCGACGTGTATGTTTAAGAATTTATTGAAATAGTTAAATCTCTTTTTCATTTTTAATGTATTTTAGTTAGAAACATTTGAAAAAGAACTTAAAGAACGTGAGAAAAAAAATGAACGAAAAATTCGAGCAGGTCTATTTTTATTTTTCAATAAAACGACACAAAAAAAAATGATTATTTTTATTAAATAGGTAATCAAAAATTAGAAATATGGAAACGTACAGATGGAACAATTGTCGGACGAAGTCTTGATGATGGACAATCGACTAATAATCAAAATGATTTCGATGGTTGTGTATCTCAACAAGAAGTAATTAAAGAATAAAAAGAAATTTTTCTATTATATTTTTTTTGTTTTTCTTCTATAGCTTATTCATTGGTTTACATTGAATTATATTACTTTACATGGTAAATTGTATACTAAAACAGGGTAAAATAATTGAGAAAAAAAAAAAAAAATTTCTTTCGATTAAAAAAAAAAAATATTTTCTTTGTTTTAATATAGAATGGAAACATATACAGAATTATGTTCACGAATGCTTCGTCAATTTCAATATTTACTTCGTCATGATCCATGTGTATTTGGTAAACAACAATTAGTACAAATGATGGCTATTAATATGTATCAAATTGAAGTTGCAAAACAAGTTAATGTATCAGGTATTTTTATAAGGAAAAACAAACGATTATAATTTTCTATCTATGAATAATGATATTTGAAATAGTCAGTTTTCAAATAAATTTTCATGACACATTCTCTATAAAATACTAAGATTAAAATATTTAATAAGATATACTAATAATCAATATCGATTTAATCTAAAAGGAGAGACTTCTTTGATACATTCTTTTATTTTTGTTCAGTTGATATTGTTGTTCGTTCTCAATATGAAGAATCATCACTTCAATTAGCACTTGATATGTTTGGTTTATTAACTGAACAAACAGCTATTGTTCTTGAACGTCATTTAAAAGTTCGTTCGACAATAACTAATTCTGAAACTTCAACATCATTATTTAATAGTTGGTTACGACATGTATTTCCATCATTAAAAATTTTTACTGATTGGATGACATGTAATGCTAATTCATTTATACCATTACCTGATCAATTACCAGCTGAATTTGGTCCACATCCAGATATATTAATGTCACTTGCAAAAGTTATTAATCTAATTCGAACTATTGATAGAACACATATTCAACTTGGTTCGAATTTAGCAAGTAACGTAGAAAATAAAACAAAAAAAAAACAAATTTATTTTCAATTTTTTTTTGTTTTGTTAAGATTCAATACCAGTTATTTTGGAAGAAGATATTGAACTTAGTGGATTTTATCCATTACTTACATTACCAGTTGATACATTACAAACAACAAGTGATACATCACTTGTAATAATAAAGAAAAAAAAAATTTTTATGAATTATAAAATCTATCTCTATTTTCAATTTGTTAAGGATGAAGCTAAAGATTCAAAACGTATTGTTCGTTTATGTTTTTTTGCTGATTATTTATGTGGTCTTAAACAACCAGTATTTATATATGATGTTCAACAAAAAACTTATCATCCAGCTTTGAAATCATCAATACATTCTGAACGAAGTAAAAGTCCAACAAATGACAATCAGGTATATTGTTTTTTTTTGTTTCGATTTAAATGAAAACCAAAAAAAAAAATATATCTTTTTTTTTTTTTTTCTTTAGAATTTATCACTGGATCATGAATATAATACGAACGAACCTATATCACCATTATCAAATTCGAATAATATTGATCCATCATCACCAGATTCTATTATTGATGGTATTGATATGAAAGAACTTAAACGTAAAAAACGACAACTTGAACATCAATTAGCTGAAAAACAAAAACAAGAACAAGTTGTTAAAGTAAGAAAATAAAATAATTGATTAGAAAATGAATAAATTATATTTATTTCAGGATATTCTTAATACATCACGATTAATTGAAATTGAAGTTATACCACGTTTTATTGTTCTTGATACAAATTGTTTTGTTAATTATCTTCCTATTATATATAAATTAATTAAACAAGGTCGATTTATAATAATTATTCCATTAATTGGTTAGTAAAAAAAAGAATCTTTTTTTATTAAAAAAAAAACAAAAATTCCATTTGTCTTTTTTGTTTTGTTTAGTTATTTGTGAACTTGATAAATTATCTGTAACAACAATTGTTGATGATGATTCATATGAACATGCAGAAATGGTTCGTCGACAATCAATACAAGCTGTTAAAATGATTGAAGAATGTTTTGCTAGTAAAGAACGACGTGTACAAGCTATGACTGGTGAAGGAACAGTTTTAGATTCTATTCAATTTCGAAATGAAGTAAAAAAAAATGTAAGCAAAAAAATACAACAGAAAAATATTTTTTTTTTTTTATTTTCAAATATTTATTTTTATAGGAATCAAATGATGATACAATCTTAGGATGTTGTTTGAAATATGTATGTTTTTTTTTTTGTATAATAGAACTATTTTTGTTATTTCTAATTTTATATCAATTTCATCTTTTTTAGTGTCATGATAATCCAAGAGAATTTTTTCCACCAAATAAAGGTAAATTTTTTTTTTCTATCAGATTAATAAAGCAACGTATCAAACTGTTAATCATCGATCGAAGTAATATATATAACTCATAAGTAGAACTTAAGAACACTACAAAAAGTCTAATAGAGAAGCCTTCAATAGACTTTCCTTATATAGTTATGACTATTTATTGGATTTTCAGCTTATGACACGGTAGATCGATTTCATTTCTGTCTTCAATATTTAATATAATGAAAAGGAGCCATCTAATTTAACTGAAACTTACAGGATATTCTACAGATCAAGAGATCTGTTTATGAGCAATATTCAGGTGAAAAATTTTTCTTTTTGATGTTTTTCTGAATACCTTATCATAACCCAAAAACTCATATAATGGTCATAATGCCATACGGAACATCTATGAAGAAAAATCCTTGTAGGTTTTTGCTAGTTTCACTGACAAGGAAATCTCATTAGCTGTCCCTTTCTGATTTCAAGGATTTTTATCTATAGATACCAAATAATGTTCCAATAAAAACTTTAATAGAATTTGGATTGCTATTAAGATTTCACCAAGCTTTCGAATTTGTCTCTAGAGATTTCTGTAAAACTCCAGATATCTGAAACTTTTCACATAAATAATACATATTGTAAATACTGTCCAAAGAAAAATGTCTATATCTCGAAGAAAGTTTGTTCAAAACTTCTAAATTTTTTTTTTTTGGATTTCGATCGGTGTTTAATAGTTGAATATGTTCTCTTGTAAGTAAAATATGTTTTTTCTTTTGGTTTAGATGGAGCTATTCGGTTACATCGTGAAGTTGTACTTATAACAGATGATCGAAATTTACGTTTAAAAGCTCAAGCTCGAAATGTACCTGTAAAAGATTTAATGAAATTTCTCGAACTTGCTCAAGTTACTCTATAAAAACAAATATACATATAAGATTTAAAGTCTTATTTAAAAAGTATATATAAAAGACAAATGTACATCGATAAATGAAAATTAAAAAACTTCTATCTGCTGGAAAAAAAACACTACTTTATTCATAATATCAAATCAAGTATGATCAATATCTTCTCAATATGTAGCCGGTGTTCAATCAAAAAAAAAATGACAAAGAGACTAATTCGTTCCGTTTACTATTTACAGTTAAATGAATTTTTTCATTCTTGCTATGTGCTTAAATACTTTTTATTATTACTTTGGTTTTTTTTTTTGTATACTTATATTGAGAAAAAGAAAAGAAGAAAGTATTTTTCTCTTTCGAATCAACTAGAAAAAGTGAAAGGGAATTGTATTTAGGAAGGAGGAAAAAAAATAGATGTCTTTGTTTTACTTTTTGTTCTGTTTCGTTTTTCTTTCTTCATTTATATTATTTTGATAAATATGTGTGTGTGTGTGTGTATGTTACATAGAAGTCAAGAAATGTTTATGCACTAATAAATTATGATACTGTTCTATTCAGAATTGTTCATCTAAAGTTCAATTGTGTATAAAATAAAATAAAATATTAGTTTTCGATGGTATCGATATTATTTAGATCATATAAAGCATGGAAATAATATGAATTGAATCTTAAAAATAAATAAGCTAGTAACATCTTTTGATATATTCCAATTCTTTATAACAACAGTACATAAAATTTTATTAAATTGAGTACATTTTATCCAAATGCTACGTAAACTCACAAAAATGGATGCAACACTGTTCATACAATATCTAAATACACACGGATGAGAAAATTCAATTGAAAGATACAATAACTAGTTTCTTTATTAACAAGAAATATTATCCTGTTTTGAATAATAAAATATGAATCGTAAACGTAAACAGAAACCATTTAGTATTTAATAATGTACGTGGTATTGATTATCAAAAAAGAACAAAAGATTTCTAAAACAAAATGTTCATTGAGTCAGTTTTGTTTCTTATTTTCAACATAAATGTCATGCTTTCTTCTCGTTTATCTGGATATTATTATAAACTAAAAAAAAAACAAGCATGCATATTCTCTTCTTTCTTATTATTGATTCCTTAAGAATTCTACATGGATTTTATCATCATTAACATGTAAAATATTGTTATGAAAATCATACTTTTCCATATTCCATGAGATATTTTCATTTGAAATAATAATGTTATATATGGGTGAATCCGTGGGGTTTCTATCACTTTTCTGGAAAATTTTTTTTTCTTGATTTTCATAGTCTAGTTAGACGGGTCATGGTCGAAAACGGTCTGAGGTAATAATTAAAATCTTTTTGGATACACAAAGTGTGAAGACTCACATCATTTTCTTGGAACACTTCACGCATATAAAAGGTATCCCATAATAACTGATGATAAATTGTTTGATTATATTTTTCATACTTTTTATTGACATATAGAGCTAAAAATCCTGTCACATATATATCTAATCAAGATGTTTTATGTCTGAAAGTTTTAGCTCTCTAGCTAAAACTAGTGGTCAAATACATCGTCAAGACTGAAATACAAATTTTCGTACTCGATTTTTGCATATTTTTACTGTGAAACTATTGCAAAAATCGAGTACGACAATTGACGTATTTGACCACTAGTTTTAGCTAGAGCGCTGAAACTTTCAGAAATAAAAGATCTTGATTAGATATATACGTGATAAAAATTTCGGCTCTTTATGCCAATAAAAAGTATGAAAAATATGATAAACAATTTATCATTAGTTATTATGGGGCACTCTTTATATGTGTGGAGTGTTCCTAAAAAATGATGTGAGTCTCCACACTTTATATATCCAAAAAGTTTTTAATTGTTATCTCAGACCATGTTCGATCATGACCCGTCTAATTAGACTATTAAAATCGGAAAAAACTTTCTTTCAGAACATTGGCACAGAACACCCTTCTTCAAAAAAGTGGTAGAAACCCCACGGATTCACCCATATACAAAATTTACAATTATGATAACGATTAGTATTGATTAAATGTTGATGTATGAATATAGATTTCTGTGTTGGCGTTTTTTTCTTTTTTTTTTTATAGGTTGTCATTTCAGATAATCAAATATCTTTCTTACATCTATTCATATTGAAAAAATAACAGTAGAAGAAAATGGAAAATCATGAAAATGAACGTAATGTTTCAACAATTTATCTATTAGGTAAAACATATGTAACTAAAAAAGAAAAATTTTATATTCGAAATGATCCAATTATACATATGGCTGCGGGTGATAGACACACAATTATTGTTACTGAAAGTGGTCGTGCATATTCTTTCGGTGATAATAATTCAGGTAACTAAAAATCAAAGCATCACTTTTTTTTTGTTGAAGTTGTTTTTTCTTCTTCTTTCTTTTAAACAATATAGGTCAATTGGGTTTTGGTCACATGCATCAGACACAAAAAGTTTCATGTATAAATAGTTTAAAACTTGTTAATACGGGAGAAAAAGTTATACTAGCTGCATGTGGTCGTGATTCATCATTAGTTGCGACAGATCATGGTTCATTGTATGCATTTGGTTTAAATAATTGTTGTCAATTAGGTATTGAATCAAAAGAATCAATAGCTATTCATCCTTATCCTGTTAAAATCAAATATTTTCGTTCAACAATGTCTTGGAAACAAATATCAATGGGTGCTGAACATACATGTGTATTAAATAATAATGGTGTAGTTTATGCTTGGGGTTTAAATGAAGATGGTCAATGTGGACAAGCACGTAAACATTATATTATAGGAGTACCAACAGAACTTAAATTAGAATATCCTGTCGTTGCTATGTAAATTCACAAAATGAAGAAAAAAAAACCATCATAAAAAAAAAAACATTTACGAATTTTTCTTTCAGATCATGTGGATATTATCATACAGCATTAATTACTGAAGGTGGTCGATTGTTTCTATGTGGAAATAATCATTATGGGCAATTAGGATGTTCAATACCAGCTCAACATGTTGGCCCCTTCGAAGTTCCATTACCAGATCCTGTTAAAGCTGTTGCATGTGGAAATCAACATACTGTTGTATTAACAGACAAAGGAGAAGTCTATACATGTGGTATCATATTTGAAATTTTTTTTTTTTCATTTTGTTAAACATCATTTACAAGGAGTGCTGAAGTGTAGATATAGAAATTTGGAACCACTCGTTCGACCGACGTCTTAGCAATGTTGCTCCTCTCGGTCGCGGTCTTCGTTGATATACGATCAAAGATCATATATTAATAACATCTCATTTTAGTATATAAACTACAGTAAAACATGTCTGATAATAGATAGAATTTTGTTTATTTTTAATCAATATAAAAAATGATTAATTTATCAAAATTTTTAATTAATAGGACAAGGTGATTTTGGTCAACTTGGTCTTGGTCGTAGTGTTACAATTGCTGAAGATTTTAAAATTCTTGAAAATTTACCAAAACCTTTTATAGCTATAGCTGCTGGTAAAACTCATACAGCTATTCTAAGTCATAATGGTTGTATATATGTATTCGGTGATGGTAGCTATGGCAAATTGAGTTATGAAAATTATTCAAATGAATTTGAACCACGTTCTATTATTAAATTTAAAGGACATAATGTATTAAAAGTTGTTTGTGGTGGTTGTCAAACAGTCATACTTGCTGAAAAGAAACAAACTGAAAATGCAAACGATATTCGAAGTATATATTTGTTTGGTTTTTTTTGATATACAAAGAAATTTTTTTTTTTTCTTCAGATAAAACAATTTCAAAAACTCAATCTATAAAAGATCTCGTTGCTATGGATAGTTATTCATCTAAGACTAATTCTACAAATACAAATGATAATTCAATAGTCACATCTCTTCAATATGGCGGACATTTTAAAACATCAACAAATACAAATTCTTCTTTACATACTACATTAAATTCTGATCCTAATGAATTATCATTTTTGATGAAAAATGCATTAATCAATACCACACCGATAAAAATAAATGAAACATTACAATCAACATCAAGTTCATTGAAAGCAACAAGTTTATATATAAATAATTATGATGTTAAACCTATCAAAACATCTTTACTTGGTCATAAAGTTCCTCTAATTAGCATAATAAATGATTTAACAAAATCAAATAATAGTTTATCATCTATTGATCAATCGACTTTAGATGATACAAAATTAGATCATGGAAATTTTAAAAATTCTTTTAAAACACAACCAAATTTGGATGATGGAACATCAGCATCTGATGAACGATCGCTATCAGTATCACAATTAAATACTGAAGCAATTTCATTAAATGAAAATGATATTCATCTTAGCACGAACTCCACTCCTACTAAAATGTTAACAAAATATTATCATCAAGAAACAGCATCTAATAAATCTTGTGATAGTAATCATTGTCCGTCATCATCATCATCATCATCATCTTCATCATCGTCTTTATCATTATCAACAAGTACTAGTCATGATTCATCATCTTTTTCATCAGTATTCCATGGAAATGGATTAATAAATTCAAAATCATTTTATGATTGTCAACATGGTACTCATTTTTCTACAATTCGAACAAGTTCAAAAAATGATTCAACAAAAAAATCGATTAAAACTGAATCACAATCTGACTTATTTTCAAGAATTTTAAGTACAAAATCTTCACAAAAATTATCAACAGCTACAAATAAGAATTCCAGAACATGTGTAATTATGTAAAATCTCATTTTATATTGCAGAGATGGAACTACAATCATTTGTCAAAACAACAGGCCGGCTCCATCTCTGATAAAGACATCTAATATAATATATCAATATTTCTTTTGTACTGCTGTTTGTGAACGAAAGGTTGCATATTGAATATCTTGAAAAAATCGTTTTAGATCTTTGACATAGATGATAGAAGCTAGTCATTTACGTGAATCTACTATAAAATAAAGCTTTAGTTTGTAAATTCGTTAGTTATTAGTAAGCCGGTATTTATCAGTTCCATCTCTGTTGTATATGTTGAATGTTATAAATATTCAGTTAGAAGATAGTTTATAAAACTACGTAACGCGATTGATTTTTTTTTTCTTGCAGACATTGACTATTTTCTAATATTTTCAAATATTCAAGACGATGGAACATTTTTGATAAGACATTCAAGGCAAGGATTGAATGAAACATGTTTGTATCTTGCCATTAATCATAGGATACGTGTTTAATGATTTTTCTTTTTGAATGAAAATTCAAAGTTTTCGTCATATTCTGATTCCAGTCAAAATAATCATTGATCGAACTTTCACTAAATGTATACATCTACTTTTGAAAACACGACTACCAATAATAATAATAATGAAAAATTTGAGTTTCATATCAGTAGTTATATAGATTGTATATAAAAAGTGTTATCTCATTCTTTATATCTAGTATTCCTCGGAAAACTATAGTGGTCGAAAAAAATACTATCGACGTTAGACACAAACTATTTGACCAAGAATAATTTTCCTTCGCATTTCTACCACAAATGAAACTTAATGAGCTTCAATCTCGAATGTTGAGTTGATCAAAGATTATTGGCATCTTTAATTCTTTATATTTTACTTATGCTTAGCACGGCTATGTTTAAAAAGTATCTCATTCAAAAAGTTAATATTGTGTGTATCTTTAGTCATTGTTTAGTGAGAAATTATTTTGAAATGTTATTCAACAAATGTTTTCTTTCATGAAAAAATCTGTTGAGTAGTAACATCTTATCTTCAATAAAGTACATCGATTTCAAGATTTAATTGAACTAATTCATTTGAAAATTGTCGAAGAAATTTTCTTCAAGCTAATCAATTTTTGTTCAAAGTTTTTGAATTGAAGTCTTAAAAATACAGTCAACCGTCCGAGCACTTGATAGTAATGTAGAATACCGGTAATTACTAAATGACATTTAATTACAAATAAGTTTCGATTCAAAAGTACTCAAGTGAGTCATAAAAACTTTAAGTTATAGTAAGAAGTACTTTGTGCACTGATAATATTCAACTTTCGAACCAATATCTCTTGTAAACAATAAATTATTAAAAATGAACTTCGTTTTGGGACAAAAACTATACTTAGTATTTTTCAATCTTTTTGTAACAACAGTATAATGATGTGAAATTTTCAGGTTATATTTCTATACGTTCACAAATAAAGTACATATGTAAATTATTGTGAATAATTGCTAGTTTGCTACTTTTATTAAAATACTCGTGCAATTGTAGTATTGTATATTTTTGCATAAAGCAATGTACCATACTAATTTAGTTATTTCAATGCTTGAATTCGTTTTAATTTCGCTCGACTATATGTCATAAATCAAATGTTTCGATCGACTACAATAATATATTTGAATTATTAATAAATCTTAATTTGAATTCTTTTTGTAATCAATTATTTTCCTTGTTAAGCATGTTAGTATCTCTATGGCTACATGGAAAATAACTGTTATTCAGAGATTTCTTTCTGCTTCTAGGTGAGAATATACTGTTTCAACGCAAATGTCATATTTGATAAGTTTTCTTTTTCTTTTACATTGTATTGAAACATTTTTCAAATGAAAATGTCTCTGTTTGACACATTTTTCGAAAGCTGTATTTTTTGAAAGAATAATCAGATGCAGAAATGAATATTACCGAATGGAATAAGGTTTTTTATGGTCTATCCTGTAGAGTAGCTGCGAGAAGTTTTGCCATTGAGTAAAAAGTACAGAGTTTTCAATTCTTTAGCTTGGTATTTTGACTACGAATAATGCTCGATAAGTTCCTATCGCAAGCAGTAACCAGAAGTTGATAGACTTTAATGTAAACGATTTACAGCTTTAAATTCCTTTGTTTTATTGGCAATGAAATATTTGCATACCTTTATTATTTTACAAATAAAGGACTTCAGTCGCGTGTAATCGTGAGCTTCAACGAACCCTACATGGTTTGTGATGATTTCAACACGCGTCTCTTCTCTATCGATGTCTGCGATCGTGAAATTTTCACGAAAAACTTGATTAGAGCAGTGTACTCATTGGATAAAATTAGCCGAAGAAATCGATCACTTGTTGAGGATACGTATCAATTTTCATCTGGGAATTATGCAAAGAATACATCATTGTCTCACATCATGAGGTTTGTGTTCTATATTGAGATTTTCTGGTCTGAAGAAAAAACCTATGTTGACCTGCTAGTTTCTGTGGATGACGATCGATCAAGTTCTGATTAGTTTTTGCAATTACAGCTCAACATATTCTATTTTTAGTCAAACGACGAATCTAAAGAATTAACGTTTAGGAAATGTTTTTAGCCAGTAGCGAGACTTTTTGCGACTACTACACTTAGTAGAAGAAAAGAAAAAGCTGATAGCGTGAAAAAGAAAATTAAATTTAAAAAAAAATACTTGTTGACAATGTGTTTCTATTTCTCATATTGAATAGCATAGCAATTACGTTTCCGTAGAAAATTTGTAGGCATACACTGATCAAAGGATTTGGACAACACAAATTCATTGTTTATAATGTGTTATAAAATCAATAGCATCTTTCGTAACATAATTGTGTGCCTCTGTTCACCATCCTTGTGAGTGAATACACTAAGCAATAGCCTCGATTCACTCCAATAAAATAATAGAAAAGCGTAAGCAAATCTTGAATGCTCCATCAATAACGGATGAACTATGAATTATTGTGCTTCAAATCTTTCTCTTCCAAAAGAATAGTTTTATAAGACCTACTAATTGAGTAATCAATGTAGATCAACGAAGTTCTTCTTACGAAAGCTTAACTACTATACTAGTCAATATAACGAAAAGAAGTATGTTGCTGACAAGGATAGCTTTTCAATTTCACTTTATTTAAAGCTACACTGGTTAATTTTCTTCTGCTAATAGCATATTCGAGTCTGTACCTTCTTCGTTGTACTCAAATGGCATTAGAGATCACCGACACCGAAATCATTATCAAGTGTTTCAATGGTCGAGTCATAGACTTTGAATCAAGATTCATTAGCTCAAAGAGATATTTGTCGAAAATTTGCAAAAGAATTAGTTAAAGTAATCTTGAAGTCGATGCACTTTATTGAAGATTAGGTTTTACTATTCGACAGACTTTTCCATCGAAGAACACATATGTCAATCATTTCAAAATAATTTCTCGAAAAATTTTCATTGAAGATACACACAATGTTAACCTTTTGAATGAGATATTTCACAAGAGTAGATGTGCTGAAATAAGTAAAACATAAAGGATATAACATGTCAATAATCATAGATTTATTCTTTTGTTTTATGCATATTTATAAAGGATTAATTTAGTATTTGCGATTAAAAGCAATGTATAAAAACTGAGAAATAGAAACCTCAAAGTTGTTGAAGAACTCGTAACACAGTTATGATCATGTTTCAAGAATGTGAGTATAGCCCATTAGTTCCGTGATTCATCGAAACCAAAGTGATGTATTTTTCTATAATAATTTTCACACCCACTTATTCATGTTAACAAATCCTAGATGAATTGAATGCGAGAATAAAAGATATTGCGGACATTCTTTTTTTATTTTGACAATCATGGAACTGTGAAAGAGTTCCTATTTCTCAGTCCTTGGAAACCCCTCGATATTGGTAATAGTTTTTTTTTCGACTATTGTTTTCTTCTTAAGAGATTACATTTAGAATTCAATTATTGAATATGTCATACGAGACAAAGACAACATTTTCATTCAACTGATGTTTTTGTGTGGCATGCTGTTTTCTTGGTTGTAAGATGAGATTGTAGATGAAATTCGTTTTTATCATTCATGTGTTTTTTTTGTTATATTTTAGTCTCTGGTGATTTATTATCTCATTTATTAATTTTTCTTGAATAGGAAAAAAAACGACATTTTCTAATAAATAAGAATGATAACTCACTTTAACACATGAAAAGTTTCATTAATATAAAATGAAATCGCTCATTTCATTTTCTTTTTTCTCTTAGATTCGATGATTTCTATGGTTTTGAAATCAGATAAAAAAACAACCATCGACAAATTCTTAAATTAATTCAACGTTGAATAAAAATATTTAAAAAAAAACATGATTTTCGATAATAATAAATGACGCCCCCTGTATGCACTGTTTTTTTTTTCTAAATGTAAACAATCTCATGTTAAAAATAACTCATATGTCATATCTCATGTAAATGTAATTTTATTGTTAATAAATTTGAATATTTACTGTAACATATATTTTTATCATGACAAAAAAAAATGCAACTAAATGCACCTGACAACACTATTTCTGGACTCTTACTCATTACTATTGACAACGTTTTCGATGTGTTTTTTTTCAAATACTCTCCTGATTGTTCTTTGTCTTGTGCAAAAAAAAAAAGGATATCATCGACGTTATTTGCTTCCATCACTAGAACGAAGGTGATAAGAGAAAGCAAAAAAAACGCAAGAAACAGAAGAAAAGAAATGAAAAGAAAAAGAAATACAAAATAACAAGTAACGAAAAAACTAACATCACCAACGTTGTTGTTGTCGTCGTCTTATAAGAATACAAAGAAAAATAACTATGAGCCATCATATATTTGACGACGAGGAACATACAGTAAAATATCGTCTTCATAGATCTGGTTATCCAAAAAAAGTATTTGAACATATTATTGATTATTATTTTAATGGAAAAATTACAGATGAAAAAATTCCACTGACACTCGATGTTGGATGTGGAAATGGTCAAGCAACAGTAGATCTTAGCCCGTAAATATCATAATTTTATTTATTTGTTTCATTTGAATAAAAAAAAATCAAAGAAGGAAATGTTTTTTTCTTTTTTTTCTTCATAAAGATTTTGTGAACGAGTTATTGGTCTGGATGATAGTGCATATCAACTTGCTTATGCTATAAAGAAAGACAATATTGAATATCGATGTCAGACAGCTGAAGATTTATCTTTTCTTCAATCAAATTCTGTTGATTTAATCACAACTGCAACAACTTTACATTGGCTTGATATAGAAGTATTTCTTAAAGAAGTTAAACGTGTACTTAAACCACAAACAGGTGTACTTGCTGTATGGACATATGCATTGGGAACATTAGATAATCCTATAGCTGATGCTATTTATCATGAATTTCATCATGTTTTGTTGTTTCCATATTGGGATGCAAAACGTTGGTTAGCTGATGATTATTATCAATCACTTGTACCACTTTTGCCGTATCAATCAACATTACGTCAATATACAATTGAAAATCGAACAGAAACAACACTTGGACAATTTTTTGGTTTTATTGAATCATTATCAGCTTGTCAAACATATAGGAAACAAAATGGTGAACAAGTATATCATGATATGTTAGCAAAATTACGTCAGAAATTAATTCAAAGTTATACTAAAACAAAATTTCAAAATAATCATGATGAAACAATAGATTTCGATTCAATTAAAATGACTGTTTCAAATCCAATACGACTTTATTTAATGAGAAAAAATCAGATGTAATTTTCTGCAATTCAAAAAAAAAATATCCTATTGTACTACCACATGTTTTGTGTTTTTATTTTTTTTTAAACTAATGGATTGCTTTGCTTTCCTTTTTCTATTTTAATGTTATAATAAATAATGATAAGACAAGTTTAGTATGATAAAAAGAAAACAAAATAATGATTTGATTATGGATATGAAAATTTAAAGAAAACCAAGACGAATCGTTTAAAAATATGTCTTTTTTCAACCGTACGATATTTCTGTAATTCTATCAATATGTTCATCTTACTTATCATAAAAAAAAAAGGTCATATTTTATTTTTCTAATAATGATTATGAAGTATGACCACTTGAAGAAGTGCACTCATTGTAGAATCTTTAATTATAGATGACATAATAAGATTATTGAAGGTTTCTTTAAGTGAAAATAAAGACAAAAAAACAAAGAACCACTATCTATCAAAATAGTAGATTGTGTTTCTTGCACATAGAAGTTTGTTTACTTAAAAACAATGCCTGAAAGAAAGGTCAGTAGAGTTTTATTTTTAGAAAATCAAACAAACTTTTAATAAAGATTTCGAGAGAGAGAGAGAGTTTTTTTTCATAGTGTAGTAATGATTTAATAAACACATGAGTAGAATAACGTGCAAAAAAAAAGTAACACTCTCGAAAAAAGCGCAAAGATGTTAAAACATCATATTATTTTTTATTCAATGTTTGAAATTACCAACTGAATCAAGATAGAGTATGACATGTTTAAGAATTTGATAATAACTAAATTAAAAAATACATGTTTAGAGAATAGATATTTTAGAAAACTTCATGCACTAAAAAGATTTGTGTACGAAAAACTCTCAGTGTATATTTTTAATTATTTTCAATCTTTGGAAAATGAAAGTAAGATTGTCAATATTTATTGATTCAAATATAGAATATATTATACGAAAAAATTAACAATTAATATACTATTAATATTCATATTTTCTCAAAGAAAAACTTCAGAAAGCCTAGAAGTTATTTTTATTCATTTCATGACATTAAATTATTATTTTTTTTCTATATGATTCTCGATTCTTAGTTGAAAAGAACTTCATGATGAGCACAGCTCCTTTTGATTACATAAGATTTATTTTAAATTCTAGAATAATAATTAATTAGAAATGTATTATTTATAGTTTATTATTGATAAGAAAAAAATTGTAACATTCATTATTGAAATATAAATAGGTCTAAAATAAACTAAATCATAAACTAAATTTTGTAATCAAGACTGTCATTAGATGATGGATTAGAAGAAAAGTATTGTCTGAATATTTTCTTTCTTTTTTTCATTAGTATCATTCAGAATAATAGTTTGCATGATTAATAATTTTGAAGTATTAGAATTAATTGATGTATAGAAAAAAAATTGCATTATATTTTGATGAAGAACATTCTTTTAAATCATATTATACAAAATAAATTCTATTTTTGTATAGTTTAATTAATTTGAAATATTTTTTAAGTTAAATCTATTTCTATTTTCTTTGATATATGACAAAATTTACAATAAGTTAAATATAAAATCAGACTAGTGCTTGTGAAGAAAAAGAAAGACATTTGACATGTTCGACAATAAAAGTCTTTGTCATAGTAAACATCTGTTTCTTGAGGAAATGGATCGTAAAGTGAATTACTATTAACAAGATTAATATTGAAAACATTCTCGGAAATGACATTTTCTTCTTCAGAGACATTTGATCAAAATTAACTCGATAATGTGTACGTATTTTTATGCATACTTTTGGTCGAAATACTTCACTATACCCTTTAGAATTCGCGAATTTTGGAACATTAATATCTACTATTCAGAAGCCTATTTTTGTGTTTTATTTTTGCATTCAAAATATCATTCTATTCATGGCTCTAGTCAATTACTAGGAGTGATTTTATTCTCATGGGATAGTACAATGAAAGTGGTAAATTCTATGATGCTGATACAAAAACTAATTAGAAGATTAATGTGTTTGATTTAGCAAATCATTTCCCTTATAAAATATTTCTAACCGTTTATTATATAAATATTACTTTGACAATTACAACACATTTATAATAATAATGTCAGAGATTGATTATTGATATTTATAAAAATAATAAACAAATAGTGATGCTGAAAACTATCTATAGATATTATCTTGATCTTAATACAAAAAGTGAGAATATACATTTGAATTTTGCATTAAAATATTTCTATAAAGTGTTTTGAACTTATGAAAATTCTCTCTAAAAGTAGATCGTAAATTTTTTGATGCCTATTTTTTTTAAAATGAGGATTTATTGAGACAGACATTACTTATATTAAAAAAAATCACAGCGAAAAAAAAAATAAACGTTAAAACGGATCTTCTTCAAAAATTTTTTTTACACGATTTCATCTCTCAACTTGTCTATTAAAGTAATAAAACAAACAAAAAGATAGAATCAACGACATCTTCTCCTGTTTTTATTCGATATCAAGATAAGAAAATGCCTTTTAGAGATAGGAAGTTCTTCTGTTTATCTAGATAATATCATCTCATATACATGCTGATAATGTTTTCTAACGAATCTATATACAAATAAACATATATAGATAGTTAGATTTTCTGCGAAATTATAATAAAAATAATCATGTTAATAAATCATTCTTTCTTAATTAAATGAATATATTTATGAATTCATGCATACTGAATATGCAAATCTTTTTGATTAAACTTTTAAGTAAAAAGCAATTTTTTCTTAGAAGTATTTCATTTAAATTTAAGATATACACGCCGAGCGTGATAAAAGGTTTGCAACATTCTATCACTCTGTAATTATTCGAAAACTCATCTAAAATGAGTTTGATCTGTTCGTAGACGGTTTTTGTAGATTACTTATTACGAAAACTAAATATTCTTGAAACAATTATAATATATTATTAAAATTTGTATGAAAAGTACGTACCATTACATGAATCAAATCAGCCAAACTTGTAGTTTTTTTTTTTTATCTCATAGTTTTAATTTAAAATTAATAGAAGTCTATATAGAGAATTGAACTCTGTATCATCTGAGAGGATACTAAGGATTATTTATTATTGCTTTGTTTAAATATTTGCAAAACAAAAAAAATGAAAAATATTGTACAGTTTTTGTCATAATCAATATTCTCAATAGGAATAGGCAAATAATATTTAATTTTCATTTATATAAGCTATGGATATTGAAAAATTTTTGTGTTTTATTTAATTCTCTATATCATGATAGAGTCTAAAGGAAAATAGTGCTTATTAAAAGAAATTTTATCAGGAAAAAAAGCAATTAAAGTAAAACACATACATTTAACAATATAAAACAATGAGCACAGATCACATGAGGCATGAGTGAAGATTTGCACAATTGAAACAGCGCGATATGCCAACAGAACAGAATGACACTAATATGATGTTATGGAAGAGAAAACTCGAACTTGACGCTGATTCTGAAGAAACGGACACGTTGCCATTTTTCTCCCTCGTTTTTGACACATGTTTTATTTGAACAATAATGACAATATTTCCATCCAAATGATTAACAGTTTTACCATAATTAGCCATCTTGATTATTGAATTAATTTTGTTTATGTTTTCTGTCAAGAATATTTGAGAAAATATTATTTATATAATGTTAGAAAGAAAAAACATATACAAATATTTTCTCATTTTATTCTTAAAGGATAACTCATTAAGTAAAATAGTTTTTAATCAAGTAGTATTGAAAAGCTTTGACTGAAATAAGTCATACATAACAATGGATTTTTATGCCTGTTTATTTATTAAAAAGTTCAGAAAAAAAAAGTAATGTGAAAGTCACCATATTTTAGAAATCAAAAGAAAAAAATTTACTCATGAAAATGCTTGTTTTCACATCATTTTGAACTCTTTAGTAAATGTCCACAGAAAAAAATCAATTCAAAACAATTAAAATATGATGTAAACTTTTTTTCCTAACAGATTGTCAATATATTATCATCATCTATGGCAATATCAGAAACATCATTAAGTCGTTCAATTAAATTTTGGATTTTACTTGTTTTTCAAATTCCATCGATTCTATGTTCTATTTTTGTTTTATATAATATGTTTACTTTACAAACATATCGTCGTGCATTAGCTAATCATGTTATAATAGCAATGCTTATTGTTAGTATTTTATCTATTACAATTGATCTTTCATTAACACTTAATTATCTACGTGAAGGTATTGTTAATCCTCAATCAGTATCATTTTGTTTGTTTTGGATGTATATTGATTATTCATTATATGCAAGTGGAATGCTTTTAACAACATGGGCATCATTTGAACGACATATTCTTGTTTTTGCTTCACAATATTTTCGTTCATCATATAAAATTATTTTTGCTCATTATTTACCAATTATAATTTGTTTAATTTATCCATTTATTTTCTATATTTATACAATACCTTTTTATACATGTGAAAATGATGTAGTACATTTTCATATAATACTTTGTGGTTCACCATGTTTTAAACGTGAATCATATATATTGAATTGGTATGATATGTTAATGCATAGTGTATTACCATGTGCATTTATAGTAACATTTAGTTTAGCTTTATTAATTCGAGTTATAAGACAAAAACGTCGTTTACAACGAAAATTATTTTCATGGAGAAAACAACGTCGAATGATTATACAATTACTATCAATTACTTGTCTATATATTATTATAAATATACCATTATTTATTATTATTTTTATTCAACAATGTTGTTTAAAGACATTTGCTGTTGTTGAACATGAGCTGTATTTGTTTTATTTATATTATTTTTTATTAATATTTTTACCATTTGTATGTCTTGGATCACTCGGCAATTTACGAGAAAAGTTTGGAAGATTTAAACCTTGTTGTAAAAAAAGTTCAATACAAGCACCAGTTATGAACGGTTGAAGAACATTATGTCAGCAAACTGTGTGTGTATGGTTGCGGCGAAGTAACGCATTATCTCGTATATCTTACACAACATCAGAGATGGTCAACTATAACTATGTGTTTCTTCAACTTTAACTCCTCAACTGTATATGTCATTCCAAACTGACGTCAATTTAAATTCACTCAATTTCATCTCATTATTCATGGAATGTACGTCTAGTTCAGAGTTGGAGTTGTCCGTCTTTTTCTTTTTTTAACATAAAATCTTTCTTCATATAGTAATTATATATGAATCATACACTACGACAAACAAAACTTTACTAATTGGAGATAGATTAATGTTAATAAAAAATACAAGACTATATAAGTCCTTATACTCAATATTTAATCAACTTATTTACCATGCAAAGTACTGTATTATACCCGTTGGTGCGTTTTTATTACTTTCTCTACACATACTCGAAATTCCTATTATGTGTTACGATAATCTTGAAATCGGAGAGCCGCATGATTTTCGTTTAAACATTGTTACAAAGTTCTATACTTTTCAATGATCAATTCTTTTTCGAAAATTTTGATATGAAATTTCGTTTGTTTTCAATTCGCTTCATAAAATGAGGATTTTTGAATAAGAACTGTTCTTTTTCTGACATAGTGGAAATAGGTTTCAGTAGCAACAGTGATTAGATCGAATATATGCTATCATCTTTCGAAATTTTCATTGTATCAAAGATCGATTGTTGAAGTTAAAAATGTGTTCATCACTCTTGTATTTTAAATAAAACTTAAATTGTTATGATTATAAATGAATATAATTGATTTAATTTACTGTCTTGTTGATAAGTGTTTGTGTAAGCGTTGTTATAGGGACATCAGTGCTAGCTAAATACCGAGTGACCAATAATGAATGGTCATGCTTTGCATTCTATTTTTCATTACATGATGCATCTCATTGCAAGAACAAAATATACAAAAAGGTCCAGCGTGAAAAGCTCTGTGGTTTACAAAGCAAAGCTTATTTCCAGCGGTTTAGCTAGGAGTTTTTATTTCATAGGCTGTTTCCAGCTAAACCACTAGAAGTTCGTTACTCTCAACTAAGAGGCAAGCTCGTTCACTTATTGTGTCCTGTTCCACAAATATACTCTTCAATTTTCAAATATTTGAATATATTGTGTCAAAAAAAGTAACTAAGCACAAATAAACCATTGGCAAACTTCAGTGGAATAATGAGTATTTTGAAAAAGAAAAACCATCGAATACATATTATTGTAAGCATTGATTTAATGAGCGAAATTAGTCAGTTGGTCTCTCTGGATCGTTTGGTTAGATCACAAAAAGATACAATGTGTTAAAATGACTATACTCAGCTCTTTGTACAAGTATGTGTATCAAGATTTTTAGCATTGGGATATTAGTACTATTGCAAAAGAAATCATGAGCTATTGCTTTTGAGTTTGTAGTCTATCGTCTAATGGTCGTACCCTTTGCTACGCCACTGATTAAGATTTCTCGCTTTGACATTTGAACAATAGGGGCATAAGATAAATCACTAGTATTGGTCTTAATCAAATTTAGCACACTTGGTTGTTCAATTAAATCTAACAAATTTAAATTCTTAATAGGAACAGTTTCAACTGATATCATTGTTGTCAGCATCATTATCACTATTAAATTCTCTAAAAATAATGTTATAACAAGTCAAAATACTTTTTGTCGTCGAAAAATCATGTAAAACAATATCACAGACAAATCCTGATAAAGTAACTGTGATGTATGTTTATCGAAATGTGAATGTAACAGTTGATTTTATTGTTGATGACATTTCTAAATGTAATCGTCTTCAAGTTTTTTAGATCGCACTAATTATTGTTTTTTTTTTCAATAGAATCCAATGAAAGAAGCAGCTGAAATTAGATATTATTCGATTTAAAAATGATCAGAAATGAAAGTAAACATCAGTTCTTTTCCAGTGGATACAACCTGTCGGATTTCTATATTTATTGTTTAAAACCAATGCGACGAAACATATGTGCGAGAATACGTTATCTGATTTATTTCGAAAAACATATTCTATCATCTTGGAAGGCATTATTTAGAAGCCACCTCTCTGTCGCCATCAAGTTCAATTTTATGGATTTATTCATATAGTGAAGGAATAAAAGTTTCGAAAGAATCAATACCAACATATTCTATAACTAGAAATTCCATTGAATTCTGTTGTTCAAATGATTCATAAAACTGATTCTTTGATGTATCGTAAACAGTTGACTATTCTACTTTGTCTGTGTAAAATTCGAAAGTCCAACATTGTCTAAGAGTTGTATATTGATGTTGGAACATCGAATTATTCAATTGAACTTCGCCAATGATTCTTGATTCTATAATTCTTTCTACTGAAAACTATTAATTTCCTGCTGTTATATGCGTACAAAGGATCAACAGTTGACCTCAATCTGTAGAACGTAATTTTTTCACAGGATATGATTGTTTCAATGAATGTTCGATATTTTTTAATCAATAATGCAAAAATATACTACAATATCAGTTGGTTGAGAAATGGTCAGATTTATCGATCAAATTCTGAAAGAATTTAAAACAGCTATGTTGATATACTGAAGGCTCTTTATTTTTTATTAATTATCAATTCAAGAGAAGAAAAAAAAAATTCTACAAAGAAAAATACATTCTATTCTAATATGCATATTACACAGTTTCAAAAATAAAGAAAAAAAGAAAAAAATTTTTTTTTTGATTTGAATATACTTAGAAAATAACTGACAGTTCAAATGAAATACTTGCTATTAATTTATATACAGTATAACGAACGACTATATTAATAAACATCCGTAGTATTATTCATTATTGAATCAATCATGATTGTTGTTTCATTAAGATTTTTAGGTGGAATAGATTTTCGAATTACTACTTTACATCGTCCATTAGAAATTATTTTTGGTTCAACACCTTGTTTATTTGTCATTAATTCAATCATTTTTATATAGGCTAATTTTTGTGCTTGTCGTCGTGATTTATGTATACCATTAGATAATATAATTTTCGAATTAAGTATAAGTCGATAAAACCAAATATATTTATTATTTAATGTTTTTAATTGTTCATTACAAGTAATTAATAAAGGTGAAGTTATAAGTGATTGTATATATTCAATATCATCTGTTGGTGAAACTTGAGAATTAACAAGACAATCACGTAATTGAGAAACAAGTATAATATCAGCCATTAATGGATGACTATCACTATAAATTTATATTAACAATGAAAATAGAATGTTATAAAAAAAGAAATTTTTACCCTTCAAAATCACTTGTATCAGAAAGAAGATTTGCCCATTTAGCTTCTTCTTCAAAATTAGTATCATCATATTCTAAAATAACATCATAGTAGTTCTTGAATGTTTGTTGAAAAATAAATTTCTCTATGACAATATCTCAAGAATAAGATCGATGAACTTTTGTATCAGTAACATTTTACTATACCTAATAAATTGTTTGTCTATCCAAGTACAATCAACGTCTATCAGCACGATTTAGCTCATTACAATGAAAGGACATGCGCCTCTATCTCACCATCAATAAAGTAAAAAAAAACTGTTCTGATCGCTGTGTGAATTGTTTTCTTAACAATATCAAATTAATGAAAATTTACAATTTGATGATAAAAGATTTATTAATTCAGTATAGTTTAGTTTCCTCTGTATGATTCTTCTCATATCTAAATTTATTTTCTAATAAACCTTTCTATAAATGTTTGTGTCAATATTAAAAGACTTGTAAAATTTATATTTTAACAGAATAATCGAACATCTATTAAAGTAATTTTAGTTTTACTATGATTTAAATGTAGATATATGAAGAGCATTATTTTACTTGAGAAATATTTTCGTGTTAGTATTTGTTATTCTACTTACTATCATTATCTGAATTATTCTCTTTGTTTTGAATTTTGTTCTTATCTACAACAAAATAATATTAAAAAAAAAAGCAACAATTTATTTGATTTTTAAAATTAATTTTTACCAAATGAGTATTCTTTTTCAATTTGTGAATTAGATTGTTTAATTAATGAAAGACCATCTTCATTCAATAATTTCATTGTTTCATTAATCTTGATTTCTTCAAAAAAAAAATAAAAAACGAAGAATCAATTAATGAAAAAATAATCTACAACGAATAGATTAAGCAAAATATTTACTTGTTATTGGTGTTGATAATGGTGAATGACAACTTTGTGGATATTCATTTGTACGTGAAAAAAAATAATCACTAGGTTTACCAAATAATGCTGAACAAAAGAAGAAGAAAAAAAAAGACATTCATTAATAACATATATGAACGAATAATAATCAACTAAAACTAAACCTGGTCGACGTATTCCTGAACTACTTGATGATGAATTTCGACGACGACGTGGTTGATGTCGTAATTGAATATCAGTTTGTGGAACAAGAGCAGCATTTGGTACATTATTATGATGATGATTATGTAATGGTGTTTTAGCAGTTTTATTAAACATTAATGGAACAGAATTTGTTGGTGGTGATGGAGATGATTTTACTGAATTTCCAAGTTGTTGTACTTTACCATCAATTGAACATGATGATGAATCTGATGATATGTCTGAAAAAATTTATTTATTTACAAAATAATATAAAATAAAATAAAACTACAAACGTTGATGAAATGCTATATCTTCTGTATGCATATGAGCAGTTATTTGTGTAGTTTGAGCCCATGATTGAATACGTTTAACAACAAAAGCTCGAACTGTTTCATCATAATGTCTAAAATTTATAAAAAATAAATTCTTATATTGTTTTTTTTTGTTTTTCTTGAAGAATTGTTACTTACGAAATTACCCAAGTAACTTTTTCAAATGGATCTTTTGTACCATGTGTTTGTAAATCAATAATACAAGATGTAAATTGTCTTAAATCATTTAAACGTTTATCCTATTAAATAATAAAATAAATTAGACAAAACAAAAGAAACTATTAACTGATTCATACTTGAAAGCCACAAAATTCTCGACGAATATCAAAATCATCTGAATCTGAACGAACTTGTGTTGTAATAATTGTAGTCTTTACATAATTATTAAAAAAATAAATATATAATGAAACAAAAAAAAAAAACTTTGAATAAAGTATTCTTTTACTTCAGTCATTGTATTTGAATCTATGTAAATATTCGACGAAATGGAAATAATTAAAGAAAGTTTAGTCGTACATCGATATATATATGTATGTACATAAAGAATAAGATAAAGACAATACCTCCCTATATTTTCTTCTAAGAGAATTACGGCGAATTTGTTTCTTAAAAGAACGAAAAGACATTTTCGTCGAATCAAGATTCAACATGAAATAAAAAGACGTGTACTGGAACTCGAGGGCATTGGATATATACGGGTCACATTAAAAATCTTACACGAGAAAATATAAAACCTGTTGATAATGTACATGAACTGAGATATTCTAATGTTCAAGTATTTACAGTAGATTTAATGTATTAAAATTTAGTTTTTTCTTTTCTTAGTAAAAAAAAAAAGTTTATGAGACTCAAAACTTTCACACTATTGCTCTCTATATTTGTTAGTACATAAAAACCAATGTACATAGTCTAAAATTCGTATATCTCAGCTTTGTACATGTCATTAACAATTTCTATTTTAAATTTGTTAGCTCACTAATGAGAACTTTATTTTGATCGAAAAATATTGAATGTTCTCGATGTATGATACACGTCCTTCTATTGTTAGATAAAGGATACCATCGAATAAGGCCGTAAATTGGCCATCTTCCTAGATTTCATATTCAATGAGCTAGAAAGATAGAACATTTATAACTGTGGTACCTACAAGTTTTTCTTTTATAAACTTAGTATGAATAGTGATCATGTTGACTTTTGTTTTCTCTCTCAGATGATACAGGATTTAATGGATACGATAGATAATTTTGTAGAGCACTATTGTATCTAAAAACGAAAGTACTGCTAAAAATCTTTATGATCAAAAACTATGTCGTCTGATATTTTATAAATCTATATAGTTTACAGAAAAATCTATTCTATGCTAAGGCTCATTTCCATTGAAGAATATCGACATTGTCACATTAAACTTTAATCTAATTTCAACTTCAGATCAAAATAAATATCGTATTTGAAGTTAATATAAAAAAAGTAATTACATCATATCATGCATATGTCAGCATAAATTAATTTTTAATAGAATAAATTCCGAGTGAGTAACAGGCAAAATTTGAGAAGAAAATTGTTGAGGGAAATCATATCGTTTTTTTATTGAGCAAAAAGTCTGTTTGTAGTGAAATAATTATGATATGATGTACTTTTTTGTGCTAATCTCGCATATAATATTTATTTTGCTCTGAAATTACACATATTAATCAAAAAATATCTTTCCATATAAATGAATGTCTATACGAAGCTCAATATGATCGTTTTCTACAATCGTACAATCTCGTAAATGACATAGTAGTGACGTCTATGTTGGAACAAAATTTTTCTTTTGGTTTCAAATTCTTATGATTATATTTCGAAAATGAGTAGAGATCATACATGATCCTTAGTATTAAAGAGCTCGAATGTTTCTCTGATTAATTAGCAATTCGCAAAATGTTACTCAGTTCGATTTATTATCAATTGCCGAAAAATTGTGTCTAATATCGTAATCACGATAAAATTTGATTTAATCACTTATTTTTCACGACATACGAGTAATCATGATTTTACATTGACTTTTTCAATGATCAGCAATGTAGCCACTACTTTAATCATATAAAAAGATTTTGTCTTCATCGATTTTTGTCAACATAACAAATACAATATCTGTTAATAACTTAAAGCCATATTCCTAATTCCATAAATGTAGTATAGAATTAGTTAGAAAAAACTATTCAATAAACTTGATCTTTGTTGCATTCTGAACCGAATAATGCGGTTAAAAAAAGCGATTTACGAATGAACGATAGTTAGTAAGGATATGCATACAATGCAAGGATGTATGTTTATATGAAAATGACGTCAAAGATGTGTCTTCTTTTTTTGTTTTATGTCTTGTAGAAAGTATACAATGTATCTACTTTCACAGTGAATACATGATGTGCTATTGTAGTTACATAATTGACAACTGAACAAGGCATCAAAGAAGTAAAAACAAAAAAAAAAGAGAACATGCACAGCAATATTCAAAAGCAAGAAAACAACAAACAATGTCTTAGAAACGTTTTTTACTTGAATTATTGTTTGCTTTTTCAGGAGCAAAAAAAGAAACTTTGTGTATCAAAAATGTTTATCCCACTATAAGAATATACATGTTACACTTCCAATCATATACTATTTATTCGAAAGTTATGAAATCAAAAACTCTAGCTTCGATGATTTCAGTCGTTCATAGAAACTTCATAAAAAAGCGATGGTTTCCATTATTACAGACATTCTGTAATCATATCGTTTTAACGTTAAAAAGCTTTAAAAAAAGAACAAACATACATAAATGGATCGTATACCAGATATTTCTATGTATTGATAACGAAGTTAACTTCTTCTGTTACTTCGATGACCAAATCAAATTCAATCTACATATTATTAGATATTTGTTGTTCGAGTTTTTGTATTCTTTACACTAGTTTTCTCTTCAGAGAAATTTAATCACATGTTCAATGTTAGAGCAGTTTCTTACAAGACAATTATGTATGTCGTTAATTATTTTATTTATTAATACTTCTTGCAGATTACTAATATTTATTTTAAGGTTATTTTTTCATAAGTGGATGTTTTTTTGGAAAAAGGAAAAATTCCTTTCATTTAACAATTTGGTGGTAAAACATTGTCTTCAAAAAATCCTGGATTAACAATATTTCCACCAGGATAATAATTTGCTACAATATAAACTTCACGTCCATCTGGTGAGTGAGCTATTCCAACACCCATTTTTCTCGATGATCTCCATACCATTTGTGTGAAATGACCGGTTTCTGATGAATATTTTGGTCTGTCAAAATTATGCATTGCTATTTCACCATACCAACTTTGTATTGCATCTCTTGCAGAAGCTTGTGCTTCACCATGAGATATCCATTGCATGTATAGATTTTCTCCTAATGCTTCATTTCCAAGTTTATTTCCACTATGTTCGAATGTTGATGTAGCTGCTAAATATTCAGCATATGATTGAGCTATTTGATTCAATCGTTGATCAATAACAAGTGGTGGTGCACAATGACGTGCACGATGATAGTTATGTAATTTTAGCATTTCAGCTTCAAACTTTGAATTTGATGAACGATGACGATGACTCCTCTCTTTAAAAATAGAACAATATTTGTTTTGATTTTTATGTTCTCGTTAACATACGATGTCGATGTCGTCGATGATGTCTTCCATGCATATCTACAGAATACATTTGTGGATGTTGATAACGATGTCGAGGTTGAGGAAACGATCGTCCATGATAATAATGATGATGACCTGAGTGTCGTGTTGGATATGCCATAAATTTATAAAATCTTGGATCCCTAAACAAAGATATATTGATGCAAGAAAAACTCTCGAACAAATATTTACATTGATATAGTGAATATTTTCAACCAAGGTTTAATTTAAATGTACAGTAAAAACAATCCACCAAGATAGTACACCTGTACGTTAATAGATATTTACATAGATTTGTGGTTTTCGCGTCGCTTATATAACATTGTATGTAAATGATTTGAATCGTGACATTGAGATACAATATATGCATCACTATGTGTAACTTCGAAAACTGCATAAATATATGAATAATAACTAAACAAAAACAAACAAACGTCGTAATTGTATTTATATTAAACGAAACTTACTTTCTTCATTTAAGGTTACTATTTCCAATTTAAAGAGGAGTAATAATTTTGAAAAGTTTGAATTCAAACGAATTCAATAACATATTTGATTAGAAAAAATAAACTGATCAAGCAATGGACGTCGTAGGACACGCATGACTAGCCATATTAGATTGATAAGAGTCCTTGAATAAGAAAAAAATATTCTAAAGACATGCAAATGATAAATAATACAATGTAATAAACAATAAATGAATCCAACAATAGAAAAATATCTATTGTAACTCAAGACATTGAATATATTCACAGTAAACTAAAGTTTTCATCGACTAACCACGAAATTTAAAACATGAGCGGCTAATGATGTGCACGAACTGACATGCTCGAATTTAAAGCATTTTGGTTAATTACAATGTGCCGATATTTCAAATTACGACCAAGGTTTTTCTTTTTTTACCATGGTTGAATAAACCATATTATGTTACATGTGATAGAAATTATATTTCCAATACAAAAGTAAAACATTTAAAGAGGAAAGTCCATAACACCATTAGTTTTACATTTCGAACGAAACGAGTGTGAAAAGTATGAATCTTATAAATTTTCTTTTTCTATAAGTAAAACATGGTTTTTTTTTTATGTAACTCAACAAGCTCTAGCCAACCATGAAGAAAAGAAAACAAGAATCTTGCTGAAATTTCGACGTTTGGTACATCACAATTTTTAATTTGATCAGAATATGTCTAATGTTCATGAGCAACAACGCGCGCACTTTTATTTCAAGCTCAATCTCAATTCAAGGAAAATATTGCTTGTGGTTTTTGAATAAATAAATTGGACGTAATTTTCGTAGAAGAAAATATATAATGTTTCTTTATTTTCTTCTGTATATTATAGCTGGCGAAGCTATGAGATCTGAGTAGGCTAACACCAGCACAGATAAAGACTTACATATCCTCTAGCTATTGTGAAAATTTTCCATTAATATTTTATTTTTGTTTCCTTCTGTCTGGTGATGCCTTGTTTCAAGGTTAGTCCATATTTTATTGACTATCAATTCGTGTGTAATAAACGTAGGTGACGGAGTCGGAAAGTTTGGAAAAATAAAATTTTACCATAGATTCATGTTTCGTAGACTATGGTAGCCTCAAATACGTTTCTTCCTCCATCAAATTGATGAATTCAGTCTAGTAGACTTAGAAAATGATTTTTGAGGAAACATTGAAGTTTGTTCATGTAAACATTGGATGATACATCGTCAATAGATTGAAGCTGCCATGCCTCATTACAAGTACAGAAGAACTATAAGTAGAGAAGTTCGCAATGCAATACCTTTTTTTTGTGAGACATTTTTGCTTCAGTAAAGTAGATTGGAATTTCTTCTTATGAAGGTTTCATTTCGATAGAGATAAACGTTTGCATAGTTCTTTTGTATGCAAGTTGCGAATTTCGTCTTCTCTCATTTTAAACTGCAAATGATTTGAAACGATTTATTTTTTATATTACTAATTTACAAACATTATGATAGAAAAGATTCATTTAAAAAGGTCCTTGAGGTAGTTTCATAATTAACAATTCTTCAAAAGAGAAAAGAATATTAGAATTAGCTCTTGTAAATCTAATTTAAATTATTGTAGATAAATAAATTTTTTCAGACATTTCATCAATCTAAAGCATTATTACATAATCATCATCATAGTAATGTACTAAATGCTGCTCTTGTTTCACGAACTGATTTTCAATTATGACATGTTATTGATGGATTTCTTTTTTTTTGTTCAGCATTATGTGGGAAACCTAGTGCTTATTTTTTTTCAAGAACAAATGACTATCCACAAAATTGTCAACACTAATAACAAGTAAATATTTTGCTTGTTTTGTTCGTTTTAGGTTTTTTTCTTTTTTGTTGATTCATTTGTTTTTACAAAAAATCATTACATGAAATTATGTTTTCATTAATTAAACAATCTAATTCACAAATTGAAAAAAGAATATTCATTTGATAAAAACTAAGTTTAAAATCAAATAATTGGTTGTTTTGATATTATTTTGTTTTAGATATGAAGAAAAGTCAAAACAAAAAGATTCTATGTCTCTATTTGATAGTTTCATAACTAACTTCTTCATGGATAATAATAATAATCGAACTATCAATTATGAGTCAATGCTTGTTTTTATTTTTATCTATGAGAAATATTCAATTTCATCAACGTTTACTTATTTTTATTGAATCTAATATGCTCAAACTAATATGACATAGACACTGCTTTCAACATATAGAGCACTGTATGACATTCTTCAAAGTTATTAAAATGCAGAACATTATACCAACAATGTTAATACGTTGAGTAGTTACTTGTATCAATGATTACTTAGTTTCTATGAGACCACCTGTAAATAAGATACTACATTATATAAATCGAATTTGAATTAAAATAAATCTATAATGTACCAAAGATTGAACAAATGATCATAATGAAATGAAAGTTAACTTTTTTTGAAAATGCTATATGTAGAAAGTATGAATTCGTCAACCATAGTTTCATGAATAGAAACACTTGACATATGATTTTAGCCGTCATCGTTACAGAATTGCTCCAATGAGTTCAATTACTGCAAAAATAATTTCTACGTCATTTAGTTACATTATGACTAAATTTAATTTGCTTTGCTGCAACGTTCGATATACTTTAATATGAATTTCATATTGACTCAATGATACCTAATGAACGAATTCATGGTGTTGAATAAACAAGTATTAAAAAAAGAAAAAGATTTATTTTATTACGAAAGAAACAAGTTATAAAACGAGATATCATTGTTAATGATGTAAAATTGCTGTGCTAGTATTTATCTGTTATAAAATGGAACACCCTTTACTTACTTTAGTTTTCAATAATATTGATCAATCAATTTCATCGATGAAGTGAAGAACTACTAGTGACATATCTTATACAGCAGTCTTTAAAATAGTGAATCGTATAATATTAATATAACAATCATACATAATTACAAATGTTGAATAAGACTATAGATTTACTAAAGAAGAATTTCGTTTTTCTCGTACATTTTTTATCTCGAAAATTGTAAATTACATTTACATAACTTCAATGAAACAAAGAGCTTTCTAAAGCTACAATGTAAGAAAAAAATATAAATGAAAGGTTAGTCCATTACCAAAAACTCAAATGATCACTAATGATACTGAATATCAATATTCAATTCATTCAATGATTGCTTTCAGTAAATTCAAATGATGATCAGTATGATCTTGCAGACATCCATAATAGAAAAGCAAACTGATAAATCAAATTAACATCTCTACCGAAAGTAACCAAGCTTTGAAATATCAATCAAATGTGATATTTACTTGTTCTTTTTTTCTTGATTTCAGGTATTTTTGATGAATTTATTCAAGTAAAAAAAAAACTAAAATGACATGAAAATTTGTAAATAGTTTTAGACAAATATAAAAACAACGAAACTACATAGTGTTGATTATTTGAGTCAAATACCAAATACTACATCTTTTATTAATATTAAGACATGATTCTAATTCGATAAATATGGTATAGAATTTATAAGAGAAATCTATTCAACAAATTTGATCTTTGTTGTATTCTGAGTTTGATGATGACATTTAAGAAATAAGCATGCAATGTAAGGATGTTTATAGGAAAATGACGACAAAAGTGTGTCTCCTTTTATGTCTCATGTCTAGTAGACAATATAGAAGACAATATGAAGAAACAAAAGACAGCAAACAATAACATGGCAGGGTTCTTCAGTAGAGTTATTCTTTTCTTTTCAGTAGCATTTAAAAAAAAACCGCTTAACAAAGATGTTGTTGCTAACATAAGAAGAGTATACTCATGCGTCTTTCAATTGTAAAAAACATCTATTCGAAAGATGAAAGCTTGTTTAATCATGAGAGTTCTTTAATCGGTTATTAGTTCGAAGTTTGCGAAATTTGAAACTCTCTGATTCCGATGACGTCCGTCTTTGATAGAAAAATCATCGGAAAAAAATTTCCTCTATTATCGCCATTCTGTCTTGGTATTGTTTCAACATTAAAAGAGTCAAAATCTAGGCATATATTAATGAACCTCTTATATTAGTTATTTCTGTATCCAAAACGAAGTTCAGGTTCTTCTATGACTTTCATGCTGATAAATATTCTGATAACTGCATCGAAGTATATCTAAATGCTATGAGAACTTTGATATAGATGTACTGTTTAATGAATCTCAACTTTTCTTAGCACATTTGATAAATCAAACATAAATTCACGATAGGAATCGGTTTATTCTTCGATTTTTTTTGTATTCATTGTATCAGTGTACTATTCGTAAAAATATGATATCAAGCCCGATGCAAGAGCAGTCTCTTAGAAGACGACTATTTATTTCGTTGAATTAATTTTATGAAACACGATCTAAAAAGAGTGTTGAAGTATCGTGGTAAAAGCTTGGCTCTCCGTGCTTGATAGACGATCACAAATCGCATACCAATAACATCGTATCCTAATGTATGAACTATTTTCTTATTGCATTTTTGAAGGATTAAATAAAACAATAATGAAGAAATGTATCTGAAAATAGATAGAGTAAAATAATTTCTTGTCATATGCAAGTTCAACAACATTTTGTCTTTCACATGTTAGTCACACACAGCTTGTACGAACGCATTTCCGAAAGAAAAGAAAAAAAATACATTTCGAATTGACATTTGTTATCTTGATTTACAATACACTGCTGAAGATATTCAGTGTTATATCTTCTTCGATTTATTATCATCTAATTTTCTTTCAATATTTCACTTTTATCATTAAAAAAAAATCGATTTTTTTTTTAGTTCGTTGTTTATTGAACGAATTTCTATTTTAAACATACAAACATTTGTATAAACTCTATGTCAATCATTTTATTTCTTAATACTTCTTGCAATTTATAATAATGTATATTGTAAAATTCTTGTGTTTCTCAGTGTATGCTTTTTATTTAAAAAAAAAAAGAAAAAAGAAAACCCGATTCACTTAGCAATTTGATGGTAAAACATTCTTTTCAAAAAGTCCTGGACCCATAATATTTCCAGCTGGATAATAATTTGTTACAACATAAACTTCACGTCCATTAGGTGATTAAGCTATTCCAACACCCAATTTTCTCGATGATTTCCATACTAATTGTGTGAAATGAACGGTTTTTGGTGAAAATGTTGGACGCTGAAAATTATGCATTGCTACTTCATCATACCAACTTTTAACTGCTTCTTTGGCAGACGTTTTTGCTTGACCATAAGATATCAATTGCATATATAGATTTTCTCCTAATGGTTCATTCCCAACTTTATTTCCACTATGTTCGAATGTTGATGTAGCTGCTAAATATTCAGCATATGATTGAGCTATTTGATTCAATCGTTGATCTATAACAAGTGGTGATGCACAATGACGTGCACGATAATAGTTATGTAATTTTAGCATTTCAGCATGGAAATTTGAACTCGTAAAGCCTTGAGTACGAACTAGAGCCTAAAAAAAACAAAGAACAATTTTTGTTGCATTCTTACTTTTATTGTTATTAACATACTTTGTCTACGTGATCGTAGAGGATTCACACTCATATCTGGATAAAATGCTGGTGGATATGGATATCGATGTCGAGATTTATAGCTAAATCGTTTATCATGATGGTGATTTGATCGTCGTTTTGGACGCATCATAATTGGATAAAATGTTAGATCCCCAAACAAAACTATATTTATAAAAGATAAAAAGTCTAGCTCGAATAATTACATTGATATAAATAAATATTTTCAATTAGTGTTTGATTGAGATGCACAACAAAAAACAATTTGTCAGAATAGAACACCTGTATGTTAATAGATATGTTTATGGATGGACGACCCTATCGTTGCTTATATACCAAGATGTGTGAATGCTTCGAGTCGTGACATCAAGATATAATACAAACGTCATTATTTGTAGTATCAAAAAACAAACATAGTATATCTGATAAAAATAATGAAAATATGCAATCAATGATATCAAAATATGATTAATAATAAACAAAAAAAAAAGCAAGTTTCATAATTGAGTCTCCATAAAGCAAAAACTTCTTTTTTTTTGTTTGAAGCTATTATTTCAAATTTTAAATAAAATTACACTTCATGCAACTCTGAATTCAAGCGAGAATAAATCGAATATATTTTATCAAATTCTTCTGTTCATTTGATTCATCTACGAATATTCTTGACTCAGTTGCGTACATTGATCTTATTTACTTATTTTTTTTTCAATTAAAAAGAAAAATGAACTGACGATAGAGTAGGTGTCATAACACATGCATGACTGGTTATATTAAATAGATAGCAATCTTTGAATGATGTTAGTATAGTCAAACGAAAAGCGAATGATGAATGACACAATGCTATATTCAACAAATTTATATTATGAACTATTGATGATATGTATGGACTGAGCTTTTCGAATTTAAACTATTTTTTATTGTTTGCAATGTGTCTATAATTAAAAATTTGAGAAAGACTTTTTCTATATCCGTCATGGTCGAATAGAACTCATTCAGTCATATAATAGAAAAATATCTATTATATCATTAATCCCACATATCAAGACAAACAAGTGTGGATATTCTGATTTTCATGAAGTTTCGTTTTCTATATGTAAAACATACTTTGTCTTATGTAAATCAACAAGCTCTATCTGATCATAATGAGAAGAAAAATAAATAAATGACGCTGAAATTTTGAATTTTTGGTACATTACATTCACTGTCAATACTTTAGAATTCGAAAATCTCAGTTCTTGTACATAATCAACAGTTCATATTTTTCTGCTGGTAAGATTTTTGATTTGATCCGAATATGGCTAATGTCCTTAAGTTACAGCACATACTATCTCATTTGCTTGTAAACATGTATATAATTCTCCGCACAACTGACATACAGAAATATGCTTATTCCTTCTCGAGAAATTTAGTATTATCTGTTTTACATTAATTAAAATCAAAATTCATCTAAAATCAAAATTTTTAATAACTGTATGGAAGAAAATTTTTCTCATCGCTAACTTTAGAGTCAATTTTAATATAATGAAAAGTAATATTAATACTCAAGCAACGATTTCTTCTTTGATAATTGTACATACTACACAGTAGCTTGCATTATTGATATTTATACATGCTAATTTTTGAAAAATATTATAAGGCGCAGATGCTTATGTGAATAATATGAACTAATCTTTGTAAATTATAGAAATCATTTCTATCAAATGTGAAAGACTTCCACTTTTCTTTTAATTCTTTATGTGGAAAAGTCTAAAAGATGTTTACATAACTTCATTGGCACAAACAACTTTCTATAGCTATATCGTAAGAACAAAATTGAGTAATTGTAATTTTAATATAACCAACGAGTCGAATCATCTATAATGTTGTTGAAGCTCAATATTCAGACCCTCTAATGATTACTTAAAATAAACTCAGATGATGATCATCAAGTTCTTGTTCAAATCTCTAATGATAGATGAACGATTGAATGACAATAAAATTTACAACGAAACTATCCAATCTTTTAAATATGAATTATATAATTTTTTTAACTTTATCTTAAATAAGTTCAATAAGAATATTTACGCAGACAGATATTCGATGCTATGGATTACTACATGATACCTTCACTTTGTGAATGTTTCTTGATTTCAAGTATTTTTCATGAATCTAAACAATGGTCAAAAAAAAAATGTTCACACCTATTTGTACATTGACATCATCTATATGAATACATATCTATATATTGGAGATCAAGAAAAGCTGTAGTTGTTCTATTGATCATCACTAAACATTTTACATCTTACATTTTTTACAAAAATAAAATATTATATAATGTTTTGAAACGAAATATTGTTTTCTAGAGAATTTCATACGGCTCGATAAGCTATATAAGAATATGAATATTACAAAATGTTGATCTTGTTTCCAATAGAAAACTTGGAGGAAACCATAGAAATTTTTGAAACTTTCATGTATCCAGTTTTAGAGGAAGTAAGTGGAACTGTAGTTAGTCTACTATCCGATCTTTTCAAGCAGCTCGAAGAGTGGACCAACTTAAGTTAAAGCATACTCTTCTCATGCAATCTATGTGAAATTTTTATTTGTCTCTTTGGCTTCCTTTGTGTTGTAGCTAGAAACTAATGTTTCGCTCAATTCAAATCATTCAGACATTACAGAAATAGTTTTGTTTCTACTGAAAAATGTAAGATGTAAAGTGCTTAGTCATGCTCATGACCGTAATCCGATAAATATAGTGTAGAATTTATAAAAGAAACCTATTTAATGAATTCCATCTTTGTTGGATTCTGAATTTTGTTGATAACATATTTAAAAAAAGATTGGTTAATGAGCGACATTTGCGAGAGATGCGTATTCAATGTAATGATATTTATATAAAAATAACGAAGAAAATGTACCTTCTTTTATATTTCATGCCTAGTAGACACTAGACGATAATATAAAGAAAGAAAAGACAACAAACTATAATATGGTCAGTTTCTTCGGTAGAATTGTTGTTTTCTTATTAGTAGTATCAAAAGTAAAAAGAAATTTTGCTTAACAAAAATGATTTTGTAAGTATAAGAGTATAATCATATCTCTTTCAATTGTATAGTATCTATGTGACAGATGAAAAATTGTATGAATATGAAAATTTTTTACTCGGTTAGTAGTTCGAAATTGGCGAACTTAGAAACTCTGGTTTTGGAAACCTACGCCTTTAATAGAATGCTCAACATCATTTCAACGTTAAAAAAGTTAAATAAAATATAAGCATACATGAATGAATTTTTCCTATATCAGTTATTTCTATGTAATCAAAGCGATATTTAAGTTCTTCTATTGAGTTTATGCTGATAAATATTCCGACAACTATAGCAAGTTCTCTCTGAATAATACGAGAAATTCAATGCGTATGTACTGTTTATTCAAACTGAGCTTTTTTAAACACATTTGAAGAAATACGACATAAATGCATGATTAAGATCGATTTGTTGTTCGACTTTTTGTATTTATTGCACCAGTGTAGTTTTCACAGACAGAAAGTTTATAACATGTGAAATGTTAGAACATTTCTTTTAGAAATCAACTATTTTACGTTGTTAGATTAATTTTGTGAAACACGATGTAAAAAGAATGTTCGAAGTATTGAA
>CAJNOP010000076.1:661042-681255 GCA_905250075.1 Rotaria sp. Silwood1
GAACTTCGATGTAAACGTGGTATGTTTCAGATGGATATGCTCATATGTGTTTTTCGTAAATGAAAATTTTCATAATTAGCGCACTTAGTTTTATTTGGAAGAAAAAAACTGTTAGGTATTTCTTAAATATTTTACAAAGTATTTTGATAATATCTAAATAATACTTAATTTAAACAAGGTGAGATTTTGGTTCTTTTTCAAATAAAATACTATTTTTTGTATCATAAGACCTCAATTAATAGAAAAAATATCTCTTTTTCATCACGTCCTGACCAAAAATTCTGGAGAAAATGTTTTGATATTTCCATCTTATTATGTTGTATTAATGTCAGCTAAGTATAATATTTATTGAAGTTCTTTCATCGGTTATCATTCAACGAAAATTTACCTATAAAAACCAAACACAATTTATCATTGGCGATTATTCCGATAAGTCAAAACGTTATTAATGATATTTCTAAACTATTATGATTTCGCTCAAGTATTCAAGACATTGATTCTCATGCGCAATACACTATGAAAACTGATCATTGAAAAGAAATGTTTTTCATTTAATGATATAATTAGTAAAATGAAGAAAAAAACAAGAATGTATTCCTTTCGTAATTATTCAAATTATGTATACATATATCAAGGAATTAGCTCTTCATTACTAGTAATTTTATTCTAAGTCATATGTACAAAACCATGTATCTGTTTTAAATTATCGTATAAAATAAAATGAATATTACAAGTAATGAATTGCATTTTTTGAATATTTCCTTTTTTAGACAAATCTGTTTTAGTCTACCGTCTTGAAATAGTTTCATAATATTATCAGTTTATTTAACATAAATATAGTTGAATTAATGTGAACCAAGTAATATAAAAAATTGAGCAAAACTCATTCTTTCTCGATTTTACTCTACATATGTCACTTAATAAAACGTGCCAGCTTGATAAAAAAATATTGTAAGAAATTCATTTCTGCGTGCTTGTTAATATGTGCATTTGTGTTAGAACTACGTCAAAGAATAAAAGGCAAGAATATTGATATATGCACTGCAATGATGCCAGAGCAGAACACAAAGACATTCATATGTCAGCAGGTCTCTCGCCTGACATCAAAGTCTCAATGAAGTTAATATCAATAATTAAAAAAGAAACAAATACTTTTTGCATTAACATGATAAAAAGATATTGCAAGACCATGCTCTATAAATTAATAATGACATATGACCACCCATGATAGAACCAGCACTAATCATAGTAATTCCAATGAATTTTATCCGTTCATTATTCAATAAAAAGGATTCAAATATCGAATTATATTATATACAATAGCATAATTTGATGTCATGTATTATATCATATATGTAATGCTACTCGGTCTATGTTAAACAGTACAATATCTTTTTGTTCGTATTTCAGAACACAAAAAAGGAATATACAAACAAAAAGCATATTATTTCACATTTTAAAAAATCATTTAAAGTCAACAATATATTTATTGATTATTTATATAAACACAGATACGTGATTTTACTTTTTCGGAACTAAATTTCGCTCGTTTCGGTTTTCAATTGATTCCATAAAACTTTTGACTCTTCAGAATTTTTCGGATTCATAAAACAAGATTGACTTAGTGCTAGTTATGTTTCAAATTGTAGTAGTAGACTATGCTAAAACTAATTCCTATGTAATCAACTCTATAGTATCTTCACTCAGCGCTCTCTATGGTAACCAAGAGCAATACGTATTTTTACACGTTGTTTTCATCAGCAAAGTGTATCAAAGTACACAAGAATCAGATTCTTTCAGAATATAAGTCAAACATAATCTTAAACGTAATGCTACATAAAACTTTTAAGAATCTAGAAGTCAAAGTATAAAGCGCGCGTCTCATTGTATGTGTACGTAAATGACGAGTCGATATATGATTAATGTATAACATTTGAATTTTATATTTCTTATATAATTTCTTGCTCGATAAATAAGTGAAATGATATTTTTCCTTTGTCATGATTTGATCAACGCATGACATCATAATAAATATTTATATATAAATTAATAAGATCACATAAAATTTGACTTTTTAATATCATGTTTCAATGTTTATGCTTACATCTATTTAAGCATTCTCGCAATTCTATTGGTTATGAAATAGACAAATGAATAAAAAAAGTAAACACGTGCGTGGTATTGTCATACGCGTTTTTTTCTTTTCTATGGCTCGACATTTACTAGGTTTCAAGTAGAAATATATCCAAAGACATGTTCTTATTGAAACAAATAAAGCTGTTTATTTCTATTAACTTTATTCTACCTGATATGATTAGATAAATTAGTCTCAATAAAATAAGAGAAATAACAAAAAAATGTCAGAAATGCTTCAATCATCATTCGATACTCATCAACCAGAATCTCTTTCCCAATTACGTGTTAAAATTTGTTCTGTACGTTTACCATCATCAACTAAATTAGTTGATATATGTGTTATTATGGAAATTGATAATAAATATCCATATCGTACTGAAATAATTTTTAAGAAAAGTAAATCTAATACAACAACAGCAACAAATCGAGTAATATTAATTAATGAATCATTTAATGCACTTGTTACATTAAATTCAAAAATAAATTTTAAAATTCATGCTCCGACACGTCGTTTTGGTAATAGAGACATAGGACTAATAGATATTAATTTAAAATCAATTATTGATGATTATTATTTAAAAGAACAAAATAATAATAATAATGATACATTACCATCTTATCATGTTCAATTACCATTTCAAAATTCTTCAACATCATCAAATCTATTAAGATTAAATGATAATAATAATGATCCTTCAATAGGTATGATTGAAGTGATTTTTTATGGTTCAATACTTAAATCATCACAACAACAATCTGAACAAAATGGAACAACACAACCATTATCTGAATCGGTAAATACTGAAAATAATTCTTACAAAAATAAACTTTATTTTCGATTTTAGGATACAAATTCAACGTCACAAAATGAAACAACAAATCAATCATCATCAAATGAACCAATAATACGTTTACGACAAGGTCTATCAAGTAATCAAACAAGTGGAGCTTCGGTATCAACAGTAAATTCAAATGAAACAACAAATTCACCTATAAATGAAACATTATTAGCTCAACTTCGACAACAAGTTAGTTAATAATCAAATAAAATATTATTTCTTCGATTCTTTTTTTTTCTCCCTTTTTATTTCAGTTACCAGCTGGTTGGGAAATTCGATTAGACAATCGTGGTCGCCCTTATTATGTTGATCATAATCGTCGTCGAACAACATGGTTACTTGATCAAACAGTACTTCCAACTGGATGGGAAGAACGTGTCGATAATCGTGGTCGTATTTATTTTGTTGATCATACTACTCGTACAACAACATGGATAAGACCAACAGCTATGCATTTATCAAATGTTGCACAATGGCAAAATCAATATGCAAGAAGTCATTCAATGTTTAATCAATTTGAACATAGATTTTTACCACAAACAGAAAATAATACTCAAGTAAATGATTCAAATGAAGAACCATTACCTGAAGGTAAATTATTTTAATTAAGAAAAATAGATTAAGTGTTTTTTTTTTCTTTGATATGATAAAAAGAGTGAGAAAATTTTCTTGAGATACTAATTCCAATCGATCTCACCATAATGTATACAAAGAGACAAAGATAAATTTGATTATGTAAGAGTAGTTCGTTTCAGATGTATTTATATTGTAAACAATCGTTAATGCTCTAATCGTAATCGATTATCTAGAGTTATTTTATATATGCAATCTAACAGAACAGCATTGAATTTGTGCTAGAATAACTGTCTTTCGGAGTATTTTATCAATGTTGCCTTGCCTTCATCTCTCTTTTTAAATGATTCTCAATCCAATTTTGCAACAAATGAATAACATCGAGAGATTCCAATATGATCAATTTTCACAAATAAATAATAGTTTGTTTACGTCTATTCGTTGACGTTTTTGATAAATAAAAAAAACACGATAGCAATCTTGCAGTGTTTGAAAAGTTCTATATTATAATCAAGATAGTAAAATTTTTGTATTCAGATCTGCCATGTAAGTCGTATTTTTGTCCTACGAAAGAGCCATTTCAAGAGATCAATCGTTTTTTAGTTCAAATTTTATACATAACGTAGACAATAATGAGATATTAAAAGTCTCAATAGGATGAGAAGGAAGCATTCTTCTGAACTGAAATTTTCAGAGCATTCTAGCCACAAGTAGACTGATCTGTACGCCAAAGTTCATGTCGAAACATTACTATTTGATTTGTTGGTACATATCGTACCATCACCCAAAATGTAGAGGACGAACTCAAAAACAATTCAATCTTTGAAATAGTTACTTTTTTCAGTTTTGATGAAGTAATATTTACAAACTTCAGTGTACATCATGACACAGAAAACACATAGTTATACTCTAACGTGTACTGCGTCTAATAGAACTTTGCTGTATTATTGATCTAATGTTTTTGCTCAACATATTGTTACAAAACTTGCGATATGTTCTCGTAAAAAAACTGAATGGTACAGCTTGTTTCAAAAAAAATAGATCAAGGCATTGCGATGAGACTTGACGGTTATATTAAGAAAATAGTTACGAGAAAAGTCCTCCAACTGATAAAGTGCTTTTGAGTTGAGACTATGTGCATTCTCTCAAGGACAAAAATAAGTCCCTTTTTCAATGGTTTCTTTTTTTCTTTTCTCTTGTATTATTATATATAAATTGGTATGTGATAATATAGGTAAAAGAGTCAACCATATCTATAATATCTATATCTATATATATATCCATCTGATTTTCATGTTGTTTTGTTTTCTATTTGTTTCAAAAGCAGATCGTTTTGAAATAAATACAAAATAATACGTAAATATAATATGTGCATAGCAATGTATATATAATAATATAAGAAGAAAGAAAAAATAAGCCAATGAAAAAGCAACTTATTTTAACTAGTAAAACATTTTGTAGACTCAAATAAGCTATGAATACCCTACAAAGAGTTCGTGTTCGAGGCTTATTAGAGCGGAAATGTTACATTTCCAGAGTATTTTCTAAATGAATGCGGAAACAGAAGAAAAACTAATTGTCGAAAGCATTCATGAAGAAAAGAAAAGCGATAAATGGTCGAAAAATCGATAATCAAAGCTTCAACTCAGACAAATAAGCTAAATCAATACAAAGAAAAACTGAAGACGCTATTAACAAACTGCAAGTCATTACCAAAGGAGTATATAGTTCTCTGATAATGCTGCATATGAACTAGAGTATCTTTTCAAGAAACTAAAATTTTTTCAATCGACAGATTTTTCATGAAGTTGTATCGAAATTATTTCTGATAGAAAAGTGAGACTAGGAGAAAAGAATTTGGACTATGTGTTGTGGGTGTGCGGTATGCAAGACGACCTACATTGACCTTTTAATTTTTGTTTTTTGTGCCCCTTTAAAAGTAAATTTTCGGAAAAGTGGTTGATGTTCATCTTACTTTTACATAGCACTATCATAAATATTAGAAAAATTCTTTGCATCGACCAATTGTCGAAGATTCATTCTGGTGTAGTTGTTAACATAATAAAAATTAATAAATTCTTTTTAAAATATCAAGATAGATATTATCAATATTTTTCTTTCTACTCTTTTACAATAATAGCTAGATAATAAACATATTGATAAAATTCAAATAATCAGAAAGAATATCTTTTGAATTAAAATTTTATATTTATATTTTATGTTTTTAAGGTTGGCAACGAATGCATGATAATCAAGGACGACCTTATTTTATAAATCATTTATCAAAAACAACTCAGTGGGAAGATCCACGACAAATGAATAGTAGTTTATTTGATTCACCATTACCAGATGGCTTTGAAATGTGTTATACAAAAGATGGACAAGTCTATTTTCTTGATCATAATACAAATACAAAAACTTTACGAGATCCAAGACTTGATAGTAATAATCTTAATATTAAATCTAAACGTAGTTTATCATATAAAATTCGACAGTTTCGTTATTTATGTTCAACAAATGCAACAAATGGACAATTAAAATTAACAATACGTCGAGATCGTTTATTTAATGATTCATTTAATCATATAATACAATTTCAATCAAGTGAACTTCGTCGACGTTTATATCTTTCATTTAAACATGAAGAAGCACTTGATTATGGTGGTGTTGCACGTGAATGGTTTTTTCGTCTGTCACATGAAGTACTTAATCCAATGTATTGTTTATTTGAATATGCTAATAAAAATAATTATTATTTACAAATTAATCCAGCATCATCAATTAATCCTGATCATTTAATTTATTTTGGGTAGGATTTATTAAAAACTTTTATTTAGGTTTTTATTTTTCTAAATTTTATATTTCTTGTAGATTTATTGGTCGTTTTGTTGCTATGGCACTTTATCATGAAAAATTTATTGATAATGGCTTTAGTTTACCATTTTATAAACGTATGCTTGGTAAAACATTAACAATAAATGATTTACAATCATTAGATCCAGAATTTTATAATAGTTTATTATGGATTAAAGATAATAACTTAGATGAAAATGATGATCTTGAATTATATTTTAATACGACATTTGAATTACTTGGTAAAGTAGAAAATGTTGAATTAAAACCTGGTGGTAATGATATTAAATTAACGGAAGATAATAAACCTGAATATTTAGAATTAATGACTAAATGGAGATTTACACGAGGAGTTGAAGAACAAACAAAAGCTTTTTTACATGGATTTAATGAGGTATATATAAGCATAAATTATTAATCAATTATTTGTTACTTTTACGAGGAAAACTCTCGAACGGATACTTGCCGTTTGAGCACATATTGGATCTTAGAAGGAATTGTCTCTATATTCAGTATTTCGACGCAAAAAATTTTCTCCGTAGATAGATCTAATGCTCAAACTTTCAACTGAAGATGATGTTTTTTTGTCGAGATATTAAATTTTTCAACAAAACCCAATTTTTTGGATCATGCCTGTAGTAAGCGTTCATTTTACTTTTGAAAATTCAATTAGGATTTTCTATGGATCATTTGACTTATCTATGGATAAAGTCTAAAGCCAAAATTCTGTTTTTTTTCGGTATGTACCTAAAGATGTCTTGGAAATCCAGCGCAGCAATTGTAATTCAATTTTAAAGGCTTACACAAACAAATCTATGTAATCATCTTCTAGTTTTATCGAGACCTCCTTGTGTGTCCAATATGAGCTCAAACAGCTGGTATGAAGTCCTCATTAGCAGCAATGCATCTAAATAATGTTAAAAATTCATCATCATCATCCGTATCGTTTTTTTTTTATCTATTCGTCAGCTTGAATATATTCGTTACTATCGTAGTTATCTATTAGAATTCCTTGGTTTATTTTATCTCTTAGGTTGTTCCATTACAATGGATACAAATATTTGATGAACGTGAATTAGAATTACTTTTATGTGGTATATCAAAAATCGATATTGTTGATTGGGAACGTAATACAATATATAAACATTATACACAAAGTTCTAAACAAATTCACTGGTTTTGGCAATTTGTACGTGAAATAACTGATGAACAACGTGCACGTTTACTTCAATTTGTAACGGGTACATGTCGTGTACCGATTGGTGGTTTTGCTGAATTACTTGGTAAATATGTGTTATCGATGTGTTTGATTTTGAAATTGTTTCTTTTTCTTTCTTTTTTTTTTTTATTAAGGATCAAATGGACCACAAAAATTTTGTATAGAAAAATATGGCAAAGATAATATATTACCACGATCACATACTTGTTTTAATCGATTAGATTTACCACCTTATAAAAAATATGAAATTTTAAAAGAAAAACTTTTATTTGCTATTGAAGAATGTGAAGGTTTTGGTCAAGAATAAACACAAAAAAAATAGAACATCATTTTTTTTTCTATATTTATTTCAATGTGAATGAGTTTTTGTCCGTTTGTCTTTCTTCGATATACCTACTAAAACATGTTTTTTTTTTGTTTTTTCATCTATTTTCTGTAATATGTGGATTTTAGTATTTCCTTTTGTTTGATTGACAACAAAGTATATTTCCTTCTAATGCGATATTTATTTTGTCCATATTTGTTAATTGATTCTCTTGAATTTTTGTGTTCTTTGTTAAAACAGTGCAGAGTTCGTGTTTTTCTTTTTTTTTTTTTCTTTAAATAGTTTTTATGCCAACGAAAGCAAATAGCGCAACACAGATATTTAAAAAAAAAGACAAAAGAAAACGATGTTTATTATTAATAAAAAAAAAAAAAAAAGTTAAATTTTATTTTCCTTTTTTTTTATTTCGAAAAGAAAAATGTCCTTGATGCTGTTGTTTTGTTTTATTGATTGGTGTGCAGTAAGATTATAAGATTTATTTTTATTCTGAAGGTAAAAGATTAATTATGAATAAGAATTATTGTTTTTATTGTTTAAAAATTTGACAATAGTTGACTTCGATGGAAAACATGAATCTTCATTTTTAATTTAAAAAAAATTCGACTCATATTAGAAAAAGTTTATGAGTAATTGAGTTATGATAAATGAATTTAGCTAAAAACAAATGTGTCACTTATACAAATTATTAATTGAATTTTATTTTTTGATAATTTATGCTTTTGATTGGTATAAAGTCTTTATTTATGAAAAATAATTAATTGAAAAATGATAGCATATCGATTATAAATTAGTTACGGTTAATAAGTAGATATTGATGTCAAAGGAAAGAAGATACGGTTTGGTTAAATATTATAAAATAAATTTATTGTTCTCTTCGAACGTGTTTTTATGATGTGAGATATCATGAAATCAAATAAGACATTGAGTAGAATAACTGCATGTCTGAGCGAAAAACATATTTGTTTTTGTTTTTAATAAATCGCAGTTTATACTGTTCAATATTTTCTTAAGCTAATAATTATGAGTGAATAAAATGTATTTTGACCGATAGATATTCTTCAATCCATTAGTTGTGTTTGTTTTATATGCTTTTGATATGTATATAGAATTTCAACTTAATTGTCGTAAGATGTCCCCAGTGAACATTCTTCGATTTGTTATTTGAGTTTTATTGACAAATTGTTTGTAATATTTGAATTAGTTTGATTTCATTTGATATTTTACGGAATTTGTTTTTTTTTTATTTATTTATTCACTACTTTTATTTTTTAAATTAATTTTTATGTTTCAGTATGCAAATTAAATGTCTCATACAGTGGAATCATCATTATCTTTTTTTTCACCAGTATCATCTAAAGTAAGATGTCTTGTTTATTTAATTTCTAAATAAATTAATATAAAAAATTTCAAGCTTGCATCATCCAATACAAACAAAAATGAAAAAGAGATAAATCAAACAACAGAAGTTTTGTTACCTCTTTCACCACTTTTTGATGCTACTATTGATGATGATTACTTAGCTGTTCAATCTTTATTAAGCAAAAATTATGATGTTAATACTAAAGTATTGATAAAATAAAAAAAAGTTGATTTACATAATTTATTCATTTTGATTTATTCGTTTTCTTTTTAATATAATAATAAAGGATATCGATGGCATAACTGCTTTACATTTATGTGCTTTCTTCAATTGTGTCGCGACATGTGATACATTATGTGCACGTCGGGCATTTGTCAATGCTAAAGATAATCAATTATTAACTCCACTATTTTATGCATGTAAAACGAACTGCTCAGTAAGAAGGAAAAACATTTCATATTTCACATGTTGCATATTTATAACAAAAAAATAATCATAGACGATTGTACGAACTCTCGTTGATCATGGTGCTGATTGTGATGCTCAAAATAAGAATTGGCAAACTCCATTACATATATGTGCATTATCATCGGATGCATCATCTGCAACTTATATTATTCATCATGTTACAAATGTTGATACAACTGATCAATATGGACTAACAGCTCTTCATTATGCTGTAAGTTTTTTAATTAAACTTAATTTGTTTGTTCAATATTTTTTGTTTTTGGTTTTATAAATTTAGTGTATGAACGGAAATATTGAGGTAAAAGATATTGAAGAAAGATGAAACAATAATATATTTTGAAGTTTTTTAAACAATTCTAGATGGTGAAGTTATTGATTGATGCAGGAGCAAATGTTAACTTATGTGATCGTAAACATAATTATCCACTGCATTATGCATCAACTAAAGGATCAACTGAAATCTTGAATATTTTACTTAAATCTCATGCTAATCCGAATTGTATTAATGATCAAGTATGTTCAACTAATTACATTAAAAAAAATATTAAATCAATATTCTTTGTTTTTCAAGGGTCTAACACCTTTACATCTTTGTATCATTGGTAATCATATTGATTGTATTCGAAAATTACTTGATTCAAATGCTAATATTAATGCAAGAACACATCATGGTAGTTTACCTATTCATTTGGCTGCCTATCTTGGCAATATAGATACTTTTGATTTGCTTAATAATCATTCAAAAGCTCCGAAATTAACAGAAACAGATGAACAAGGAAATGTATGTATTCATTTAAAATAGACATGATAGAAGAAGTGTTCAATAATGGAGTTAAAATAAAGTCGAACCTATTCATATTATTTGTAATTAAAATAACAAAAAAAATAGAAAATCTTACATTGATATGCCTAGAAATGTGCAGTATTTGTATACATATTGAATAGTGAGTCAACAACACAGGATTAGAATTCAGCGGTTCCAAAAAACTGGAACTGAAACCATAAATCATCAGATAGATGCAAAAATTCTTAAATATATGTCGAGAAATCTTCATATTTTTATTAATGATGATTTCTTTTTAGTAATGAATTATGTGTGTGTCCTTTATCTTGCCAATTCACTAGTGACAACTTCTCAAAATAGATTTAACACTTTATTATCTATTTGATGATTGAACGGCTTCAGTTCAAAGTGATATTTTGGGAACCGAACTCTGTACAGAGTTCACTCGAGCACTGACTACATCGAAATTCACCTTCATTGTAACATTGATGCATTAGCTCTATTGGACAGGGTGCCAATCAGCGAAAGACTATTCAGCGAAAATTTTGAGTGAATAGAAAAAACCGAAAAAAAATTCAGCTAAATAATTTTGGGCGAAATGACTAAAGGTAAAAAATTATTTGAGCGAAATGAAAATAAGCGAAAGAATAAATCAGCGAAAACTACACTAAGCGAATTCTTTTTCCGCGAAAAAATTCTCACAGCGAAAACCAAAACAGCGAAATTTTTGATAGCGAAAAATTTATTTCAAAGTAAATAGACGATAAAAATCAATAAGATTCAAGAAATAAAGAAACGTATCAGATAGACATCGAATAATATCAATAAGCCCAGATAAAAAAATAAACTACAATTATGAGAAGTTCAGAATGGTTTTGCAGAACGTTTAGCAACAAGTGTAGATAGTCCATAGAGAAAGTCAATTAAAGTAATTTGTTCTTGTTCGTATCGTTCAGTTAGTGTATTAATTTGCTTTTGACTAATACAGATGTTACTACTTGTTTTTCGACGAACACGATTAAAACCAGATTCTATGTAATACGGACAAAAAATAGAGATTTCGTCTAACCAAAAACTTACTTCCTTCATCAGTAGTAGATGAAAGTGTTAAAACGGTAGAAGATAGATTAGAACGAGCTAATTCTTCTTCGTATATCTTAGGTATAGAACTTGTTTCAGCTTTTACTCTTTCTTTGACTTTTCTTTTTAAATTTCTAAGTTCAATTTGTTCAGGTTCAGGCATATGATGATGCTGACTATTAGATTTAATGAAATGGTCATTTTTGTCTGTGTGAACATTAGCTGCACAGCCATCCGAATGACAAGTCCAATACTTTACTTTCATCGTTGATTTTTTTAAGCCGAAAAATATATCCTGAATAAATTAGCAAAGGTTTGCCTCGATTTGAAGTGGTGAAAGAAATCGATGTTGAATCAGTCATATTTATTAAGTTCAAGAAAATGATAAAATGAAGTGCGTAGTATCGACTGAAATTATGGATGAAAGAGAGATATGCAAGAAAGAAGAAACATAATCGAATAGCATGTTATTTGGTCAGAATAGAGAAAAATGGGTAAAGGCGTTACTTTTGGACGCACTCCGCATGATGAGTCATCATTTTATAGAGATAATTTGAGCTATTGAAGGAAAAAAAAATTCGCTGAAAGTGCTTTTGCGATATTATCTTTCGCTATTTCTGGCATTCGCTGTCAGCTTTTTCGCTATTTTGAACTTTCGCTATTTTGTATTTTCGCTATTTGACTTTTCGCGATTGTACATTTTCGCTGTACTGTTTTTCGCTGTTTTTTTCGCCCAAAAAACCATTCGCTGAAATTTTTTTCGCTGAACGGACACCAGTTCGCTCTATCCAAATGTGCTCTTTTGGTAGCGATATATTTCAACGGTTCAATATGCACTAACTATACATTGACAAGGGAAGATTTTCAGATATTCACATGCTTTTGAGCTGATATCATATTCATGAGCATTGCTTACGAAGTTTTAAACTGTTAGAGTATTTTTCATGCATGTGCAAATAATAGCAAATCATTTTCGATAGCTACTAAAAATTATGAGACTGTAAGTGTTTTTCAGAATGAACTTAATAATTACTAGACTATACTAAACTTTTCGACAATTTTTCTTAATCACATTTTCCATTTGAATGTAAACTGTTTATCTTCATGATTGCCATATGAAGCCGATGGGTACTTTAACATTGATCATCTGCAACCTTATTGAAGTTGCGCTGATCGAAAGTCTAGTATAATCTAGTTATCATTAGGCTCATTCTGAAAAAGATTTATCGTTTTCTACTTCTTAATAGTTATCAAAAAGTACTTGCTCCTACTTTTACATGTATGAACCATACTCGAACAATTCAAAACTCGACAAAGAAAGTCTATGAGCATAAATTCTTTGAAAGCTTTTCATAGCTTATTAAGGTCTACTTATAGGCAAAATATCAGCTGAAAGGGACGCAAACATCAGGGGGTGTTCTATCGTAACTTGTAAGTCAGTGAAACAAAATTGCACATGCCTAGTTATATTTTAACATTTTTTATTTTAATTGTAATTCATTATTAGATATACTTTGATAAAAGATCCAGCAGTTCCATCTACAATAACACACAAAATTTCTGGTATAAAATTATTTCCCAAAAACTTCGAATGATTACCAGAAATTTGGTGTCGGGAGTCTTAATTTCTTGAACATCTTCATCCAAACAGTTTTGTTGAAGTGTTCTAACCTACCATTCCTTTCAGCTACACAAATGCTTTTTCAAATCTTCATAAGTATTACCATCGAGAGGAAAACTTAGAAATACAACTGCTCGAAACTTGCATCCGTCATGACAACTTTTAGTTAGAAAATATCCCAGATCTAGCTCAAATCGATAGTTTAAATTATAGATTTTTAGAACTAAAGATCATTATATCGTTTTGATTCTTCTGATATACATATATATATATATATAGATTTTATTGATTAATTGAGCTTACAATTTTCTTTCGTGCATCTTAACTATTTGATAAATAAACAATTTTATCTTTAAAAATCTGCAATTCTGACTAATTCTTCTTTTGCTTTTTCACACAAAGACTCTTCTTCATTTTGCCGCTACAACAAAATTCACAGAAACAACTATCATTCAACATATATTATCTAAACTGCAAACATCATTAGTCAATACACAAAATTTCAAAAAACAGTCTCCATTACATATAGCTATCTTGCATAATAATGAAAATGCTGTTCATCAATTACTTACTGCTGGTAAAAATTAAAAAAGAAAACTTATTTTTCATATCAATAGTTTTATTGATTTTTATGTTAGGTGCTGATCCAAGTTCAGTTGATAATGATAATAATACACCATTACATTTATCAACTTCATTAATGAGTAAATATAATCAATCAAATATTCTTTTAGCCTTAGTTTCTCATCATCCTAATATATTATGTCAAAAAAATAAATATGGTTTAATACCACTTCATTTGGCATTAAAAAATTTTGATTATCAATCTATAAATTATTTAATGCCTGAAAATGAAGGCAATTTAATTGAACAAGCACAATATTCATTATTAATACTTGATTCAATTGGACGTCATTCACTTCATTATGCTGCTCATTCAGGTTTAACAACATTTATTGAACGTTATTTTAGAAAAATGAATAAAGATATTATTAATCAACAAGATACACTTGGACTTACACCATTACATTATGCATGGTAAGTATTGATTTCTTTTTTTTTATTTCGAAGAATTAACATTAATATATATATATATTATTAAGTATTAAATGGCATGGACTTGATTCAATTGATATTTTATTAAAATATGGTGCTGATGTTAATATAAAATGTCATACATATGGAGCTATTCCATTACATTATATTCTTGTTTATTGTAATTCATCAGATGTCATTGAACAATTAATTCGTGCAGGTAGTGACGTATTAATATGTACAAAACATGGTGAAACATGTTTATCATATTGTATTATGCAAAATGATACATATTTACTTCAAAAACTTTTTAATTCAGTATCGAACAAAACTTTTGATATTACAAATCTATTATTTTTATCTTGTTTACATGGAAAAGATAATTCATTAGAATATCTTCTTGAAAATTATAAAAATATTGATTTAAATGAAACTATGAACGATGGAATGACAGCACTTATGTTAGCTTGTTATTATGGACATTGTTCATGTGTACATTTACTTTTACATAGAAAAGTAAATGTTAAAAAAATTAATCCAATTGATGGAAAAACTAGTTTACATTATGCAGCATTAAGTGGACAAAGTGAATGTTTACTTGCTTTATTACAAGAATTACAAGCTAGTCAAGATGATTTAAAATTAATTATTAATCTTCGAGATAAAAAAGGAAAGTAAGTATATATCATAAGACTGGAGTCGTACGATACAGACCCAATGGGTTTTTTTTGGAATTCGAGATTGTCTTGCAGAACTGTAGATGCAATATCAGCATGATTATACGAAACTACATCTTAAGTTCAGATATTCAATCTACTTCGAGAGATATAGTTTATTAAAATTATTACTCTAGAAGAATTTCTTTCACGAGAACATTTGATGTGTCGAACTGATCTATAAATGCCTTTGTACTGCAAAGTTACAATGAAAATACAGATAGGTATATCAATCGACATCAGTACTCTGAAATTGACTAAAGGTGTTTGTCATTATCTTATTCAAGTTTGTACTGTTAAATAGTCTATAAGGTAAGTGTACCTCTGTATGCTAGAATGAATATGGTATTTATTAATATTTTACTTGAATAAAAATTAGAATACATCGTTCAATTTTTTGATGAAATTCTACATTCAAAATTTGATCGAATCAAAGTGTTAATATACAAATGAATAACATAAAATGCTTATCAACACTCGTATGTCGTTGATCGCAAGTTTAGAATATGTTCTTCGATAGTTCTGCAAGAAATCAAATTTATTTAGTTCTAGTTTTAAATTTACATATATTTTAAAGCTATAAGAATATTTTAGTCCTTTTACGTGTGGATGTAGATGAAAGAAACACGGCCATTCTCGCATACCTGCAATAGCATAGAAGCAAACCGACATAAGTTTGATTTCTTGTGAATTTCTCATTCAAGAAGCGAAAAATAAAACTTGAATAATTACGTTTCTGAGAACTAAAGAAAAATCTATCATGTTGAATTAATTCTCATTAAGTGGTTAGAAAGTTGGCATAGAGATGAATTAAGTTGATCAGACTTACAGTTTTTATAATACATACTGTTTCACTGTAGGACGGCTCTACATTATTGTGTTGAACATTCTTCACCAAATTGTATACGTTTATTAATTAATTTTGGTGGTGCAAATCCGAATGTAACAGATTTATCATTACTAACACCATTACATTATTGTGCGATTTATAATTGTGAAGAAAGTTTACAAGAATTACTTGATGTACATGATTTAAAAGTTAATGCTATTGATAAAAATAAACGATTACCATTACACTATGCAGCTGCAACTGGAAATATAACTATTTTGTCAACTTTAGCTGACGTAAATTATTCATATTTATATTCGTAATCAATTAAGATATTCTTTGTTTATTTTTAGTATGATTACGAACAAGTTGCTGATATTGATGGATTTAGTCCATTACATTATGCCGTTTTGAGAGGTAAATAAAAAATAAGAATCATTTCTTTTTTTTTATGTTGATTTTTATTCTTTAAAAAAAACTATTTCAGGACATGAAACAGCAGTTCGTATTCTACTTGCTTCTGAAATTAGTCTTCGATGTTTAACAACAAGTCGTATAACACCTGTTCATCTTGCTTGTATTTGTGCTGATTCAACATGTCTTAAAGCTATTTTAAATGCTTTACAAACGGATAGTATTTCAACAATGATCAATTTACCAACAAAACTAGAGCAGTAAAAAACAAAAAATGTAACTTTAAAAATAGATAAATATTTAATATACTTTTAGATTTACACCTTTACATTTAGCATCAATGATAAAAAATGGATCTGAATGTATAAAAATATTACTTCATTATGATGATGTTAACGTTGATGCGAAAGATCATTTACAACGTACACCAACTATGTATGCGATTATCAACGAAATTGATTCCAGTACAATAGGTATGAATTAGAAGTTTTTGAAATTTTGAAAACTTGATAATATTCAAGTTAGAGAAAAAAACAAAGTGGTAATCGTTCTTTTCTTTGTCCATATCCCATGATTATTAAAAGCTTTGTGTATTTGGTATTTCAATGTAAAGAATAAAATTGATAATTTGTTTGTTATTGTTATTAATGAGAGACGGATATATAATGAAACAAGTTCGATTAGGTATGTATATCGAAAATGCAAGGCTGTTATTCGTATTTAAGTTGATGATATATAGAAAGAAAAATGGGAACAGAAACTCATATCTCATGTGATAAATTCTCATTAACTAATCTTAGTATATACAAGTAGTTCAACTAATCGCGATCATGGTGAACATGATTAGCTCTATTCTTAACCTTCACATGCTAAACAATTTTTTAAATTCCTCAATCTAATTTTTTATCAATATCATTAACATTTTAAAACATTATACGAATTAGTCTTTTCAGGAGCATTCTTATAAGAGAAATCCTCTAATTGATTAATTTCTTTTAAGTTGGGACTGCATGCATTATGTAGACCCTAACGGATTACGAATACTTTGAAAATAGCTCCGATCTATAGGTTACTGCTACCAACATATTGTATTTTTACGGTTTTTTTTTGATACAGTACTCTGATCCCCCTCAGAAGCATTATCAAATTCAGATAAGAAACAAACCAAATGGTCTGATACGTTCATGATTCACTGTTTTCGATACTATCTCTTTCTGGTGTTACTGAGAAGACCACAGCATTTTATTAAAAAATGCCGTCATAATTCAAAACATCGATAGCAATAACCTGTGCACCCAAACTCTTTTCTGGATGTTCATAACGCTGTAGGGTTAGCATGATGCGTATGCTTCCGGCTCAAAAATTGAATGTCAGTTAGCCTTCATTGATCGAAGTATAATTCATTCTAGACAGATTTTCAGACAGTCTAGATAAATGATAAACATTTCTTATATTAATTATTCAATCTTCTAAAAGTATAAACCATCTACTCTAATATTCATTTGTCTTTATTTATTTAGATATGCTAGTTTCGAAATGCCATTATTTTGATGCTGTTGATCATTTAGGAAATAATATTCTTCATTATGCTTGTATATTCGTATGTTGAAAACAAAAAGAAGAAAGATTTTCATTCTTCTCTATTATTATTTTGTTGTTTAGAACAATGAACCAGTTGTTGAAAGTCTTTTAAAACGAAATACGTCTTCATCATTTGTTGAAGCAATCAATAAGGAAAATCGAACGTGAATATTTTTTTTTTTGGTTTCATATTATATTTAATTGAATTTTATTCTTTTTTTTCCAATAGACCGTTAGATATAGCAAGAAATAATCAAATGTCACCTTCGATAATTGATATATTATTTTCTTTATCTGGTCGATTGTAAAATCTTTTCAGTGATTTAGTTTTCCTAGACTGTGATATGAACAGAAGAAAAGAAAACAGAGAAATAAAATAAAACACATTTGTCAGATGTTCATTTATTGTAGATATCCAAGATTCAACTTTCCTTTCTTTTTTTTGTATAACGAAATGAACAAACTAAATCTTTTAATAAAAACGATGAAATTTTCCCATTGTACTACTAACACAAATGTTTTTGATACTTTACCATTGTTTTATTAATAATCTAATAATAAAATTAATTCATATATAATCATATTAGTTATTTATTATTCAATAGTCATATTCAAATGTTCTATGGCAATATTAATAATTAATTGTTTTTGTGAAACACGATATAAAAGAAGAGTTCAAGTATAGAGGTAGAAACTAAGACTTCACAGACATTTTTAGCAACATCACTCATTCATTACAGACCACGACAGACACAACCATATCAATATCATACATCGTATATTAATAATGTCCTCCCTAGACAGAATAAAACGGTCTACCTGTAATTAGTAACAACAAGTTTGTCTTTCAGATTTTAGTGCTGCAGGGATCGTGCTAATAGTGTTTTTTGAATCGTATTTATAATGTATATTTGATCTGCTGACATTTATCAGATATTGTTTTATTATTTATTGTAAATATTATGAATCTTCTTATTTTTCTGAAAAAATTGTGTTTTATGCTTAATTCAATTAAGAAAACAATAATAAAGTCATACTCTTGCAAATCAGTTTATTTAAATAAGTGTCATCCTTCGTATGAACTATACATCATCTAGTTAATTTAAGATATTGAGAGAAGAATAACTGACTCGAGGATTGAAAAAACAGCACATAAAAATATGAAATAACCAAGATAAAGCTGTTTTCGCTTTTTTGCGGTGGTCCATGTTGTTTTTCTAAATCTTAAAATTTTCCTCGATCAGATATAATATAATAACCACAACAAATCATAACGACAATAGGATATTTACAGTCACAGATTCATGAATATGTTGAACGCGTACATTTGATGGACATTGCAACGAACGGAGCAGCATGTAATCAAGTTGCCAATCTACTAAATAACATCCACGGTAATCATGGATATTCTTGTTGACAAACTAAAATGTTATGATGCTTCTTTTTCGTCGATGAAACGATACATAGAGATCCAAACCAATACAATGTTGAGTTCTTTTCAAACTGAAGAGTTTTTATTCTAGGCATTTTTTGAGCCGTATGAACATGCCAGTCCTAACAGAACAATAGAGCTCAGGGTTGGAACCGGTCCGGCAAACCGGTACCGGTCCGGCCGGACCGGTCGAAGAAATCAACCGGGCCGGTAAAGACCGGAATTTCACTGGTTGAAATTTTTCAAAAATCTTCTTTGTTAATCCTGTCTTTGACCATAAAAACTAAGGTATCACATGTTTTTCTGTCAGAATAGGTAAAAAAGTGCTCAAAACATATGTTATATTAATCGTTTTTCCTGAAGTTCTCTTTAAAAAGATTCATTATGATGAGCGTCTTTTACATGCGCCTTAAACTATTTCATATTTGGAGCGATTTTTTTCTAAAAATCAGTTTTCAAAAAAAAAATTCGACATTTTTCCACCGGTTTTCACCGGAATTTCACCGGAATTTCACCGGTTGGACATGTGATTCCAACCGGCCGGACCGGACCGGTAGGATTTTTCAACCGGCCGGACCGGACCGTTTTAATATTTCTCAACCGGTTCCACCCCTGATAGAGCTTAAGGGTGAACGATATCAATAGAGAATTGAATCAAACTAAAATAAGAAGAAGAACACAGCATACAAAAACACAGAAGCAAATCAAATAATTAAAAAAAAGAAGAATAGAAGTACGAAGCCACGAATATCGTACGAAAAGAGAAGAGAACAGTCAGGAGAAAAAGACATAAATCGTACACAGACAGGAAGGGAAATACCATATATCATACATGATATATCGTACGAATATCATATTTATTCGTTTAAAAATACTTATGACATTTTATCGAAACACAATAGGCATGACAATCTTTGGTAAAAGGAACTGATGCCGACCACTTTTCAT
>CAJNOP010000076.1:681265-728900 GCA_905250075.1 Rotaria sp. Silwood1
AATCTACGAAATGGAGTCCGATATTTTTTGTATTGCATTATAGTAACTGTGTCAATATTTGAGAAAAAAAAAACAATACTAAATTAACGAGATGAATAGCATTCTAAACATCATAATGATCTTGGTAAAATCGATTTATAAAACTGATTTTAATGATAGCTTATTCTCTGGATTGCTCACATGTTCAACAAACTTCTCCAGTAAAAATTTTAAAATAGATTTAGTTAATTTCGTGGGTCTGAGTTTGGATGTGGAAATGGATGTTATGTATTCTATCTAACAGTCACGTCCACACCCACCCAGACTTCCACTTTTAAAAGTTACATAAACAAGGAAAACAGTACAAGTTATAAAAGCATCTCAATTTCTACAAAATCTGTTGCGTTCAAGGAAAACTTAATGATAGCAGTCAGTTGATCATTCGAATATAGGAAACTTTAGCCACAATTTCACCCTTTCGAAACTTTATCGAGTCAACTTTTCAAGTTACCATTCATTGCTTGAATACAACTGCTTTTTGCGTTCTTGGCAGCAAAAAGTTAAGCTCTTCAGTGTGTTGCTCTTACAAACTTGACAAGCCGATGAGTAGTAAACATTTATTAAAAATCACACACAGGACAAATCAAAATGACAAATAATCAAGTTCTGATTTTCGATATCTTACACAAAAAAAACGAATAATAATAGCATGATAATAGCAATGTGCAGTGTTTCAGTAGAAATGAACTTGTTGTCACCGTCGGGAAATTCGCATCCACATGCCATATTAGGGTCTTAAGAGGCATCTTCATATAAGTAACGAAATATTCAAGAATGGAAAATGACTCACCTGATTGTGACGGCAATATCTGGAACATGTTTCTGACCAGGCACAAGCTCAAAATGAAATCGTCGTACAAGCAATGCCAACATTATTTTTGTTTCCAACATAGCGAAATTCTGTCCGATACATGCACGAGGTCCTCCTCCAAACGGCAATAATATATCTGAATGACGCTCATTGAATCTCAATGGATCGAACTTTTCTGGTTCATGCCAATATTTTTCAGAACTATTTGTTATGCATGAAGCAAAATGAGAGAAATGAATCATGAAAGTCAACAATTTTCTTACCGATGAAGAACATGCAGATTGATGACGACACTTGTTCCTTTTTTAATATGAATATGTTTTCCGTCTCGAGCTACAAGAGTGTTGTCTTCAGTTGCTGTACGAACTAGTACAGGCACAGGTTGATGATATCGAAGTGTTTCTTTTAGCACCGCTTCCGTATAAGTAAGCAGCGAAACTGTTGATACTGTTATTTCATCATTGTTATTCAATACTAAATCGACTTCAGCTTGACATTGTCGGTACACATCAGGATTGTTTACCAAATTGTAAAGGGTCCAAATCATCAAAGTCGATGTCGTCTCATGCCCAGCAAGTACTAGATGATGAAACATGTTTCATATAAACTCTGTATGTCTGTACTAGACCTTCTGAATATCAAAGACCCATTTATTCTAGAAGATCCTAGTAGTGACTTTCTATAGAAAACACAATAAAAGACTCTTCAAATATAAGTCCCTTTTCAAACTTCATTAGTTGATGGTGAAAATTCTGTCGACACCCTTGAACGTGTGTCAAGTTTTTCAAAACAACTATTAATTAGAACTGATGAGAAAGTCGGTATTTTAGAAGATTTCATTGGAAACGTCCAATTCTTGGACATAATAGGAAATCTCGCATGATTTTCATTGATTCATCTACAAAAATAATTATCAAATCCTACAATTATTTGTTTTCTCAAAACACATGTTTGGTGATTCATAGACGGTTTCAAAACTACTTACCAAAAGTAATTGCCTCATCTGAAACTTCTTCATCAGTATACTTCTGTGTTTTCTCATCGCCACGCGACGTCAACATTAAATCAAGCAAATCAGGTCCTATAGTTTTAAATACAAGATAGTAAAGAAAAGAAATTATATTCAAACCTTTACAAGCCGATTTCGTCAAGCCCTTTTTTCGTTGGTCTATGATCTGTTGAACAATATGCCTGATTTCTTCTTTTGCTTGATCAATGCGCGGTTTGCCTAGTATCGGTAATTGATTGACGATCGGCAGAATGACGATCATGTTGAACATGCGCTTTTCTAATTCTTTCATCGCTATTGTAACACATTGGAAGATTATTTCATGCACATGTTGATCGTTAATTAATTCGGTTCCGAACACACATCCAGTTACAATATCCAATGAAAGATTTGTTATCTCTTCGTGAATGTCATAAGTTATCGGTTGTTTTTTATCATCAATCGCTGCTGTCCATTTATTGAGAAAACTCGATATTCTCTCAGCCATAAGTGGAATCATAGAATTTATATTTTGTTGTTGGAAGACAGGAGCAGCAAGTCGCTGATGACGCGCATGATTTTCGCCTTCAGCCAAAAGGATATTTTCATAACCGAGCAACGCTGAAAGAATTTCTCGCCCAAGAGTAGCCCGATGGTAGGCACGTGCGTTCGTCTTTAATACATCTTCGATCAATGATGGGTCGCTGACATTGAGACAAGGTAACGGACCAAATGAAGAATAATAGTAATCTCCATATTTTGCTGCCATCTCTTTAGCATAAGAGAGAGGATCATCGGCAAGATAGGCTCGACGATAACCAAATAGGTCGCCAACTATAGGTATGTACTTTCCCGGAATGCCTTGATTTCGTAAATCTCTTTGAATATACCATGGATAAAATATCCAGAATCTGATGAGACGATAAAGAATAAAGAATACAACTCCTGCAATCAACAAAGTAGACCACATGCTGCTATCATAACACAACAGAACGACACAATGTGCACCTGCTTATAGTAACTAAGGAGAAGTACAGCCTTGTAATGATAGTTGTTGTGTTTATATTCGACAGAAAGCAAAACTTACTGTTTGCCATGTGCAAATAATGTGAATATCTTATAAGTTTCAAAGACACGCCATTTTCATTCACCATGAATCATCAAGACAAAGCCGTGAAAGTACGAGTACGTGTTCGTACTCGAGAAAACTCGTACTTGCCTAGCTTAGTCAAGAGACACCAGTCAGGTAGAGCTCATTTAGCTAGTTTAAATCCTAGAAGGCTATCAGATAATTCAATGATTTTCAACAGTCAGATGCGTCAAGATTCCTATAAATAAATTTGATGAAATCTAACACACGCAGAAACGTAGTCGAATATTTCGATAAAAGAATGGTTTAAAAATACGCCTTTCACGATTCTTCTATGATTCTAACATCCGAATTTTCATATTCCTCTCCGAACTTTTGCTGAGATCAACGATAATATCAAATCATTCTTGTTCAATTTGATGGCCCAAGAGAAATTCTCAGCAGATGATTGTGGAGGTTGAGTGTAGTTGTGGATGTTGAGAGTATCAAAATGTACTCACATCCACACCCAAATCAACATTCGATCATTCAATCTAACTCAAAAGTAATGCATACACACATGCAACAACTGATGGTATTGATGATTGTAGTATACATCTCCATAGCTATAAGTCAAGCATTTTTACAGAAATGATTGAGTTTTTCGAATTATATTTCTTTTGTTTATCTAATCTTCATTACTATTGTCACTTATTCTATTATAATTATACAGTTTCAGTTGTAAAATTCTCCAAAAACAAGGATTAGCTTCTGTTTAATGGTTTTATCATTGATGTACTAACAAACCTTAAATCATCTGACACTGCTGTAGAAATCGTTATACGGATCGTGTGTATTTTGATAGTAAAAAATATATTAAAGCTACATATCATATTCACAGGTCAAATTCTGAAGAAATCCTATCAATGGAACTTGAAAAAAGATTACGGGTAGTGTAATAATATTGCACGATCTACCTCGACGAATGTATTGAAATTAAATTGTTCTATTGTATTAGTTAATTTCATGTTTATGTTAGAATCATCTGTTGGTGCATCTATTTGACATTAAAAATAGTGTTTAAAGAACATTATGAAAGAACAAAAAACGAATATACTTATAATAGTACAACGATTGATGAAATTGACTAAATTTATGTAGAAAAAACATTTACAGCGTACCTATGAACTGAACTGAATTAGACAGGTGTAGCATGTTCACACTTGTTTTTCCTTTTTTTAATATAAAAATTAAGTTTTAAACTACCAAACACATGATTTTGTGAAATGCATCATTTTTATATGTCAGACCATATCTTGAATTTATCTGGTATCTAACTTTAAACATGTTTATGTCTAAATGCACCCATATATATATATGTAGTCCGTTAGATGGAAGCCAAGTGGATCGAGTCACGATGAACATTATTTATGTCACTAAGAAAAGAACGAAAAGGATGAGGAGTGACTATGACTGTTACTGTTGTTATTTTTATTACCCAAGCACCCACATTAATATCTTCGTGAGAGTATCAAGTGACTGTCAAAAAAAGTGAATCTTTATTGGTTTTGTCAGTCATTAATTGTTTATTCTTGTTGGTAGACCGATGACATATATCAATTCGCGGGACTAGTATGGTGAGTGACACGTTGCAGAAGACCTTGATTCAATTATTAGAACAGTGGTTCGGCTGATTTTTCCATACAGATATTCAAGTGACGAATACAGGAATCGATCAGTTCAGTGACACTCTCGAGAAGAGGATCAGAAGTCAAATATTGGTGTTGAGAGTGTAGAAAGAAAGCTTCGATGAATGTCGAAAAAGGTAGCCCTACAAGACAGAAATCATAGGCGTCAGAATGTAAATATAGACGCTGATCAATGTGCATATTTCTAAATAAACGGCATAGTCTGTAAATCTCTGACACGCTCGTTGTCGCGGATTGCAAGGCGAATTATTTCGATTTGTAGAAGATTTGAGCGCATAGCATATTGATGGATGGCATAGTGACTGATAGATCAATAATGCTGCAGATGCTATTCAAATAGAAATAATCAACTTAAGCTTGGTGCAAGTCATTATTTAGCTCAAACCTATGAAAATGTATTCCAAATAGGGATCCAGCAAATTTAACTTTATTGTTGGGGTTGTTTCTCACACGAATGTTAGAATAGATTAGTATTACCAAGGCAATAAAACAGTTGCTGAAGATACGTGAAAATTCCTAATTATGAAGGAAAAACGCCTAGGTTTTGTTTTTTTGTTCGTTTGCACATATTTTCAGTTAAAAAAGTCTAAGACATGTTATTAACGCACTAGAAAATGAAAAGTGGCGATTTTTCTTCCTAAATGAAAACTGCACTCGTGACCGAGGAAATGGTCACTTATTCTGCTTTTTCCGCATTTTCATGCTTTTTGTTCATCGAACTGCGTCGATGGTCAAAAATAGTGTCGCTCGATCTATTATGAATTTACTCAGTTCAGCATAAGGATAAGTAGCTGATACATCTTGCACAATAGTCTCAGTTTTATACTGATGCTCTATACCAAGACTTCAGGACACTAACGCGTGATCTTAGTATTTTTCAAGTCATGTTCTCGATTTGGAGGGTGTAGACGCGAGCGTAGATGTCGGTTTCAAGAATATCCAAACTCACATCGACATTCACACCCTCCGAGCTCAATATCGATTTGCATTTCAAAAATATTAATATTTTAGTGAAGGTTACTTACGAAATTTTATCAGAATGTGAGTAGCTAACAAATATTTCCTTCTATTAATTGTAAGATGCCTCCGATTGTGTGATATGATCAATTAAGCCTTTGGCAGTCGCTAACGTATATATGCGTCCAAAGCCTCATCTTTGCGTGAACTAAAAAAGTCATTCGTAGTGTATATTTTTTAGATGAATTTATGTAAGAACAAGCGCTAGCCACCGTGCGTTCCTCAGCTCACCATTTTACCAAGACAAACTCTAAAATCATTCAATAAAAGACAAATCAATTTTCTGCAAAATCGTTTCTTCCTTCTCTTATATCGACTGCCAAAAGGTTAACATTCGGATTGTTTTTCTACTAAAAATGTCATGAAAAACCATGTACAAAGTTTATTCTATTATAATGCATCAATACTTTCAAAAAGTTCTCTTTAAACATTATTTGATTGATGCTTTTATGAGAATATTTTTGTGAACACAAATCAATCAACCGAAAAGAATTTGTAGATATGCACGTAAATTTACTATAAAAGATATAATGCATGAGCATCATCTGTGCTATAAATCTTATAATCACTGTTGTCATGATCACTTTGTTTTTTTTTTAATCCCTATAACATAAATATTGAGTTCTTTAAATGTTGTCTCATATTGTTTGACATGACGTATTGCTTCCGTCACGTCTAAGCCATACACATCCATTCTTGTACTAATTTGCTTACTTCAGTCAAGGTAAAATAGATATTAGTAATTTCTTATTCTTATTTGTGCTGGGTTGAGAACAATGTTCGTCCTTATGTTATCAATAACAAATTCAAGTAAACATGAGATTTTAATGAACCATTATTTTTAATGCTAGATTTACATAATACTGATGTTCAAGTTTACAATTTTATCTTTAGTTAATAAAAATGTTCTTTATGATCATAAATAAAAATTTAATAATGAGGAAGACTTATACATAAAGTCGAATTAAACTATGAAAAAGTTGTTTACATACTGGGTGATATTCTTTTAAAATTATTTGTAATTCAACTGTTTCGATCAAATTTCGTTTGTGTTCATGTATAGGAATATGTTTTTAATTGATCAAGACATTTATTAAGTATTTTTTTAACATATAGATTTTACGGAAGTAGTCGATGAGAAGATAGTTTATTAGGTTTGCTTTTAAAATCAAAGTTATTCTATCTGTCCAAATAGAGAGAAAGTCAAGATGTATTTACTGATATAATATTCCGCAATATAAATTTGCCTTTTTCGACATGAATTTTTAAATAAGATATATTCAAATTCTGACAAACAATGAGACTCAAAATCGATTGTATATTAGATGCAATAAAGTTGAGTATCTGACTTCGTATTCCACCGTCCTCTTTACTGGAAAGACATCTGAAAAATATTTTAACGAAGCTTGACTTGCTTTTTACTCAAAGTATTTAAAAACATGCAAATTGTCATTGCAAAGAATGAAATACAAAATTTTTCACCGTATTTTATCCTTATAGTTTTTGCATGCCGTGTGTGATCAATTTTGAGTGAAATCGAAATGATATTATTTTTAGTATTTCTAGTCTGCTAGAGTAAATATGGGACATAGAGAACTGATGTCGTATGAAGACAAACTATGAAAATGGGGTTACATTTTGGCAAAAATTTCAACTCTATATATTGAAACAATCTTGACATGTGAGAAAAATAAGACGATTGATTATATGTGTGTGACCAATTAGAACTCTACTGTATACATATGAGATACGTAAAGTTCTGAATAGTGACAGGAAAGAATAATTTTCAATGCAATATTAACTTTTGAAAAGGTTTTTTTTGATTGTCTTCTATCAAAAATAAACTAAAACAAATGCTGAAGTATGAAGCAAACTTTTCAGGTCTATTCTCAGCGAACATTACATATTACGATAGAAATCATGATGAAAGTGACATGAACTGTTTATTTTTATATATTACTAAAGAATAGAATTGTAGAATAATATTGAGTTTTATTGGATGAATCCAACAGAATGTAATAAAACATAAAGGATGAGCTTTAACCGACTTGTTACGATAAATCCTCAGAAGAGTGTATTTCTATCAAAAAAAATTAAATTCACAAAGATGCGTAGAAATATTCATTATCTTCTACTTGGAAAATGTGAATTTTTATTCAGAAAAAGTGACACATCTTTTTCGCTTTTTGTTTTGGGAAAAATAAGTCTATACGAAGAATACAACAGAGTCCTTTTTTTGAACTAAGCTTTTGTCGATATTATATGATCGTTTTTTTGAGTTTTTCGAGACATCGAACGTTTCTCCGCTTAAAAAGTAAGAGTTTAAAAAAGGGAAAGCATCCTATCATGTTCTATATCGTAACATACTCTTTCACATAAAACAAATAAAAACGTATGGAATGAAGAACTATGCACAATTTTGCATTGTCAAACGAACTATTTTTGACTGTTCAATGTTGTATATCTTTCGAAAGTGTCTTGGTATAGGATCGAATATATCATATGATTTGAATGTACTCGGTGCAAGACCAATTTTTGAGAGAAGTAGACTTTTACGCACATTTTTGCATGAGTAATAGAAATTTTTTTAGGTTTCAAATTTCAATCTCGAATAGATTGCGCTAATGGCTATATTCAAAATTTGACTTTTTTCTGGTGACACATTGCTCAAGTTACTGGTGATAAAGATTATATTGTTCATCTTATAAAAAATAAATAACTCTTTAAAACATGAATTACGAAACTGAAAGAGTTCCATACATTATTCCATGTAGCAAAAAATAATTATTAACTACATTCTTAATTGAATTTATTAATTACATTTTATTCTGCATATATCATTCAAAATAAATCAACAACCTTTTGCTTCGATTAAGAATGATAAACATATCACAATACGAAACAAATTATTTAAATAAACTACATATTGAAGTCGATCTGACTGAAAAATTTAATTGATATTTCATTAATCATAATCTAATTCTTTAATCGATGTTTACTTAATGTTTACATAATAATCATTCAACAGCATTTTATTGACAAGATGAATTTCTCTCCTATGAAAGAATATATCTCCAAAGAATAGTCCTATCATCTTAATTTGAATATTTTCCATAGAACAATGAAAAAAAAAGTAGAGCACACCTATCTTTGTTTAGATCATATCATAGCTTTCTCTTTCCCTATATTTTTATTTCCATTATACAACTAATCCCCAATCAACATCGTGCATCGATCGTAAAACGAATGTATACACAACTAGGATCGGTCGTTTTGTCTCTCATCTATTATATTGTGAAAGCAGATACTCACATATACACCGTTCTGTCCTGTTCAAATAGAGGCGTTTTCGTTTTCTTCATCATCAAGAAATGCGGCGACATAGAAGAAAAGAAACTAATCATCATTTTTCAATTATCACTACGAATAGATAGTATTTGCATTTGTTTATGATATTCACATCTAGCAGAATTTTATAAATAAGGAAATAAAAAAAAAAAGAATCCGAAAAAATGGTAAGATCATTTGATTGGCCAATCAAAAAGAAAAAACCAATCATGTTGACATAAATCGAAAGTGAGAGAGAAGGAGAGAATCATTACCTGTACTCTCAATGGCACTCGTCATATTTTCAATAGCATTATAAAAATACATAATCAATAGACAAACGATCACAAAACTCGATTTTTCTTGTTTTTTTTTCAGAATCATGAATGTACAAGAAAAATCATCTATTCATAATGATCTATTACAATATGATAATACATATTCTCAATCATTTACTTGTTTAAATGATGTTTCATTTGATTCAAACAATTATTTTTATAATCAACAACAATATCAACAACAATATTATCCACAATATTATTTTCAATCATTATCAAATGATGATTCAAATTATTATCAACAACAACCGAATATAACATATTCACAATACAATTCATCACAATCATACAATGAATCTTTAAGTATTAAATCAAATGAAAATCAAAATGATTTATCATCATTAACAGTAGGATCAAATTCAAATAAAAAAAAACTTTCAACTGATAATACTAATAATAATACTAATAAACGACCAAGACGTTTACGTACACATTTTACATCAAGTCAATTACAACATCTTGAAATGACATTTACTTATAACATATATCCAGATGTTAATTTTCGTGAAGAAATCGCTGCACAAACAGAATTAACTGAAGCTAAAGTTAAAGTTTGGTTTAAAAATCGGCGAGCGAAATTTCGAAAAGTAATAAAATACGAAACAACGAAAAAACAATAATTTTATTTTTTTAAAATAGAAACAAAAAGGAAACAATGGTTCATGTTTACCATTGCCTTTACCACCACCACCAGCATTACCTCCGCCACCTCCATCTTCAATGAATCTCGAACAACCATCTCTTTGGGAAACAACAATAACAGGAGAATCTTCATCATCAACAAATGATTATTCAAATCCACAGGCCAGTTATTATCATCATCATCATCATCATACATGGTGGACAGGATAATTGTTCTTTTTTTTATTCGATTTATTCAATGGTCTGTGATAAATAAATATTGCGAGAAAAAAAAGGAATTTGTTGTGTATTGTATAATGGTTAGCTTCGAAATAAACTATTTTGTTTTTTTTCTCATCTATATAAAATATATTATGGGATGGTTATTGCCGGAAATAATTCACATTCTTAATCAATGCTAAAACAAAAACAAATTGTATAAATTGACATACGAAGTCGAACAAAAAAATCGATCAGTGATGTTTTCTCTAAATAGAAAATGTGTTAGAAAATTTTTTTTAAACGGAAATTGTTCGAAGAGTATGAATTATTGTTTTATTGATTATTTGAGTTTTCTATGAAAGAATAGAAGATGAAGAAGAAGAAGAAGGAAAAAAAATCGAATCGATCATTTGTACGTCGTTAGCAAATCCTTTGCTAAGCATCTGCAAATGTTGAATATTTGTCTATGTATACGTGCCGAAATGACTTACTATTCAATAGAGTAGAGAACGTTTTGATCAATCTTTTCATTTCTTCTTTTTTAGTGCATCTATTTGTTCTCATCATAATAATGTCTAGAAGATTGACACCTTTATGTTGGATGTAATATCGGATGTTTGAGTCGATTCATTTAAATTTTCTTTTTTCGAATTATGATATTATGTAAGAATAAGAGAAATCGAGGACAGTCGAATCAATATTTAACAAAAAAGATTTACAACAGATTAATGAGCACTTACTTGTCAAGATCGTAGCTGAATTTTCTTTAAAAGTATTACTAGATCTGTAGTTTTAAGAGAATAGATTGTACTATAAAATGTATTAATATTATCAATCACTATGATAAAGATATTCTAAGATAATAATTAGAAAAATTCTGGCATTATTTTAGCTGTATTTTAAATTAAGAATAAATCAATTTGCCAAGATCGATGACCACAATGTTGGTTTTCAGAACTAATTCTTAAAGAATTAAAATGGACTACATGTTTGGAAAAATCAGAATAATGTCCTATCAAGAGATTTACTTTTTTCAAGTACAAGAATATTCAATCTTTAGAGTTTTTATCTTAGACAATCGACAATGAATATCTAGCGTTTGATAAGTACCGCATGAAAATTTTCTAAACTAACAGTTCATTTTATAGTGGCATAATCAGGATTTTGATACTGGGTAAAGAAATGTACGAGTGCTAGCTTGTTTTCTCGTTGGTTGCAATGGTTCGTTCATTATTATAAACTTATCGTTGTCACTTGTATTCATCTTGTTAACTGTTTTCTTCTTTCTATACATTTTGATTTCATTATTAAACTTCTTGTTAACTGTTATCTTCAGTCTACTATGCTGCATAAATACGACCTTTTGAAACCGGATACCGATCGGAGCTCATCAACATCCAGCAGAGAATTTCATAGTCATAGAGAGCTTTTCAAACTTTTATTTTATATGAAAATTTATACTATTCAGTTGTTTTGATAAACAATAACAAGAAGAAAATAAGACCAACTCAAATTTCTCAAAAAAGCAAGTAAATCCAGTGATTCACTTGGCTTCTTTCTGTTTCTAAAATCCGATCAATGTCACTCAGTATACGCAGTCATGATCAAGTCGCTCTTCACTCTTATGCTTGGATATAAATTAGCAGTTTGAAAAAATAAACATATTTTGAAACGTCGAAATCTCATTTATTATCAGTTCATGTCCAGATATGAAGTCAAAGTCAGGATCTGCACCGAATCGTCGAGTGTATATCTGGATCTATACTCTGGACGCTGACTACAAGTTACAGTTGCAGGACATTACTTCAATCAGTTACTTCTTCAGGTACTCACATTATTTTTGTTTTCTTGCTAATTATCATCTTTTCTTGTTCGTCATTTAATCATTTACATTGATAAATGTTCATTCATCTATAAACAGTTTATTATCCTTTAATCACATATCACCGGAGATCGTATCCAATTGCATCTTGTGAACTCTGTCTGATGGAGAAGCTTATGCCAAAGTTTAAATGGGGTGACTACAAGCGTTAGAGAAAGGGGCCAGACTTATTTAAACACGTTGAATATTATATGAAGCTTTTCTTCTCTAAAATCAGAGCATGTTTCTTCATCTTGATAACCCATTACTCAAATAATTCATCAATACGCAAAATCAGAAACATTCTTCTATTCTTTATTGTCTTATTTACTTATCCGATTCATATGATTTTATAGTTTAAATAGCGCATTAAAAAAAACAAGATATAACATCCTTTCAATTTTATTGTCTCATTTTACAAACAATATGTGACACATGGTTTTCGATCTTGTAATAATCGATAAACATTAATAATGAAATACATTGGTAAAACACCTACTATCATTCCGATTTGAACACTTAAACCAAAATAAAATAAGCCATTTTCTTTTCTCCATGATAATTTAATACGATTTCCACTAGCAATACGTACATATGCAAGAACAAATGATGCAAAAAACCAGGCAACTATCATAATGATTCCTCCATGTAATGTATCTGCCCATATTGGACATGGACTTTGAAAAGCTATAATAATAATAAAAGAACAAATTAAACAACCAAATATTGAGCCACTTATTATCCAACAAGTTGATAATGTTGGACGTACAAAACCATAAAGTGCAGATAATGGATATGATATAGGAAAAAGAATATTACAATAATAAAATGCTTTTTGACCATATGGTAATAATGAATAAGTAATTAATGTTGGTAAACAACCATATAAAATAGCTGAATTAATAATATTAAACGATTGAAGAATAAAATATTGTTTTTTTGTCATTGAATTTGGTGTTGATAAAGATATTTTTTTAGATTTCGAAATATTTTCATCAGTTATTAATAACATTTCATTTGTTTCACAATTGATTTCTGAACGAATTTCATCATCAGCTTTAGCTAATTTAATAATAGATGTGAATCGAAGTGTCATAAAAGCTAGTAATGAAAAACTTATAATACCAGTAACAAGAAAGAAAAATATTGATACACTAAAACGAGCTTCAGAATAAATAGGTTTAAAAGATGATGTAGAGTTATTTCTAATACATTGAATTTCACCTCCAACACCTTGTGCTAATGCAATTAATGTTGGTAATGTACCTGTTAAACTTTCACCAAAAAACATAGCATGTAAATATTTTGCTTTTAAACGTCTCATATAATCACAAAAAACAAGTGATGATGTACAATCAAGAATTGCTAAAGAAAATACTGCAGTAATCAATGCCACACTACGTTCTTTACCAAAAATATATGTTGTATGATTCCAAAATAAACCAATTGAACAACAAGCAATTATTCCAACAATTATAATTGCATATATAAAGGGAATTTCCGAATAATATTTACCTAACTTCCAACGTAATATAAAAACTAGAAGTGGAAATATATTAGCAAGACTTATAACTAATGATAATGTGGATGGTAATGCCCAACGTTCAGGTGCACTATTCACTATTAATGGTAATTCAATCCAAACACTATTTATGTCTATCCAAGTACTTAAATTAAATATTATTATAAGAACATAACAGAAATCTTCTGCCCATTTAATAGGTTTTGTATTTGAACTATAAAAAATATAATAATAATTATATATAGACTTATCTTTAGAGAATCCACGAATGTATTCCATCGAAAACTAGTTTGGCTTAGCAAGCTATGCCAAAAATAAAAAAGAATGGATCTCTAATCCTAACATGATCACCCTTAAGACTACTAATTTTTATATTCCTGAAGTTCATGTGGATCCCAACGGATAAAATAAATATAATAGACAAAGTTCTGACTAGTTTATCATGAATATGTGAAGACTTGATTACAAAAGCAACAAACAGAAAAACTTTTAGATTGAGTTGTAATTATCTAGTCTCTTTTCATTGTTCTATCATTCTCCAATCTCGAGGATTTTGAAATCGTCCATCATTATTCTGTATTTACATATACTTTGGATTGCTCTACATAAGAAGAACAACTGCGTATAATTGACCAATGCTTTCAATCTACTTTACTAAGTGTTCCCAACGTATTCCGAAAATGACATGGTTCGATTAAATGTTATGAATGCATAATATAACAATTAATCTTACTACAATCTGAGGGAACTTTAAGTAGCCAACAAGTGTTCACAAGTACTTCGGAATAGTCTACTCGAATAATAGTTCGACGAAACCGACAGATACTTTTAAAATACTATTAGTCTTCACTAGAGCATAACTGGAAAAAGAGTAGTTTCATCTGATATTCTGTACTTATAACAGTGCGATGTAACTGACTGAGTCAGCACGGACTCTAAATGAACATGTCAGGGTTAAATGTATGGTATTTGAATAGTATTTTTTATCGATGTTTATTTATCTTTGAGTTTGACGTAATTGATAGATGATATGTAAATATCTGAGTATATTATTTCCAGTTTACTTCTGGTGTTAAAAAAAAAAGAATTTCGTAGTTTTGCATCTGACTAAAAACAAATTCTGTCTAAATTTAAAATTCATACTTAATTGGTATTGCTAAATTGCTGTGATCCATAGCTTTATGGAAAGATCATCGATAAGTAAAGTAAACTTAATCCTATGATTTCAGTTTTCTCTCTATTCTTATAGGTGAATAGCAATAATCGTTTTGAGTTTCATCGGCAACAACAACTAACATATCAAGACAAAAAAATCAATCAAAAAATGTACTATTACCTTGAATCATTTTCTTTTTTTGTAAACTAAGAACAATATGTATCCCTCGTTTAATCAATTGATTTGCATTTCATCGAAATAAGATTACTCTTAATCGGTACCTACTTTGGATTACGAATGCTTTTTATCTTAATTGAAAGAATATCGATTTAAAAAGTACATGTCATTTTATTCGATTAGCTTTGCACTTAACGTCACATGCCATCAAATAAGTATTCATTCTATATTACGACTAATAATATATAAAATACAATAAGATTAAATTGTGAATCCAATATAAAATATTTGATTGAACATGATGATTGTGACAGACATAATCTTTCAGTTCAGAGTGAATTAGCCTTGTAGCCGATTCAAAAGTATATTATAGATATTCTATTTGTATTTTATTAGAACTTGTTGAGAGCAAGTTTGCTTGTTCCTATTAAAGTAACCAGATAGTGTTGCTTCAAGAATTTTAGTTTTATTATCTTCTGTTCGTCCATATTATTTCATTTTCTTTACAAAGCACACTCAAAACTATGTTAATTCAGCTATATTTATATATCATATGTTTTGATAAAGATCGAATTTAGTTTTGAAGCATCGTTCGAAGAGAAAAGTTTTGTTTGTCTGAAAAAGCTGAGTGAAATAATTCAAGATCAATTGATAAGTATTTGATTTTTTCTTTTGCGCTGCATAGAAATATCAAATATTCATATTTGAGAAACATAACAGATATAAATGACTATAACAAATTTTTTGCTGGAGATTTGTAAAAAGTTGAGTGAAAAAAGGAAAATAATTGTTTTTCGAAGCCATTACCATTAACTGATTGATAGTATTCAACAAAAGAGTCTTAAATATAGAACGACTGAATTGGAGAAGTTCATAATTTTCTACCGATAACAACGTTGAGTTTGGTTCATGATAGGTTTGCTCATCTTATCTCACGCACGGGTTTATTTTAATATAATTTTCAAAATCATTCCAGATGGGCTGAATCTATTCCCCTGGCTTCGTCATTACTTGCTGATAATGAAAAATGTTTATTCTAGTTGAATATTGAATTTTATTCTATCCATCAGAGACTTAATCTTCAGTCCCTAATGAGACTCATTGTTTGGTTGATTGTAGAAAATTATTTATGGTAATATTCAAATATCTTTATATATTATTTCTATTGTCTATGAACGCGCAAATACGAACAGGTTTTTCTTAGCAATGAAAATAAAGAACAAAGTTTGTATAAGATTTTTAAAAGAAGAAAACAAAAGAAGCTCAATTAAAATTATTTCTATTTTTTTTGTATTAAAATGAGTTCATGAATAACATCAATTATAGATTCTAAAGTATTGAATATTTATTTATTCCACCAACATATTAAAGCAACAGATAAAAATAAGTACCATTCGATGATTAATGATTTTGATGTTGAATAAAGAGCTTCACCATTATAGAATTGTCTTGCAGTTAAACGGCAACGCACATCAGTAATCGCATTTTCACAACCATAAAAACCACCTTAAATAATTATATAAGCATGATTTAGAAAATCGAAATATTTATTGTTTTCTTTTTACCATGACAATGTAAATTAGCTTGTTTCATAATATATTCCATAAAATTTGAAAGTTGTTCAACATCATCACGAACTTCACTTATTGAACAATTTGTTATATGTTTACCAGCACATTGAATATAATCTGTTACTAATTTACACCATTGAATTTTTTCTTGTACAGACCAGCCAACTTCAAATTTAAGTCGATCTTCTAATATATCATTACATTCTTTTCCAGCCTATGTTATGTTTATTTAATAATTATTATTGCTTTTTTAAATATTATATATACTGACTTCTTCGACTTCACATGGTGCCATTGTTGATGATGTTGATGTTGTTGTTGTCGTTGTTTTAGCTGGTGAAAGACTTGTTGTTTTGCATTTATATTGAATAATTGTAGTAGCGCCAAGACCAGCACAATATCTACCTAATCGCCAACCCTAATAAAAATAGATTAAAATATGAAAATGAGTTTCTTTTTAGTTTGTGCAAATCAGAAATGTATTTCCAATATGAATAAATTATCAGAATAAGTCATTCTATAATACAATTCGATTCTTGATTTTTTAAAATAAGAAATGAATTTTGATGATAATTTTTTAAAAGATCTTACATTTTGTTGAAGACCGACTTCGAACGCAGCTAGTGCACCTGTATGTTCACTTTTTAGATCACAACAATGAAGTTGTTTATTAACACATTCTGCATATTTTTTTCCTTGATCACAAAAATGAAAAAGTTGTTCACGCGTATATAAGTCATATTTAAACTAAACATAAAATAAATCAATTGAAAAATAACTAAAAAATAAATATCATACAATGTCTTCATCATCAGCTGTTGGTGGTTGTGGACATTCAGATGCTTTCCATATATTACAACTATTTGTTAATGGTATAAGAAAAAAGAATAAAATAGCAAATAGTATTGATAAATAATTATATTTAGTGAGTAACATTATTCGAACAATTGAAATATGTAAAGACGTCATTGTTATTGAATTTGTTCATTTCTTTTTTGTTATATTTTTGTTAACACCTACATATGTCAAACAATATATAATTTACATGTTTGTCATACAAAAAATGTTCAATGAACTTAAATCTTAGTAGATAATAGAATGCAATAAGATCCTTCACCTACATCTTGTTAAAATAATCAAATCAATTACTGCATAGTTACGGCATTTCTCTTTTTTTTTTGGTGTTTCAACTCTCAGATAACAATGTTCTATGATCATTGAAGCAAATATTTTTAATACTTACTTTTTTGTCATTGTATTCGTATAGATTTGAAATGAATAAATGAACGAATGTTTAGAAAAAAGAAAGACAATAAATAAGATGACATAAGCATCTTCTTTTTGTTTTGTTTAAACAAACGACAAAAGTAATTTCGGCTGATGAAGTAAACAATCGTGGGTTATAAAGGATTGAAAGATAAGCCAATTCTTTTCTAACTCGTTCGATATAAATTCAATAGTGAAATAATCCAACGAGAGTAGGTCAGTGTCTATTATTTCAATGAAAAAATTGAACTTTTTGTCGATTGACGTATTGAAAATCTTTATTAGTGACTTGTCGTTTTTTACTGAATACATTGATGCATAACACAAAACATGCAGAAAATGATATATTGAATTAAATATTGAAAATCAGAGATTCCAAAGATTTATTCAGATATCGTAGATTTTAATTGTTTACTTTTATTAAATTATATAATATAAGATGATCACATTCCAGTAATACTTTGTTAAAAACTATTTTTTTCTGGCTACAAACAATTTTATGTTTCGTTAGAATTGTATATATTGAATTTTAATACTAAAAGTCATTTGATCGAATAAAATGATTATTTATTATTGATATAGCAAAGTCATCATTAGGAAATCACTGCATTGAAGTACTACGCTGAATATTAATTTCTAACAAGCCAAAACCAAGCACATATAGTTTCATTACTATGAGTTTCAGGTCGGCTGTGTACACGTATCTCTACTTATCTGTGCTCTATGACCACTAATTATCATTTATGTTGGGTATACACTGAACCCAAGCTGACTAGCATCCAGTTCACTGGAGCTGGTGTATACTGATCTCTATCCTTATAAATAGCAGATAATTTGAACAAACGAAGAAGTTTAAAAGAATCTCAAAGAAACAACAAGACAAAGTAAACAATTTCTTTCGTTCTATGAATTTCAAATATTCCAATGCAGATAAATCATTTTTCTCCCTCTTGCATTGGAATATTTGAAATGCATAGAGCGAGAGTAATTATTTGTTTTGTCTTATTGTATCATTGGGATTCTCTTGAGGCCGGTCTCAAAAATAGATCGTGAGTTAGACACATTCCAATCATACGAAATTTTCAGGATATATTGAAGCTGCAGTGAAGAGGTTATGGTGACATTTTTGCGTCTATACCATGATGTTTTCGGAAGGCATTTAGCAAATAATAGTCAAAAATAGATCTTTTGGCGATTCAAAATGTTCTGTAAATCTTCATTTCAGATAGAGAGAGAGCCCTCTTTTCAAAACTCTTCCTTTTTAAGGAGGGAACAGTTCAATATCTCGAAAAAAAATGACGCCGTTATTATAGAAGTACTATTATATAAGAGCAACAAAACTTTGTTCAAAAAACAAGAATCTGTTATGTTTCTTTCAAACAAAAAAAACCAAATTGCATCATCAGAACAGAGGAAATTATGGGCTAAGTTTTATGAAAAAAGCATATTTTTCAAGTAGGAAATCACGGAAACCATGAAAAGTTTTGCCAAAAAATGAGATCCCAAATAAAAAAACATATTGGCTATACAAAATCAGATCACGAGCTATCTTCCCATAGATTTATTTCAATTCCAATTTTTCTGTCGATAATTGACGGCTTTTTGAGTGGAGGGAAGTTTAAAATTTTTCTTTTATTCATATTGTATCTGATGATGTTGTTTTCAAGCACGAAAATGTTACACATATTGATCAAAATAATCAACCAAATTGTCAAATAGTTCCACTAATACAGCCTGTTGGGCTAAGTACACGTCTGAAAGTTTTCCATTAACCAGATCCGAACATTTAGGATCTAATGGACTCTAGTCGTCTGAGAAATATGTAAAGTACACCAGTGCTCTAACACAAAAAATCAGAAAATAGTATTTCCTATCTGTGAGGCGACTATCCAATATCTGCCAGAAATTTCCATTAAGAGAGAGTCAGGGTACGAGTTCGACCAGATCCGGGCCCAAAAATTTGAGACCCAATAGTGTCTATTCATTACTCTTGTGATTTTCTAACTCATCCCATATATTTTGATTTAAGAAGACTTTTTTCAAAATTTTATTTGCATTTATTTTTTTTGTTTCACTTATTTTATCGTTGTTCATTGAACAAGAGATTCTTCTCTACAACATACAATCATATAGAAAAAAAAACGAACTGCATTACAAAAGAATATATGGACAACGGGTTATAATCCAGAAACAACCAAACAAAAATGATAAACGATTTTGTTATTTTTGTTTTTGTTCTAAGACAAGAGCCACATATACAGGCCAACAATGAGAATATAAGAATGATTGTTTACACGCTAAAAAATATGAGAGAAAGAAACAGTAATCAGATAGGATAAAGAATTATGTACACGAGATAAAGAGCGCGACTAGCAGCACCGATTAATTCTTATTCTTTTTTTTTTTTAGCGAAGAAAAATATTTAATTAAACATCGGTAGTTTTAGACGATCCAGCAACAGGTACTGATTGTTGATGTAAATGCGACGATGAGGAGGAAGAGGCTGACGTTGATGAGCTTGTAGCACCGCATGATGATTCATTAGATGGTTGTAAACCAAGACGTTTAAGTAATTCCATAGTTTTTTCTGGTTTTTTCATAATAGGTGGTGGAATTTTTTTTCGATGACTCGGTTCAGGTGATGGACGAATTTTTTCAATAAAATGTGTTGTTGTTGTTGATGAAGAATTGGAACGTGATGTGCGTGTTGAATCATTAATCATAGTTAATGGTAGTAATGGACTATTATTATGACTTTGATTTGTTTGATGAATCGGTGAACTATTTGATGATGATGACGATTTTAACGATTGATGTTCATTTATATTATTATCAATTGATTTTGTTGATGGTGGTGTTATAAGTCCACTTGATATAGGTAAATTAAGTACAAGATCAGGTGCATCACTTTCTTGTTGTGTTGATAAACGTTCATCTTGTTGATTATTTATTGTTGATACAGTACGAAAACATTGTGCATGACATTCTTCAACTGTACGAATACCAGATAATACTTCACGTAATGCTGTATCAATATCAATTATTTGTTGTTCATTTGTTGATGTTAAATGTGATGATGATGATGTTGATGATCTTGAATGACAATAATCGATTTTTGTTTGTAATACTGGTGGACTTGGTGGTAAAACATCATAAATTGAATGATGATTAGTAGATTTTTGATGGCTTGAACTACTTGTATTTTCATATGTATTTTCTTGTGATTCATCAGAATCTTCATTATCATTATCACCATTGTCATCATCATCATCAGATTCATTATCAGTATCAGAATCAACTTCAACTATTTCAGTTTCTTTAGCTGTTTCAAGACGATGCTCATCAACAATTGATAAATCAGATGATTGACGATAAACCATTGGAGCATTAAGTTGATCATTTGATGATGCTGTTAAATTAATTGAATTAAATGATGATGATGGATCTGGAGTAAGACTAAGAGATGGACGATCTTGTACTGGAGCTGAATCTCGACGTCTAAAAGAGATATAAAAGAGTAACTACTTTTAAATATCAATTTTTTTAAAATTATACTTATCAACATGCATGTTAACTCCTATATAGTGTTGCATGTGTTTTTTTACTCAAGAGATAAAAGAGAAATAATCAGTTTCTCTTTATAATATAAATTTTGAGGATATCTAGGTGTAAGTGTGTCTAGCGGTGGTGTTTGGGTGTGGGTTTGGATGTGAGTGAAAGCCTTCTCTACTCTCACGCCTACTTACATGCTTGATAGTGAAGAAAATGAAGAAGAAAATAGTACTTCATCAGAAACAAATTCTATCAGTATTAAAGCGTGATATAAAATTCAAATTTCAAAATTCAAATTAATGACCATTATAAATATTTGCATAAATAATTAGCATGATGGCCCTTGACGGACACAAACACTCGTTCATCAAGTGATCGCCTTTATCATGTCATTGAAACAAGCAAAGAATATTAATGATGACGTGACAGACATGTTAGCAGCGAGTCATCACGGATGTCACAGATATCTTAGCAATTAATCGTTACAGACCATGACAGCATACATAACCGGGAGGTCAAAATCCACTGCAGAATTAATATGATAATTGTTCTTTACTTGTTTTTTGTACTCACTGTCATCTATTCCGATTAATATTTTTCATCATTGGTATTCATTAAACGTAGGTAAGAATTCATAATCCGAAACATATTGTGATTAATCTTCTCTTTTACTAAAGTAGAATTTCATCGTATTTCACATTTTAATTCTGGAGCGATTGTGCTAACAGCTTTTTCTTATGGTTCTCTCTATTTTTGATTTTTAATCAATATCTGAAGCTGACAAAAACTGTCATCATCCTGTAAACATTTTTATATTTGGCAGTACTTCTTGACTCTTCTGAGTATCTCTTGGCATTGTTCGGTACTTCTTAGTACTCCTGTACTTTTTTGTACTTCAGAAGTACACAAGTATGCTTTTTCTCATTTTCGTCAAGCTATTGATTACAAAAAAAAAGAGCCTACATAAAAGTTCGCTCGGATCGAAATCATAACAGAATATGTCCGTTCACTTTATCTATACATCGAAAATCTCTATTAACTAAATAAAAAATTTTGATCAGCCTCTCTGAAAAATTCTTAAAATGTGAATAGATGAGAATAAACAAAATGTTTTGTACGGAAATATTTCTCGAATGCTAAAATAAAAAGTATTCGCTCAAGTGACAGACTCTTTTATCAACCACCATAGGATGCATACTATTTTTGCTCTATATGACAACACTAGCTTAAAGGTAGATCTTTCTTTGGAGTAGAGCACTGCTGATCTAATTTGGTTTTCTTGTTATTTATTGTCGTGTACACTTATTTTCATTGAGTGTCATCGAGAGTTTTACTTGCTATCTTTTAAAAAAAACATTTAAGTCAAAGTTTCAAATATTGCGAAAAGGTATCCAAAAAATACTGACAAGGAAAATACTAGAATAGATACTTGCTGTTTGAGCTCATAGTGAACATACAAGAAGGTGTCGGCGACACTAGCAGAAGTTAAAAAGGATTTATCTTCGTGAGTCTTAGAAACCTAGTCATGGTTGTTTTACTAAATTTTCGATTCAGTCTTAAGTGTATAGCGAAAAACCAGTATTTCGATGTAAAGTTTCGCTCATGGATAGGTCTTATGATCTATAGAATATCTTAAAAGCTTCAGTCCTTTTATCAAGATATTCAATCTTTAAGTACACTCGGTTTTCTAAATATTCTACAGATCATTAGACCTATTTATGAGCAAAATTTTTCGCCGAAATTTTGCTTTTTTTCATCTTCTGACGTATACCTAAAGTTAAATCAAAAATTGACTTAAAAAATTATAACTTGGCTCCAAATATCTATGGACAAAAACTCTTTTAGATTATTACTAATCTAATCAAAGTAACTTTTTAAATTAAATATAAGCTTAAACAGTGAGTATCACTTCGAGTGATTACTTTGTAAGATGTGGGCTCTTGATTTGCAATCCGTTACAATAATTTAAATGAAAAAATTATATTTCTATAAATTCTTTGTGGTAACTTCATCGATTTGAATTACGAATGGTTTTGCAGTAGTAAGTTGAAGTCAAAATCACACGTCGAAAGCAACCAATTCAATGCTCAGAGAAATATTTCAAGCATTTGTAAGAAAAAAAAACACAAATCAATCGAACTAAGTCAGAAGGGCATTGTAAAACATTATTGAGGAAATCAATATTTTCGAACTTTAACTCTCAATAAATAACTTAAACTTAGTTTTGTTTTACAAACCTTGTTTTAGGCTTGATGTAACCGTCGGGAACATAACCCGACTCATGTCCACCAGCTAAACAACCTTGCCACCATTCATGATTCATTCTTTTAAATATATAAATAATTTGATTCTTTTTAAATGATAATTCTTTTTCAGTTCTTCCAACATAATCAAACAATGCTACTGCTTCAATCGTCTCCACTTCTAGAAAAAAACAAAAAAATAAATATTATTCCATTGAGACTTCATTTAAAAAAGCACACACACACACACACACACACGCACATATACAAGGACGTGTATAGCTTTTGAAACAAAAGGAAATAATGCGGAAGCCATGCGAAACATGCGCTCGCTTTTTCCAAGGTCCTCTTGCATGAATGCAAATCATTTCTCTCTCTCTTTTCGTCTCAACTCTCTATTATTTCCTCATTCTTTACCAAACATCAGTCTCATTCATTAAATTAAAATCTTCGGTGCAATAATCGGAATCTTGTGAGGCTAGAAACATTTCAAAAAAGAAAAGACGAAATAATTGTTCTTTTTTCTGTTTCTTCTCGTTAATAATCTATCTTTACCATCATCACTTGGTGTTCGTCTTAATGATCGTTCACTGATGCCTTCATCATCTTCATCTTCTTCACCATCACTAAGAAAATAATAATAAAAACAAAAAAGAAATTTTTTCCATGAAAAACTTAATTCTTTTCTATTCTACGTTTATCTTACATTGGAATTGTAATAGCAAATTTTTCATAGATAGGTCCATTACCATCTGATGGAAATATTTCTTCATGATGTGTAATTATTGTTCGTATAAGTTCAATAGTATGTGTTAAATATTGTACTTGATCTTTATCTTCAGGTATTGGCATAAGTGTTGGTGCTAAACAGCTAGCTAAATTTGATGCATCCATCATATTTTCATCAGAATATTCTGCAAGACTAAAAAACAACAACAACAATAGATCTTTTTGTATAGACTGTAAATGAATATTTTACTGATTAAGAAAAGCAAAAAAATAACGCATAACAATAAATATTGGACGAGGAAGAAGTTTCACAACTTGACAAAGATTTTCAACACATTTTTCTTCAGATTCAACATCAACTAAACAAAAGACGAAGTTTTTTTTTGGTTAAAAAAAAATTTCTTTTTTCTTACTTACCAATACATGAAATAAAAGAATCAAACATATCTCGAGCAAATAATGGTTCTTTTAATTCACGAAAATATAATTTTAATACACCAGCAACTGAATTCATATCACGTCCAGTTATATTAGCTAAAGGATCTTCACCTTTTTCAAATGCTTCTTTAAATTGATTTATATCAATTTGTGCACCCGGTACACGAAAAATACCCTTCATAGATAAAAAAAAAAGAAGAAACAAATTTTTCATTATTAGAAACTTTTCTAATTGAAATTCTCTATTTACTTGATTATGTAAACCAAGTCGATTAATAGCACTAACACATGATGAAATAATTAATGGTACATGTTGTTGTGTTACTTGAATATAATCTAATAATTTTCCACCAAATAAACGTGGACGACCAAGAATTGGAGCACGACCAATTTGTTTTGGTTTTATTGGACGACGTATTAAACTAAAACAATAATAATCATGTTGTTTTCTTTATTAAGCTATCAATAGAATAGATTGTATACTTTTTATCTTCGACACCAGTTGTAGTTGGTGCAGCACCTAATGCTTTTTGCATAATATCATGACGTGCTTGTAAACGTGCAATTAAATTACTACTTAATGTATATTGTTTAAATTTCTGTGAAAAAGAAAATATGTATATTAATAAAAAAAAAAAAGCCCAAAACTGAGAATACCTCAACATAATAATCTTCAATTTCTTTTCTTTTATCTTTGGAAATATTTTGTGGTAAATTAAGATCTTTAAATAAATCGGAAACATCAGAATTTTTTGTATTTATGAATTCCATTAATGATTGTTCTGTAGCTTCAATTGTTTTGAATATCTATAAAAAGAAAAATCCAATAAATATTTACATTTCTTTTTCTTACACGAACAGCTGTTCATTTAATTATTCTTGTCCTTCCCTAAGGCAATCTATTCAAGAGTAATTGTTTACATATTGACATCAATTTTCTACTTACTTATTCTTTACATATACTTGACCGTCTAAGAATCAGGACACCATGTAAAATACTTCTTTAAATATGATAAGTAGGGATAAAAAGATTTTTATTTACATAAGACAACTTCAAACATATTTTCTATGAAAAAAAAATCCCCTGTTGATCAAGTTGTAAATGTGAAAAAAAAAGGCTTTTGAATGTTTTCTTTTGTTCTTAAAAAGAATTCTTAATAATAGATTTCTCTTAATTGTTAATTACATACAAACCTCATCATTTTCTGTTTTTAATCCTGCAAGTCTACTTTGCATTTGTATAAAACGTGATTGCATTTCATCACGTATTAATACTTGAGCATTAACAGCTGATACTTCATCACCTTTATGTGGTTCAAATTTAATTTTTTTTGGTATTGTAAATATATTTGTATAATATTCTAAATATTTTTGTTTATCTGTAACTGTATCTAAATCACCAATGGCTCGATTTAATGTTTCAATTGTTCTTTAAAAATAAAATATAAATAATTTTTTTATTAATTGAATAAAAAGAAAAATGACAAGTGAAACATACGCTTGTCGACCACGTTTAATATTTTCTTGTGCTGATAAATACATTTGTATTGTTTTAGCAATTGATGTATGAAAACCAAAATTCATACAATCAATTAAATCAGGTACATCATCTGTACAATATTTTTTTAATGCAGCATTAACAGATTCAATTGTCATTAAATAATCATTACGTGCTTTAAATGCTTTTACTTTCGTTTCTGTATATTTCATTTGTCTCTAATATTTAGGAGAAAAAAAAGAATCAAAATTTTTTTGTTGGCTGAGTTTTTTTATTTACTTTTTCAACTCGTTTTTCCATAGTTTTTTGTTTTTTAGCATTTTTTATTTTTGCCATCTGTTGTTGAATAATTCGTAATTTTTGTTCGGCTTGTTTGCTTTCACTCTGATACTGATGATAGGTTTTCATTGTCTAAATAAACATTCACATATGTAATCAACATGTTTGAGAGACAAAAGATAATAAATAAATCACTTACACTCTGTAATTCATTAAGCACTTTGAATATATCTTCATGACTAGCTAAAGCAACTGATTTACACTAAGAAAAAAAAAAAAGTCAAAATAAAAAGAAAAAACTTTTTGTTTCATTCTTTTTCTTAGTTTTTACTTTTGTAAACATTCGTCTTGTATCTTCAACAATTTCATTAAATTTATCATACATATATTTTCCACAAATATCAGACATAATTGTATGATATTTAACATGAGTACGAGTATCTTGAACAATAGTATCCCATAATTTATATATAGATTGAAGAATCCATGTTTCTCGTCTATGTAAAAATAATGAATTATTTATATTGAATTTATTCAATATAAATATAATAACTTACCGTGCTTTTTGTGTTCGATGTTTTTGACCTATTTGTTTATGTAAATTATCAAGATTTTTAGCATAATCAAGTTCAACATCAGCACGACGTTTAAAATACTCTTGAATTTCAGCAAGAATTGATAATTGTGTATCGATACGTTGTTCCAAACATTTCAATTGTTCATTAAGTTGAAAACGAATATCTAATTGACAAACAAAGAAATAAGAAAATACGATTTATTTTTATTGATCTGATAATCCTACGAAGTCTATAACGTTCAGTTTGTTTTCTTAATAAAGTTATTTGTGAGTTAGATGAACGGCGTAAGCTATTTTTGGTTGAAGCTACTCCACATGTATAGTTCACCATGATAGATAGACAACTATATTCTAATTGTTCGTTCGTGAGTGTGCATGATGATGATTGAATGAGCGAATGAGTAAAGGACTTTTTTCCTCTTGTTCTTCTGCTCAACGGCGACGACGATGTTGGAGCTTAATGTATCACTTTATGTGTATGTCTGCCCTCCAACAGAGTAATAGCAAACATTTGTTCGCATAGATATGAACGATGAAAGAGGAACAATGTTATATTCCAATGTGAAGCAAACGCATTCAACATCAACGAATCGGTCAACGTTCTTATTCATATTTATTTTTTCTTTCTTCCTTCTTCTTTCTTTTTCTTGTCTACATCTTGTTCATGAGAAATGTGATACCTTTTGTGTTCATTTTATTATTTGACTCTATCTTATTTTGCAAATGAAAAGAAAATACACTTAATGATAAAATTTTGATATTTGTTTGTTTTCTTAACTCTTGAATATAGAGTGATAATAATAACAAATGAAATATACTATTAGAACTCTCTTCAATGGTTTTATCTTGAACAGTATTTATGCGTGATTGAACAAGTTCTTAATCGAATTTTTCAATAATGCCTTTAGGCTTCTTGTCATGTCATCGACTTCTATCGATTATAATCTTTTTCTCGCATGATTTTTGACGTTTTCTATAGAAAAACTAAACTCATATTTCTTTCTTTTGTTTTTTAATATTGACTTGTTGACTTCAATTCATCATCATCAGTATTTCTGATGTCAACGGAGAATAATAACAAGGCTTTATATATCATGCACGGATTGTTGATATATAATACCCTGTATGAGTATAGATATGTATTTATATATATGTACGCATGATGCGAGAAGGACGTGTATGTATTTCGCCCTTTCGAACTTGATATCCTCCTACTCATTCTCATCTATAATAATTACAGATAAGAAGAGAAAATCTTTACATACCTTTAACAATTTGGTCAAATTCAACTATAATTTGTTTTTGTTTTTTATAAAATTTTTCAATAGGTTTATCGTCATTAAATGATGCTGGCGATGACGGTAATGATGTACTTGATGTTAATGGTAATGGTGCTGGTGGTGGTGTTTGAGATTGTATATTGGACGGATATAAAACAAGTGCAGTCGAAGTAACTGTATTCGACTGAACCTTTGAATTCATAGCGCTATTATTTGACTCAGTAGTCGACATTACATCTGCAAAACAGAAAAATAATTAGTCAAAATAATAAAAGAAAATGTACGACAGTAATCTTTATATGTCGCTCAATCTTCTTACATTATGTTGTTTGATTATCAAGGCAGAAAAAAATAGATATGATAGTACTGCTAGATAAACAAGAGATAGACAAAAATAAAAGACAACATCCTATTGGAAAACTACAGAGAAAGACAAAAGGTGGTAATGACTTCTTTTTTTCTTCTCCTTCTTCTCTCGTTATTGTACTTCCTAAATCGACGACTGCTAAATAGTGATGAAGAGCAAAAAATATGCATGCCGACAAATAATAGAAGAAAAAATTCCCCCGTGATATCTTCATTATAAAAATACAGCTTTGGCGACATTCTCGAGGAGCAGGCAACGAGAATCGAATAAACAACAACAGCAAACGGCGAACGACTACTCGAAACAACAGAAGTAGTACAATCAGTAATAGCACATCTTTGTGCCATTGTGCACATCTTTTTGCCACTATCGTTGTCATCTTCAATGCAATTGCCATACGTCGTTGGACCGTGCCTTGCCTATCTGCACCTATGTGTGTATAGATATCTATATATATATACATATGTGTGTGTGTGTCAACGACAAACACCAGCATCAAGGACAAACAGTTGTCGTGATGCTGTCAAAGACCTAAGAGGCATAATACTATACATTGTCCTCGTTGTCTTTCATCATCAGTAAACTCTTAATAATGATGATGAGAGTAAATTTAACGAGAACCATTAGAAAGTCAATGTCATACGAGTCAGAGAGAGACAGCAAGTTAGTGTTATCATCACGAACTATTCTAATTATGATTTGTTTACACTTTTTTTTTCTATTTATGAGCAAAACTCTTCTTAACATCTTCACGCAAAGAAAAAAAAAAGCAACTTATTGAATATGAAGGACATAGTATATTCTCTATACAACAAAAAAAAAGAACATGATTATCAATTACTGATCATTGAATAGATATATATTTATCTATGATGATCATTTTATTGATAAACATGTTTTGTATCCATTGATGAAATATATTTGATATAGGTACTAAAAATGACAAGAAAACTGTAAGATATATACATTACACAATATAAAAAAGATAAATCAAGAGGGAAATCAATCAATAGTTTTCCGACAGGAAACGTTCTTTTTTTTTCTCCTTACACAATAGAATATAGTAGTCTTACATTTTCTTTTGGGTATATGGATACTTCATAATTGGGCAATCGGAAATAGCTATAAATTGGTTGGTGATTAGTAAACAAAAGAAAGTCAACACACGATTGAAAGAATATATTGACTTGTTTCAATATGAACCGGACAAAGAGCTCATAGTGATTCGTCAAAAAATAGCCATCATGATTTTCCACGTTATGGATAATAAGATATATGATGTTTATCTTGCTGACATCTATTGAAGATAGAAAAAAAAAATATCGTAGATGTTTTACATGATTAAATTTTATTAACTTCATTATGATTTTACTATTGAATTTATTATGATATATTCAAACGGAAAATCAAATAAACTTTCAAAATTCATGTAAGCAAAGAAAAAAGATTTATATCTTAATCGTAAAATGAATATTACAATAAAACATGTTCTCTCTTTTGTAAGTACAACTACATAGATGTACTTCATGTTGGAGATTATTTCCTTTTTTAAATATGAATGTATGATTGTATCGTAAAATGTGACATTTTATAGTCATAAATTTCTTTCTATATTTGCTAAGATCCTTCTTCTCAATCAAATTTTATATTAGTACTTACTTAACCATTGTAAGATTATATAAATAGTAGGTCATTCGATTGACTTCTATTTAAACAAATACGCATTTCTTTTGCGTAATTGTTCTTCAGACAAAAACGATCGAAAGAGTAACCAGGAAAAAAATTCAACGAAATACAAATTTGACATCGTATCTGTATTGAGATACTTAAATAAAATCATGTTTGATAATTTCCTGCTTGTAGCTAGAGCCGTAGGATACAACATTGTCGAACTCAGAGTCGTGCATTGATAAGTTGAATAAAATTTTCTAATCGGAACAGGATAGTTGCCCGAAGATAAAAGATGTTTTTTTTTCCGGATTTTTATATTCAGTGACTAGCACATCCTACACATTTTGCAGATGATTTGAGCCCATCGGATTCAAAATGTTTGGACCTGGATCCGATGAACTCTACTTCTAGCTATTGAGGACGTCTAGATAAAAGTATAGACCTAAGAATTTATTGTCTTTTATTTTCTGTATTTGTTTTTTTTTGTTGTTGTATATATTTCGGATGTAAACATTTGACGTATGAAGTGAAAAGTCAGGAATAATCAGATACGTTTATCTAATTAGATCAAAACCAAATAACTTTTACTCATACATTCGATATTTCAAGCCAAACTTTAGAGATCCTAATGCAAACATATACATAATCATGATAGTGTGAAGGAACTTAATATAACATTTAGTGATCTATGTGATTTAAAAAAAAACTTCAAACATATTGTAAAAACTGATAACCAATTAGATCTATTAAATTGAAAAAAAAATAGTTGTTAATAATAAGATTTCTAAAAGAATTAGAAAAAGAGTTTTGTTCATTTTACATTAGAAGCTTTAAAGAAGGTAACACGTATTACTCTTATTATATATGCGATGACATCATTAGGCCTTGTTTTCTACGATTTTTATCATCCTTTATTTGACTGTCGACTTAAACAAACATAGTAAATAAAGGTCATTAAAAAAAAGACTTTTATCTCTATTCAATTTATTCTTTTCTTTAACCTTTTCGAGACAGGAGATGAATATGAGTGTTTCCCGTCCCGGATAAGTTCAAATCTACTGATTCGCATTACTTATCATTGATCTAACTCGCATTGCTGTATGCTTTGGTACGAACATGTAGAGCAGTTAATAGCGACGCTGCCGTCACCATAACAGTGCCAGCAGCGGGAGGAGATATTTCAAAAATACTATTGCAACAGCGGTAATTTTTTTTTTTAGGAACATTGTAAAGTTGCATGAATTTGCACCAGATTTGAGTATCCATAAGTCCAACAGACAGAATCTTGATGACTGTGATGAATTTAATCTAACTGCGCTAATTTAGCACAGCAATGGATTTCCAGCTGCGATAAACATCAATATGAATGATATACATGTGCGCTGTATTAGCCTTTGAAAAATCAATAGCGCTGATTAGAAATGAAAATTAATTTACTTTAACTAATTCTGTGTTTCATTATTTAGCTTTACAAACGAAGAATCCGTTTTCTGAAAGGATAAATTGAAACTTGATAAATTATCATTAATAGGAAAATTAAATCATAATAAAGTCTATTTCTTCTTTCTGATATTTTTTATTTATTGAATATTTATTTCAGTTATTTAAGATACACAGATGGTGGAAAAGTGTTCAATATAGCTGTCGGTAAACCTTGTCAAATTGGTTTAACTCATTGACTAATACGAAAACTGACATAATAATTTTTATTTTTTTCTATTCTATTAAGTAACATTATTGTAGAAAATAAAATTGAAAGGAAAAATTAATAGAGAGCACAAGCTGAGAATGATAATAATCGACTCCATGCACTAAATTAGCTAAATATTCAGTGACTTATTTAGTATGAGGGCCGAGTAGATCATACCTCTCCCAAGATCAGGTTGACCCTCTCAGAGTTTATTCTTATTATATCATGTATATTGCGTGTTGGTTGTTAAAAAGTGGGTGTTTGCCTTCGTGTAGTCTTAACTTATCCATCTGGAAGAAAACATCTGAATAAAAACACTGAAAACTATCTATTCAAATTGAATACATGAGCATGTTTACATAGTTATTCTAAAAATAATTCTATGAATTTCACTGGAATGATCGTTGCTATAATAAATGTTATTATTCTAATTCTACATTTTTCTCAGCAGTGTTTCGATTTCCTACTAAGGAAATTTCCGAAATTACTAACACCTGAGAAGAAAAATCTCTAGGAAACTTCCGTAATTATTGACTCATGAGAAAGAAATTTTTTTAACCTCAATATAGATAAATGAAGTTATAGATCAATAGATATATAGAAAGTCGTCTGAAAAACACTACAAGAATTTTTAGTATTTTGCATAATTAACAAGTGTCAGTAATGTGAGTGTTTCCTTAGAAAGTCTCTTCTCATATATTACTAATTTTGCAAATCTGAATATTACTCCTTTTTAATAATACTATTAAACCCAAGGGAGGAAAGCTGATTTAAATCATCTGAAAATCATAATTAAATCATTTTAAATCATGCGAAAAAATGATTTAAAATGATTTAAATCATTTTAAAATCATTTAAAATCACCAAAAATCATTTTAAATCACAAAATCACAAATCGCTTTTTCCCCCTTGATTAAACCTATGACTTCGAATGATTTAAAAACAATATGTATAACTTATACAGATTTCGATCATATACTTAATGATTGAATTGATGAAACAATTATGTTTTAAGATTTAATCTGTATATGTGGTATTGAAGATCGTGTTCGGCTGGAAGTAATCATTTGGTTTTCTTCGTTTAAAAATTTACATTTTCAATAAATTTGAAAAGCAATTGAATTCTGTCAAGAAGCTAGCATAACTGTTCGTATAATTACAGGTAATAATTGTAAATGAAGCACGATCAATAACTTAAAAACTTGATATATCACATCTCCGACAAATCATTTACTTGTTTTCAATTGAAAAAAATTTTATCGACCTATACGTTCAAATCTTTTTTTTTAATATTGATCAATATTTATTTAATAGAATTAATTCAAAGTTTGCTTGTGCTAGCACCATCATCAGTAAAAGATAAATATTTACTTGTTAAACACTTAGCTGAATCAAAACAGTTAATGAAAAATAAAATTGTTACTGATGACGAACTAGCACTTAAAAACGCTTCTATTGCGTTTTCAATGAGTATTCACGGTGCAAACATGGCAAAAGAAGTATCAGCTATAAATTATATATATATAAAAGAAAAAGAAATTAATCATATATTTCGATTGCAAGTCTACAAATGATGACGAGCCATACAACAAAGTAATTGAATACATGGAGAGGAAAATCAATTATTAAAAAAAAAAGGTGAACATGTGTTATCGTGATGGAAAATGCATTCATGTATATATCCACAATAATGAAGTTTGGCAACAGCATTGTTTTGTACTTCAACATCATCAGCAATAAGCAAACTTAGCGAAATTGATCAGGTTTTAGAAGTAAAATGACACCAAGCCAATCTTGAATAACTTTCTTTTTTTTTTTGCTATTTTTTTGGGAAGAAAGTATATAGTATAATTTTTCGGATATAAAATAACAGTTTCAAGAGTAGACTGTGATTATGAAAGAATATACCGGATATTGATTAGCTCTTTTTCGATTCCAAGTAGGAAAAACCGTATCCATTCAAGACACTAATCTCAGAAAACTTCATTGTTGCCAAAAAAAAAATGAGTTTTGATATAAACATATGAATATATTGTCGTAATTGTCTAGAGTAAGAATTTGTATAAATACTTTTGATTCGCAAAAGTGTTTGAAGTTTTGATGAATGATCTTGGAAACTATTTGGGCAAATAATAATGTACAAAGCAATTAGTAAAATATCTTTTGTAGAATTAGATCTACAAAATAAACAAATAGTTTTCACAGAAATAACCAAATCTTGTGCATTTTAGAAATACACTGGTGAGATCTTCAATAATTTCTAGTAAACTATTGCTTGATTTCTATTATGCATTTTCCTACTTTAAAAAAGTTCGAATTAATAATTAACAGTATTTCACGAGCAACCAGAATATAAATTACTTATTTCAATTTTATTATTAAAAAAAAAAGCATATAAAACCTGTATTAATTACTTTACAAGCTAATCATCTCCATCAATTGAAATAATACTATATAAAACTTCATCGATGTTATTATTGTCCTAGCTATTTCTATCATCAAACATTTCCATCGTCAATCATCACCTTTTCTTTTTTCTTCATTATGTTTTCGTCGTTGTTTTTTCTTTCATATACATTGATAAGTGCTTCGATTGACATGTAATATATTTATGCTTCACTTCCATTTTAAGTAATAATAAGAACACTATAAAAGAAAAACTTCTTTGGCGTTTTTCTCGAAATTGATTTTGCCGATAATGATCGAACGGCGCACAAATTTTTTTTTTCTTAATATACTTCTTTCTAGAGAGCTATGTTTTCTTTTTCCATCGATAGATATATGCATAGTCCTTCAGATAAGAGAAAGGAATTTTGCAATCAGTCATTAGTTCTGGATAAAACAATGTTTTTTTTTCCAAAAAAAAAAAAAATTATGTCAAGGGTTTTCAAACTTTTGAATTTTCGATTACCTGAAAAATACAATAAAAAAACAACTCATTTCCTTATCCGAAGTGGTATCGAGCTCTCTTTCAAAATAAAAGTAAACGGAACTCGGCAGCTTAGTCTTTGAAAATCTTCTGAACGGTAAAGTATGGAGACGTGAGTTTTTTTTGTTATTAATGTGTTTCTATGAGCCAAACATTTATACAAAGTACTCTGTCGATATTAGATTGTTGAATGAAGAGAGGTAGGAGAAGGTGCCTTAAAGCAATCATGTGGAGAAGAAATGTGCTAGATTCTATATTAAAATTTCTTTTATTTCAATTAATTGTAAATATTATTGCATTAATCTGTGTATTTGTTGGCTTGTCTATATCAAACGAAAGTCGATTATATATAGTATCAATTCCTTGAGTTAATTTAATCATAGATATATTATTTACATTATCACTTATAACTGATGGGTGATCTATTAAATTACTGAAATGAAATTCAAGTGGTCAAACATATTCATTAATTAGTTATTAAATGACAAGTAATATTCTTGATCATGCGAGCTCTGAATTATTTATTATTTTGAAGTGTGAAGTTTGAAGTTTGATGACTTTTTTCTTTTATAATAAAGAAAAGAGTGTTTTATCTCTTATTAATTTAGATCCTCGTATATTTAATATGAACGATGTTAAATGATATGAATTGATCAATGAAAATAGTGGTTTTTATCTAATATAAGTAGTTTAATATGGAATCAGATTCAATTATCTATATTTTTTGACCTTAGCGTGTACTATTTGCAATACTTTATTCTAAACGATGATGTGTTTGTCTTCTGGGATAAAAGAAAAAGATTTTTTTTTTATACGCTAGCAATATTCTTTCATGATAGATTTTTCTATTAATTCAGATTGTCAATGTATTATGAATACCATCTTGTTATTTATTTTTAAAATGTAATAAAAACAACATACAAATATGAATGATACAATAAAAAAAAAGCGTATAAATAGTCAAATGAATCGAAAATAATAAAATAATCTATTAATGTTGATTTAAAAACAAGTGATGAAAAGATTTTTATTGTTAAGAAATATTGAATTTATTGAAATACAAGTAAAAGGAAACTTCCAGTTCATCAAATTATAGGAAATAGAGACTTTTTTAAAATACGGATGTCACCACAGAAGTAATATTTCCTTCTTAGGAAAAAAAAACTGTTTTTGTTATTTTGTATAAGAGGATCTGTTAAGAGAAAGTCACGTTGTAATTTGACAGAAGATTCCAATTGTATTTAAAGCTTCTGATTAGGCTTTCGAGCATACATTCCTTTGAAATGCTAATGGAAAAATCGATGATTTATTCATGCACATTATGAAAGAATTTCCTTTAGATTGGCAATACATCGAATGTGTTAATGACCTTAAATCAAGCATTGAACTTATTCTAAAAATGTATTGTTTTTTCTTTTTCTTACTTTCATATAATTCATGCTTTCCATGATCACATACAAAATAGAATGAAAAACAAAACTTACAAAATCAAATTAATTTTGTCAATCATTCAATTTAATCTAGTGTTTTTTTAAACTTTTTTATGTTTATTTCTAATCAAAATATAGAAATATATAATCATTTTTTTTTCTATAACGGCTTAGTTACTTTATACTGACAAGAATTATGATGAATTGATTTTGGTTAGTAAGAATGAAAATAGAAATTATTAAGTAACAAAGAACACAAAAATGAATGGCTGTTACTTGTCATCAACTGATATGAATAATACTTGAAACTCTTCTTGACAACTCGGATGTCGTTTTCAGTTTCTCTCTCTCTCTCTCTTTCGTTGTCCTTTCTTTCTATAGAATAATTTCCTGTATATGAGAAAAAGAGATCAACACTGTCAATGAGAAAACAAAAAAACGAGATGAAGCACCTTAAAAAAAATAACAGTACTAGTTGATGATGTAAATAGAATACAATAGCTACAGCTATTAGCAGATGTAATTGGTAATATGATGATATGAAGCGTATGATGATAGAGATATTCTTTCTATGTTTTCTTTTCTTTGTTGATAATTACCGAAACGACTGGACGAGCAGAAATTAGTATAAAGGAAAAGCTAAAGAAGAAAATGTTAGATGAAGCACGAGAGAAGAGAAAAAATTCACTCGTTTCTCTTTTTACTTCGTCAATCCTAGCTCGTCAGTGCTCGTCGACTTACCTTCTCACGAATGACAAACTATAAAGTCAAAGTTGTCCTTATGAAAAAAATTGAGTTACATGTTTTTTCTTTTTTCTTGTTTTTTTTAACTATTGTTCATTTCATGTATCATTATCTAATAATCAATAATATCATAGTATTTTTTTCATATTTAAAACATCTTTATTTCATCTAAACATAAATTTGTAATGAATAATTTGATTTTTTTTGTCTCACATTAGAACACTTCCTTTTGTTGCTGTGCACATCTTGACAGAAAACAATACCGATAACAACAAAACACAGCAGTCGGACTCTACAATTTGACTGTTTTTTGTTGTATATATAAACGCGCGCGCGAAAAAAAAAAGAAAAAGAATATTTCCATAAATGTTGCCGTTTTGAATCTGTTCCATTTAACACAGTGTTGTGCGTGTGTGTGTGTGTGCAACAGTCAGTGCAAGCATCCTTTACTCCTATACACGCATCTATACAAGAGAGAAAACGCCATCGTCGACGACGCGACAATATTATAGAAAAAAAAAGAGAAGAAAAAAGAAGACGAAGAAGAAGAAGAAGAAAAATATAAAAGTCGTACTAGTAAAACAACGATCATCATCATCATCATCATTACTATCAATTTAGTAATTGAATATGAACAAATCGAACCATTTCGATTTGTTATCATCAAATATTAAACCGGAAAATTCATCTATGTCAACAGTTAATATACTTGGTCGTCTTCGTATAGCAACTGAACAAGTTCGAAAAGTTCAATCAAGTTTAACTAAAGATGGTAAATGATAATCATTATTCTCTTTTTTTTTTCTCTTCTTTTTCAATTTTCCATATTAATTGAAAAAAAAACAAATCCTTAAGACAGGACAATATTATCTATCTAATCCATCTATTGAAAATCAAATTAGAAATGCTATGAACGTTTTTCTTTTGAATTTACTATTAGCTTTTTTTAGGTCTATCCGACCAAGTGGAAATGCTAGGTAAAGTTGGTAAAGAACTCGATGGTATGTCAATGATAAGGTTTTTTTTTCTGTTTTTTTTTCCTTATTCTCAAATTACAATTCAAAAAAAGAAAGTCTTGTCTAACAAAAGAATCGATGGTTTCGAGTTTTTCTTTATTTATACTGTTCTTTTTAAAATCGAGTACATAAATGATCACTCAAAATATATTCATGCGTTTCTTTTTTTTCTCAAAACGTTATTTGATCTTCTTTGTTATTTAACGATTAAGATTCTTTGATGCTTCGAAAAAGAACAATCGACAGCTCTATAGAGATTTGTTTTTAAGGAATTCTTTATAATTTGGTCGACATTCTATCTGACGATACACGACAAAGTGAAATAAACATTACATCCAATGACGGACAAATAAGTAAATGGTTAGAACAAACATTTTCTTCAAAACCACAACGTTCGACAACAGCTGCTAGTCGTTTTGAATCAATTAAAGCTGTTATTCAAGCATCATCATTTGTTAATGCTCTACAAAGACAAGTACGTCAAAATGCTAAAGAACGTTTATCAGCCGTACTTGATCTACCTGTTGATATATATAAATTAAATTTATGGTCATTTAATATGATGGAATACGACGAACCCTTTGTCTTTTCAATTTTACTTATATTCGATGCACATGATATAATATCACGCTATCACATTGATATTGATACATTAAAAAATTTTTGTCGCGCTCTCACAGATGGTTATCAAAGTATGTAGAAACAGAAGAAAACTTTTTGATAAATGTATCTATATAGAATATCAAACTCCTTATCATAATGATTTTCATGGAGCTGATGTACTTCAAACGACACATTGTTTATTAATAAAAAGTAGTTTAATGAATGTATTTACGCAAATTGAAATAGCGGCCTTAGTAAGTTATAACAAATTATTTATTCATCAATTGTATCTTTTTTTTTTGTTCTATTATTATTAGTTGTTTTCAGCTGCAATTCATGATTATGAACATCCAGGTTTAAATAATGGTTATCTTGTTAAAACAAAAAATGATTTAGCTTTAATTTATAATGATTTTAGTGTATTAGGTAAAAGAAAACAAGAAAAGAAAAAACAAAAATATCTACGCTATGTTTTGTTTTTCATATGGATACATGTCAATAGATTCTTTTAATATAATAGCTCATGTGATTTTTATGACACCTAATATGATTGAAAATGAATAGAATATACAAAATTTCTAGTCCTTTCATTCTATGACATTGATTGAAAAAAAAGCGAATCGATAAAATGGTTTATTTTTTTTTTAGTTTAATTATTAGAAAACAAACGATTGATTAAAGATTAGTTATTATTTAAGACTTTTTAATAAGAAAACATTTCCAATTATTTGTAAATTTCGTAGATCAAGATTAAAACATATCCTATAAAATGATAAGAATACAGAACGAATAAATCATTGATAGTGATCTTCTTTCATATCAATGTCATCTTTCGACAGGAAAACTCAAAGCAACAACTCAAAGCAACAAGAAATAAAATGATGCATCTGTTCGATATGAAAAAAGAACCGATAAAAATAAAGTAAGCTCCCTGGAATGTTCTAAGTGATATGTAGTTCATCGAGAACCCATTTAATAATGATTTGACATCGAACTTCTTTACGATTTATATTTTAACAAGACTGTCTACTTACGGGAACATTCTTCCTTTCCAGTATCATTGAAGAACAACTTATCAGAAAATTTCGAGAGCTTCAGGCTAAAAAGGCAAAAGTGGTCATAGACTATAAGTTCTTGGACACTTTTCTACAGAAGATATTAAGACTGCAATGGAAAAAATATAGCCCTATTTTTCTCAGTCAAAATATTCCTCATAGAACTTGAAGCTTTTTTAAAAAGATATTTTAGGCTAGTTGAGTTCTCTGCTTTTGTTTTAATCTCCTTCCATCTGAATAAAAACATAAACATCTAGAGAAAACTCTCGAACAATATGTGTTTGTTTGTGAATTCTGGTACATCATATTTTAACAGTTTCTAGTATAAGTAGAAAAAACTTTTAGTTCAAGTTGATCTACTGTGGTTGAGAAATGAAGACGATTCTGTTGGAATTTTTTAGTAAAATAGCGGAATAGTATGTTTTCAAGAAAAATATTCAATCTTTTTCGGTTTTAATATATATTTTTTTGAACTAAATCTAATGCGTAGAGAATATTTCGAAGCGTATATTAACTAGAAAAATAAATTTAATATGGGAAACCTAAAAATTTCCAGTCGAAAAAAGTCGGTAGTGTTGTTCATAGTTTTCTAATTCTTTTGAGAACTACTCAATCTGTTAATATAGAAAGATAATATTTTACATTAAATATATTTCTCAATTATTCTCGAAAACAAAAACAATTATTTTATATAGTAGTCTTCAGTCAATGAAAGAATTTATTCAAGATTGAAAATGTTAATTCCGCATGTTTCTTTTTTAAAACTTCACTGATCTAAGTTTTAATAGAAAACTAATTTGAAATTTTTTCTTTTTTGTATATTAGAAAATCATCATGCAAGTTCAATATTCAAACTTTTACGTGATAAACGATATAATATTTTGTCCAATATGGATTCAAATGAATATCGTACATTTCGTTCATTAGTTATATCACTTGTTTTAGCAACTGATATGGCAAATCATGCATCATTAATTGAACGTATGTCAACATATTTCTTTTTTAAAGAAACGAATTCTACAACACCATCAGCTGATTCAAAAACTTTATTACAAACATTATTACATGCAGCTGATATATCAAATGCTGCTAAACCATGGACAATTTATATTCAATCAGCTGAAAGAATTATGGAAGAATTTTTTGTACAAGGTGATTTAGAAAAAATTCATTATGAAGATCATAAACCAACATTTGATAGAGAATCAACTAATATTGTACAATTACAAATTAGTTTTATAACACATATTGTTCATCCAACAGTTAGTTTGATATTTCTTTTTCCTAATTAAAATTTTATATTTTTGTTTTCTTTTTCTTTTTTTTCATTAGTTTGATGTTTTATCAAAAGTTCTTCAAATTGATTCTCTTGATTATGTACAAAAAGAATCAACAGCAACAACAAATTTAAATAATTATACATTACCATGGCAATATGATTTACAATTAAATTTAGAAACTTGGAAACAAGTATTAAAAAATGATGATCTAAAAAAAATAATAGCAAATAAAAAGCCATTAAAATTAAATCATAGTTATTTACAAGAATATGTTGACAAAGCAAAAACAGTTTTAAGAAAACGTTCACAACATGATCTTTTACTCCATTGTACGCTTTCATCATGATGAATTTTTTTGTTTATAATTTTCGTTTTTTTTTTTGTTTTGTTTTCTAGTCATACATATCTTTTTTTTTCTCTTTGTGTTTTATTATTATGATTATTTTTTTTTCTAACAAAGAAGAAGAAAAACAACAAGAATATATTTAATTGAAATTTTAAACAAAAATAAAGCAACTCGAGACTATTTCTTATCTAAATGAGATGAAAAAAAAAAGAATAGCTATTACACAAAGAGGTATATTTACCTTCTGTGATATTCATTTGTCTATTCTGATGCTTTAAGACGAAGCTAAAAAGTTGGTGAACTAATTTCTTTTATTTAATGAGAGAAAACATATTATTGTTATGCTTCTTATTTAATTTTCTCTCTAGGACTTGAAGTTAACTATATTTTTTTGCCGAGTCTTTTTTTCATTTCCTCATTTTTATTTTTAAACTAGAACATCGTATAACTAACTTTCGCTCATTTGGTAAATATTCTACAACAAGATGAGTGTAAAAATATTTAACTTACATTCATGGTCTTCAACAACATTGCTCATATTTCTATTATGTTTTGTTGAACAGGTTCAAATCGTAAATATTAACGTTAAAAACCATTTGTTGTATCTTTATCTTATATGTATTTAGTCAAATGCCAACGCATATTGTCAATACTTTAAAGACAACGTACCGTGGCCTTCCTTCAAAGAGTTAAACATTCTTATGTCTATTAATGTAATTATTCTGTAAAAAAACAATCGTTTTTTGTTTTAGGTGTCCAATTGCTTGTTGTCCTATGTCAAGACAAACACGAGAAAATACAACTTGTTGTAATCCACCAACACAACAAACAACAACAATTACAATATTTGGATACCACTGGTGGACTATGTAAATAATGTTATTTTTGATGTAGACATTTTTCTAAATTAAATTTTTTAATTTTAGTTTTCTTTGTGCTTTCTGTCTTATTGTTGCACTTACTTTATTAGCTAATATTAATAAGCATTTGCATATTTTAAAACGTTGGAAAAGCTTCAGTAAGTAACTATGTAGTATTGAAAGTTTTTTTCTATATTTTTATTTTCATTGTAGACTCAGTTGTTAGCCCTTCCATGGCATATACAATCTCTGCAAATGATTCTAGCAATAATTCGGTACAGAAGTTTTCTGCTAAAGATGATACAATTATTTTAGAACAACATCCACCATGTTATAAAGATGTTGTCCCAGCAACACAACCACCTTATGCATCAGTAAATCCACCGACAAAAACAGACTTGGAATAAATATTGTTTTTTCCATATAATGTATGTGCACAAAAACAAAAGAAAAACAAGCATTCAAAGACAGACAGAAACGAGAAGATTATTGCAATGCCAAAAAGAGAAAAAAAAACGAGAAAGAGAGAGAGAGACAGAATTATGTGTATGGGTGTTGTGTTGTGTTGTGTTGTATGTGTGTGTATAATATGATGAAATGCAATAATAAACAAGAAAAAAAAAGTTCTTTTTTTTTTTAAATTTTATCAGTTCATTGAGATTCAAATATGTGACTGTATTAAAATAGTTCAAGAATTAATTGGTGACGAAATATCTTCATCATCTTCGGATTGTATTGATTGTGAACAACTATCAGGTTGTTCTTCATTTTGTATTGTATCATCTTCATCAACATTTCTCTGTTGTAATGATGAATTTGTTGTTGATGTTGTTGTATGTGTTGATGAAACTGATGATGAACGACGTTGATTTATAATTGAATTATTTGTTTGACAATTATTTGTATTTGTTGGTAATAAACGTTGAAATAAATCCATAGTATGTTGTTGATGAAATGCTGCAGCTACAGCTGCTGCTGTTGCTGCTGCATTTGTTATTAATTGTGTTTGATTTGATGATGTTGATGATTGTATTGGATAATCATTTAATGATGTATCATCATCACCAGATAAATCTTCTAATGGCAAACCACGTTCATGTTTCGTTAAATGTCGTTCAAGATTAATTTGTTGAGCAAAACGACGATCACATAAATGACATGGAAATTTTTTTTCTCGATTATGAATATTTCGAATATGACGTTGAAGATTAGATGATATTGAAAATGATCGTTCACAATATTTGCAACGATATGGCTAAAATAAAGAAGAAAAAAAAATTTGATTTTTTTTTTCTAATGACATTAAACAAAAAAAAATTTACTTGTTCGCCTGTATGTGTTCGTAAATGTCGTGTTAAATTCGCTGAACGTGGAAAAACTTTTCCACAATAAGAACATGTATATTTATCTTTATTATTTAAACGAGTATTAAAATATTGTAATTTATTTGTTTGTTGATGTTGTTGCCAATTATCCAATGGATTATTAATATTATTTGCTGCTGATGTTGTTGTTGTTGTTGTTGTTGATGTTGGAGGATATGATGATATAGTTGTTGATTGTTGATGATAAAATGTATTTAAATGTTTAATCATGTCAAATTTAAAATTTGATTTTGTATTTTTAACATGATTTAATAATGAATCAACATCATATTTAGTTGTTGTTGAAAATTTTTGTTGATTTGCTATTTCATTATGTATTATTGAAGGAGATTTAATATCACGTTCAGGTGATGATGATTTTGATGTTATTGGTGATTGATCATAACGAGATTTTTTAACACTTAAATCAAGTGGAATATCATCATTATTAAAACGTTTTATTGTTTGTTCGTGTTTAGGACTCGTTGATATTGGTGTTGTTGATGAATTTGTTTTATCTTCAATTGAATTAACTGGTGATAAATCATTCGTATTTGTTGTTGGTGATGAAAATGGATGAGAAAAAAATGGTGATAATGTACCATTAAGAAATGGATTTATTGTTGCTAAACGTGGTAAATAAGGTAAAAGTGAATATGGAAAATTTGAATTCCATAACCAATTATTCATTTGTTCTTTATTTAAAGACATTGTTGGAAGAGTTGTTGGTTGAGGTGGTGGTGCTGAAGGTTGAGGGGGCGCTGCTTGTGTTGGAATTGATAAGGGTGATTTTGAAGAAGTATGATTAAATGAAGTTATATCTCCACAAAAACGTCTATACGAAAAGAAAAAAAAGCTTTGTGTGTTAAAGAAATCGAATAATTGACAAAAAAAAAATGTTTTTTTTTTTCTTACCGATGTTTATTAAGTGCAGCACTGTTCGAAAATGTTTGTCCACAAAATCTACATTTAACTTGTGTACGACAATCAGCATGCATTCGTTTATGTCGACAAAGATTTGAAAATTGTGTATAAGATTTAAAACAAACTTCACATTGAAATGGTTTTATTGATGAATGTATATGCATATGTTGTTTTAAACCACTTGTTGTAGCAAAAGATTTTCCGCATTCTCGACAAGGATGATGATGATTATTTATTGAATTTGTATTTTGATTTGAATTTTCTAATTCAGAATCAGAATTTGAATATTGAATACTTGGTGTGTTATCGTCGTATGTTGGTGAAACCTATAAGATAATCAATAATGATAATTAAACATTTATTGATAATATAAAATAAGACTATTGCTGCTAATATTACAATATATGTTTACTTGTCTTCGAACCTCGTCTTCTTTTTCTATTGTCGGTGCTACTTGTCAAATTCAATCATCGATGTTAGAACGGATGTGATAAAGACGATGCCGATGCCGATAGTCAACAATCAGCTCAGCTCAACTCACTCATTCAATAAGAATAACATGAAAAGAATCTAAAATTAACTGAACAATCGCATTCTCTCTCTCTCTCGTCTTTTATATATACATATATATATGTATATGATTCCATCACGGAGGGACGGCGTCCCGTGTGTAATTATGTTTTTTCGTCCGTGCGTCGTACACACACAGGTGAGACGCGAACGAGCATCAGGCGATATCGGCAACAAACAAAACAGATTCTTTATTAGTTTTCTCTTGATACATATTGCTCATTGTCACACACTTCTTCGCAAATTCTGACAAGACACTCGAAATTTTGATGACAATATATATGTATATAACATAAAAACGATGTAGGCGATAATCGGAGAGTAAAGGTGTGAAAGGCGGTCAGTTAGCTATTGTCAATCAACTCGTCTTCATTCACACCTCATTTTCAGAGCAAAGTAATTATCACTGAGTTTTTATGTATGAGCGTCTTGAAAACATGATGAGTCAAGTAGGACCACCTCAGGTGAGAGAACACATAAATTCGTGTTAATCCGCCTTCTTATTCAATAATAAAATCTAACAAATATGTTTTTATTATTTTTTTTCTCATAAAACAAAATTTGTTCAAACATTTTTCAATGATTTAATTTTTAGCCAAAGGCCAATTTTCATTGTTCAATGTTCAATTATTTGCATCTTGTTTTTTTTTTTTTCTAAAGGTTGTCCAATATCAAACAAATGATATGTGATGCGATGGACAATTTAGATTCTTTTTTTTTTGCGCCAGAAAACAGACTTTTATGAACATCGGATATTTTTTCAAATGATGATAATGCAAATATATAGATTGACTTCATGCGGCACTGTTCAAAAGCATATATATATATATGTACACACCTCTGTGCCGTAAGGGTCAATGACCTGACTCGTCCGAGAATATCAAAAAAAACAACACACACAACGAATATGTCCAACCATCAAAGTCAACATATTGGTAGTTAGGATGATATTTGACACTTGAAATGGTGGTTGGTCACTCGATCAAAATGTAATAATCCATCCATACACCTTTTCTTTATATAGAGATGTATTGTTAAAATCGATCAATCACTCTTTTTCTTTTTTTTTTACTAACTTACATATATATATATATACACACGACACTCATTTTTCATTTGGTTCGAATCGATGAGCAGGAGGAGCTCTTGTCGTCGCATGGTACTATGCAGACGATTAATCGAAGAATTTTTTTTTCGAGTAATAACAATCATACTATACACACGCATGAGATGAAAAACGGGAACTCTCTCATTCATATTTGATCACCATTAGTGTCAACTCACTCAATACGTGGGATGTCAATATAACAAAAAAAAAAAGAAGGAGAAGGACGGAACACGAACATACTATAATTTCTATCCAATTGGAATAAAATAAAAATATTCCATACCTGCATTATGTATATTTATTAATCCATCTGTCAAAAAAAGATAACCATCTTTGTTCAAAATGACTATGTTACAAATGAAATAAAGACACTTCTTTCTATGGTATATATAAGACATTTTTTTCCCTAGTTCATTCTAATTTCTATTGGTTATATTGGTAAATCCGCTGATAATTGTCTCGTGTTCTATTGTCGACAAGACAAGCTTTTAAAAGATTTTTTCTTCGTATATGTCCACCCCTTCTTCATCAAACATGCAAGCGGGTTTTCTTCTGTTTTTCTTTTTTAATGATAAAACTTCTTTTTTTCTTTTTTTTTATTCTAATGTACTTACTTTATTTGCATTCCAAATTGTATGTGTATCAGCACTTTCTTGATCTTTGGTCACTTCGTCTTGTTGTTGATCGTGAGGATAAATACTAAAAAAAATATTCTTGTATCATCTTATTTGATCTATGTGTATATTGTATAATTAAAACCAAATGAAAAACATTTCTTTAAAACAAAAAAAAATGGGATAAGAAGAGAATACGATCGAAAGTTTTTCTTTTTTCTTTTTGCTTCTTCTCACTATCGCATTCGTCCAATGACATGGATTCTCAATCGAATATAAACGACATTTTTCTTTGTTTTTTTTGTCTATTATATTTTCAAACGTAAAACAGATGTTGCTACTGGTTTTCTTTTCGCCTTTATGAAGAAGAAAAAGAAGACGAACTTTGATGTGTCAAAAATGTGTCTCATTCCATATGTTTTTTTTTGAAACAGAAAAAAAAAGAGAAAAAGAAGATGTTCAAACACGCTATGAACTAGACCAGTAAATTATCGAACACGACAGTAACGATCTACGCATCATAGACTATATATTCTCTTATCATATCTTTTCAAAATGAACTTCAGGTTATTAAACAAAAAGGCATAAATCTTTTTAACGTATAGGTAGTCATGTTTATCGAACTAGTTCTCATCCACATACATATACACACAGCTCATTAGTATTGAACTCTTCGGGACGGGTTTTTCAAAGGAAAGATATCAACATGTCAGCATATGTGCTCACATAAGTGAACGACAGATAATGATAAAGTGTGTTTGGTGTCGCTCTCTC
>CAJNOP010000076.1:728910-742962 GCA_905250075.1 Rotaria sp. Silwood1
TTCTGCTGGTTGATGATCAATTGGTGAACTTGTTCTTCGATCTGACTTCGTATAATTAAGAAATGAATTTGCTGAAAATAAATGATGACTGAATGGTGTTGTTTTAGTATTTGTATTTGAATTGAAATCTACTAGGTACAAAAAAAACAAAGATGAGTACGAAAATTGATAAGAAAAACAAGAGAGAGAGAGAGAAGAGATGAAATGTTCTTATCAAGAAGTCAAGCATTCAGTGAATATATTGATAGCATGACCTGGATGTCAAGTGTATGTGTGTGTGTGTGAGAGAGAGAGAAAGAAATTTTTTTTTCTTTTTTTTTTTTTCATCGAAAACATGATACCTGTTCGAATCGTTTCAACGACAATACGAGTGTTCATTGCGCATACAGCTTACATTCGACGATTTTGTCGATAAGAATTTCTTTTAAGTCTAGAATAAGAGAGAAACAAAAAAAAAAGAGAAGTATGTGCTTTTTTCTTTGGTTCATAACCAATCAAAATACAACGATGTCACAAAAGTGTCTCTCTGGCTCATCCTTCCGTCGAATACTATTCGTTAAAATCATCGACATTTTTCTCGTTCTTCTTTTCTGCTTTTTTTTTCTCCTTCTTTGCTTTACCATTATATGTTTATGTGGAAGACTTTTCTTTTTTTCTCTGGTTGCTAAGAATAAAAATAATATATATATATATGAAAAGGAGGAAAATGATGATGAAGGATGGGCGTATATGCGTTTTTTGTCAAAATAGAGAACGAGTGAGACGAGAAAAAAACCGAGCAGAAAACTTGGTTTTTCCGTTTCCGCTTTCCTGATGGACATACACACCTGCTAGGGAGGGAAGCAAAAAGAGAGAGAAGGCTCACTTTGATGTATGTGTAGTGAACAAACATTAACAATAACGATGTCACCGTCGTCATCATCATCATCATTATTTTTTTTTTATCCTCTCTCTCTCTCGTCCTTTCTCGACCTTTTTGCTTTTGCTACAACAATGCCACATCACCGCCAGCTGGTACTTTAGCTCAGCGGCTAGTCAAGCTCTATGATAAATCTTCTATTTCCCATTTGGGAGCTTCCTTCCCAATGTGCATATATGCGCAAAGGGATGAGAACATAACGATAGAGACAAAGAAAGACACTTAATATATTTTGACACTATTGTCTATCTCACCGTGCGTTCACGTTCACAGAATGAAAATGAGAATAGAGATCACCATCATCATCATACTATATGATGATCGATAGCAGTCGACAATGAACGATGAAAAAAAGAAGAAGAAAAAAACCTATTTAGATGCGCGTGTGCGCTTGGGTAATAACGTATAGATTGTTGTTGCCGGTATGGATCCCCAAAGAGCTCATCATCTCGATTACGGAAACGATGAAAATGATTAAAATTCATCGACCGTAGATATCATAGATCATCCGTCAAAAGAATAGAGACATAAAAAGTGAGAAAAAAAAATCTCTAGGTAGCTAATTTGACAAGAGACTCTTGAGGAAGTCGAAAAAAATCGGAAATAAGAGTTTTTGTTATCTACATTTTGCATACACACGCGTTATAAGCAAACTTTAAGTGGAGAAGAGAAGACAGTCTACTAGTCGTTGTCGTCGTCTTTTTTTTCACGCGCTATGATATGAGCCTCTTATATTTTTATTTCTCTTTCTCTCTCTCTCTCTCTCTCTCCCTTTCGATGATTGATTTGATTCAAACGAAGAGGAGGTGAGTGGTTGCAACCGTACAACTGCTCTCTCTTTATATATATATATATGTCTCCGAACACACTACCCCTAGTGTCAATAACTAATGATTATGTCAATAGACAGAGTTGAGTTGTTATTGAAAAAAATACATCAATGAAAGATTCATTTGTATTCAATAAAGTATATATTGCATCTTGTTGATGAGTAAAAGACTTAAAACGAAAAAAAAAGAAACCTTTATTGGTTTAGCAAGAGTGAGAGAACGATAAGAAAAAAAAATCGACGCTTTTTAAAAAAAATAACAATAACATAGAAAGAGACACTACCTTATCAAAATATCACTATGTCACAAAATCGTTTGTAACAATGAAGCATAAGTGAGAGAAATCGAATAAAAAAAAAGCGATCCAATTGATTTCCTGTGTCACTCTAAAAAGGAAATGGACACCGTCAAAAAGCTTGAGGCACCGTTTTGTACGTTTATGCTAGAGGAAACGTTCGTTTTTTTTCTTCTCGTTGTTGTTTTTGTTGACATGTGATTAGACAAAGAATTTTTACCTTTACATCAAATTAGCATATGTATATCACCTTGTTGTTTTTTCACATCATGACCCCTTTTCTTTCGCTTACCTGAGTATATATATATATATGTATATTTATTGCTAGTATTGCACTTGAACAACAAAATCGTAGTATGTTATTGCAGTTGTTACAAGCTTTTTTTTTTATGCGTGTATATATGTGATTAAGAGACCGGGACTGGTGATGGTGTTCGGGAAAAGAAAAAGAGAAAGAAAAACCTCTTTTTTCTCTTCTTTCTCGCTCTCTTTCTGTTTTTCGATCGTATTTGATTGATGCGATATTTGACGACGACGTCCTATCTCTCTCTTCTTTTTCTTGTCGGTGGGATTCTATTTGCTCGCTAAATGCACACTCGACGAATTGTGATTCGACGAAGAGAGAACGAGACAAGATAATTACGTACACTATTGGAACAAGTGTGGCTTAGTTTCTATACTACGTCATCAATCATAATAATTAATAATAATATTAATTTATCTAATATGAACAGCGATGTTCTAACTTTACCAAGATTGTGGTGAGACGACTAACTGAAAAGGTAGATTTACGAAAAATCAAGAGAGTCGATACTTAATGCGAGCAACAAAAAACTACGAAAATCAGTTAGTTTTATTAAAGAGAAAACGAAAATTTTCCAAAATTGGAAAAAGAAAAGTTAACCATAAGTAAGAAATTCGAAAAAATTTTATTCATTTCAACTTTTTTTCGGATACCATAATAATCATGTTCTTGTCTTTAAAACGATTTATTAATGGCTTCTTTTGATGTTGAATAAAAAGAAAAATGATTGATGTATTTTGATAAGAAAATGATCACACCAATTGTCTATTAAGTCTTAATAAGTGAATATAAATACAAATAATACTTTATGATATTTGAATGATATGAGAAGCTGCTAGACTATATCAGAACAAAACGACGGACGAGAGAGAAGAACAAGGAGGAGAAGGGACGAGTGGGGAAATCATTTTTTGCTTCCACTATTACCATCACACAAAAAATAACACTCGCTGAATGAATGAGTAGTAAAAACCAAGCGCATAAGAGAGAGAAAATGAAGCAGGACGACGAGAATTGAGGAGGAGGAGGCAACTACCGTTTGTCAAGATCTTAGTGATCTTTTCTCTCTCTCTCTCCCTCTCTCTCCCTTCTATCGATCGGTAGCCGAAACCATCTTCCCGACGAACGGGAAGAGAGAGAGAGAAGAGAAGAGAATAAACTGATAACCGAGCAAGTAAAGTAAAAAAAAAAATCGTTGAGAAGTGAAGATGTCATTCGATCTTAATGATTTTACTCTCTTTCTGAGAGCTTGAACACACGGTGATGACGACGGACGCGCACACACACACACACACGAGAGAGCACCTTATCAATAATAGAAAATAAATAGTAAAGAGAAATAGAGCAGACCAGACAAATTTTAGTTGACCGAAGACGATGAAAAAAAAAAAGAAAAAACGTTCCTATATTCCATCTATCCATCCAATCTATCATGTCACATCTTCAATATATAAATATTTGAAAGGCACGTTTTCTTCATTTTCAAGATGATGAGTGGAAATAGTAGAAGAATAAGAAGAAGAAAAAAAAAGAAAAGAAATTGTCAAAATCGAATTAGAATCACGCGATAAACAGGAAATATTTAATATAGCAACCAAAACGAACGAAGAATTCAAGTAGCGAAGCATATAAACACACAAGAGACAATTTGTTCTGTGTTTTGGTTTAGTTTTAACTTTGGAAGATTAATCGAAACATGCAAGCTATGTGCATCAGGGAAATCGTCTCGATCTATGTTAACAACTTTTTCTTTTCCATGCCGCACCATGTATATAAATATATAAACTAATGAGCGCATATACTTAAACTAATATTGAATGTTAGAAAAAAAGAAGAATTGTAGTTGTAGTTGTCACCGTCTGTGTAAATTTGTTCATTTTCACAGTCAACTCAATGGTGACACCTGAAGTTTGCTTGATGATGTTTGTCTCGAAAACGATAGATATCTTGTTTTTCTTTTCTCTTCTTTTTGGTTTTTTTTTGAAAAAAAAGACATTTGGTCGCAATTAGTTGAGAACGATTGTATGTTTGCTTCAATGCGCTTTCTCATCTTTTTGTTCTGCTTCTTGACTTTCTTTTTCACCTGCCCGTCTTTTCTTTTTTTTTCTTTCTTCATCGATGGATAATAATGATGCACACACACACATACACATACACAGGAAAACTCTTCTTTCTTTTTGGCCGGCATAAAAGTGTCATTGATTGTTCATCATCAGTGTGCATGTGTGTTTACTACTCAGGCAGTAACTGTGAATTATTTAGTATATGTCCATATAGTAAGCGTGCGCGTGAGCGAACGAGAGAGAGAGCGCGCGCGCACTTCTTCGTAGTCAATTGAGTGTTCACGTTTGAAGATGGTCGTATGTGAGAAAAAGGAAACGATTAGAGACAATTGACGAATCAACGTTGTATTGATGCTTATCGCTCGTTCGTCTAGGTTCTCTTAGTCTCAAATCATGTCTAGTTCGTTGATTATATCTCGAACAAAATGAGACTTTTAATATCTACCTATCATAATCGTTTGTTGTTTCTAATTTCAAATGTCTTCGTTTGTATTAAAATGTGCATGCGCGCGTCGTGCAACACAACACATAAGAAAAAAGTGACGCAATTCATTCGTATATTGCCGCCATCAGTGATTATCACTGATACCTAAATACGTTCTCATATTCAGAATTTTCTTCATTTTTTTTTTGAAGTCATCATGATGCCGAGTCGGTTGAACAAGAGAAAAGGCGTGAATCTATCAAACAAGTTGACACCTAATTACTTGACAAAAAAAAGAGAGCAAATCTCCGTAAGAAGCAGATTGTTCACACACAAACTAATATTTCAAGAGATTGGATAGACGAAAAGCAGTTCATGATGAAGTAATTTGATTTTTCTTTTTTTTGTTTCTTCTTTTTGATGGATTAATCGAAGTGTTATACTACTTGAAACAAAATCAGCATCACTTCATATTATTGTTTTGTAAACTTTCTTTTTTTTTTTGTCTTTTATATTTTGATAACAAGTTTAATGAAAATAATGATTGAAATAATTATTCGTTTAAAATTTCAAGTGTTGAGAAAAATATTTTCATATAAAATAAAAATAAAAACAATCCGATATTTTTATATGAAATATTTTCTAAATAGAATATATATATATATGTATTTATTAAGTTTTCTATACAACAGATATTGTTATAAAAGAAAAGAGAAGAATTTAAGGTCAAGTATTATATGAAGAGTTTATAGACAGACAATGAATGAGAAAAATCGATGATGCCAATGATGACTGAATAAGGTGAGAAAGAAAGATCAGAAGATGGATTATAGCTAAAAGAAAGTACTTAAAAAAAAACCACATGATTAACGATTAATTGAAGAATAAAAATATAGTTAAATCATTATGATAAAATAGTAGTAGATCTTTGAAATTTTAATGGAATATACAATAGAAAAGAATTTATACGTATGATAGATCATTGAGTAAAATGAATAAGTGTTTGTCTACTAACCGGAAATAAGTAAGAGCAAAGTGTAAAACATTGTGAACAGATGGTACTCTATCAAAAAATAGTGTATCTAACAGACGTTATGTCAATATTCAAAGAAGAGAAAACATATCTCTATGAGATATATCAGTTTGTAATCTGAGAGATTAAATTAAACTATTCGAATTTGATTTATTTACAGTAGAGGAAAAAGTATTGAAAAAGATTTTTTTTTCTAAGAGATAGAAAATATAAATGATTAATCTACATTTTTATATGATAATTAAAGTGTCAGTAATTCAAAATTTGAACAATCTAATTCTTTTAGGATTTTTTTGCATTCGCGGTGTCTAGTGCAACAGACATCAATCACTTCTCTCAGTTTTACTCAGCCACGAGAAAAAGCACTAAACAACAAGACTTCGGTAGTTTTAGAACATTCTAAAGTCTTTCTTGAAATTTACAGTTGAGAGTATTCTATATAGTGTAGTTTTTGATTTTTGCGAAGATAAAACTTCATATGATAGGTAGTGATGCATTGATTTCCATAAGCATCATAGGATCAATATAAAAGACAAAGTGCGAATTAATCAATTTATAACTTTAGGAAATAGTCAAGATCATTGTTTGTAAGCTTATAGAAATTTTTAATAGTGCATTGAGACCTTTTGTAGATATAATGGATAGATAAGAGAGATTTCTCTGTCAGCTAAATTAAGTAAAACAAAAAATAACGATCGAATAACAAGAAGGTAAACATAAAATAGAAAAGATTTCTGTTCAAAATATAGAAATGAATACGCAGGATCATTTTTCTGACAATCAGTAATTCTGAAAAACAACTATAGTCTGCGAGAATTTTTTCACTTAAGGTATAATAAGACTACACGACACGTGGATTCCAAATTTTAGCTCTAAAAACGCTGTGCTAGCAAATTTTTATTGCCATGGATGAATAAAATGTGTCAAGTTTCCTGACAAAATGTTGTTGCTGACATAGTGAAACAATGTTTTTCAAATAACTCTGAAGATCAGGTTAAAAAAGAGTTTAAAAAAATGTATGAAAACTCAAATACACCGCTAGAATCAAGTCTTGCTAATCACAATATTTCCTGAAAATTGTTGTTTTTTTTACTTTATAGTTAAGACAAAAACTACACATGATTTTTGCAAAATATTATCATATTGTTGAGAAAATCGATACTTTTGACATGATATCAAAATGTCATCATTCCAAATTTATTTAACAGAGATTTAGAGTTTACAATTTGATGTAGATTTTTTTCTATTGATTCTGAATATGAAGTGTTTTTTTTCTCTGTAGATGAAGTTCTAACAGTTGAAATCATTGAATACAATTCCATATATGTGATGTTTAGCAAGCATATCGAAAAAAATCACTTCTCTCATTTGTAAAAATCATGTACAAATTTTTTTCTTGACCATACAACAAATAAATTCAAACAAAGATAATCGCTAGAAAAACTGTTTTCTGTCCAATCATAACAAAAAAATATTACCCAAATCTTGTGTTGCCACTGTTTTTCTTTAAACGTTTGATAAAATACTTGATCAAGTTGACATAAGAATGGTTTATTATTTTTTTGCATGTGCGTTTCAAATCAACAACAATTTATTCATATAAAAAATACATGCTGCGTTACTCAAACAAGAAAAAAAAAAAAGAGCATCAAAACTATACAAATAGAAAAGCAAAAACGATAATATAAAAAATGTTTTAATCTGTATTAAGAATTAAGCAAACACCTTGTAAAATCCATTTACTAATATGTTCATGTGTTGCTAAATCAGCTTCAAAAACGAGACCAACACCCATTGCATTTCGTCGATCACTTGTTACATATACTGGACATCGAAAAGTATTCTAAACAACAAAAAAAGAAAAACAAAAATAATTAAAATTTATATCTTCAATGTAAAATAAAAATCTTGTTTTGTTCTTTTATACTTGAAGTTTAAGTTTATGGGATTCAATTGGAATAACTTTCATAACTGGTAATTCTTGTATAAGTACTTTTGGTTTTTGTCTTGTTAAACAACTTCTATGTACATCCCATGATGCACCTTCAAGATAAAGACCAGTAACAAAACAACCTTGATGAGCACGTTCATTAACATCTTCTAGTGTTTCCCATTGAGTAACTTGTGTATATAATGTTGATTTATCTAATGGCCAACCATTTTTTCTACATGTTGCTTGTACAAGTGCAGTTAAATATGATTCTGGTATATGAAGACCAGATAACCAAACAACATTTGGTTCACCATTATCAATCTAAATAGAAAAATTTCTTATTTATATCAAAAACAAAAAAAAAAAAAAAAAAAAATTACCCATCCACTATAAAGTTGATTACGACGAAGAAAATGATCCATCCAATTTGCAAGATTTTTCTTTGTTGCTGGTGTTAAACGTCTCCACATTGGTGGTAATTGTCCATTATAAAGTGCTCGAGATAGATCATCTAATTCATTTGACATTCCAACTTCACCTTTTAATGCTCGTCGTAATGTTGTTAAAGATTTTGACATTGTCGTTGTTAAATTATTAAAACGATCAAGTTCTTGTAATAAAACAACAGATGTTGGTAATATATTTGCACCACCAAATTGTTTCCAAACTTTGCTTGTATCATATGGTCCTGGTATACGTTTTAATATATCAGCTGCTGTATTATCAATATATTCATCACGACTCATTCCACCACTTGCTTCACCTATAATTTTTGTTATAAAGAAAATATTTTTATCAATGAAATATATAGCATCAATATCAAAACTTATAAAGCAAAACACAACAAGAATGAAATTATATCTTTTTTTTTTTGTTTTTTACATATTATTTTTATCTAGTTGATGTAAGACCTTAGATCTTCTATTGTGATCAATTTATTTTCATAGGTTCTAATGAAAAAGAGTTTTCAATAAGGTAACAGTTCTATTTAATTTTAATGCTAATAAAATTTCTTTATTTTAGTCAAGAAAATAAATCTAACCTGATTGAGGTTGTAATTCAATTAATTGTTCCCACATATCTCTTGCTGATTTTGTATAATAACCAATTTCAGCATTTGGATGTAAACCAAATACTTCTGGTGTATTTGTTAATGGTAATGATTCGATGTATTCTATAAAATAGAATATACAAAAAAAAAACATGTATAGAAAATAAATTTTCACAAAAAAAAAATAGAAGAATAATTATAACAATAAATAGGTGAAAACAATAAATAAAAAATAAAAAAACATGTAAAGTGAATAGAATACAACGATATGTATTACTTTTTGATAATTTATGCAATCTTCCTGTTTAATAATGTGAATAAAATGGTGTTTGAAGAAAAAGAGAAAAATAAAAGATTTGTGGATAGAAGTTCAATATCTCAATCATGCAAAGAATCCTTTTTCTGTGTTTTGGTGTTTTTTTTTGTGATTGTTACTTACGTTTTGATGCTTCTAGAATAATTAAATATACAATGATATTAAAATCGTAAAACGAACAAGTTAATTACAAATTTCATCTCTCTATTTTTTATTCTAATAGATGATTGATAATGCACATCGGACTAAATGTAAATGCAATATGGAGGATATCAAAAATAAAGAATTTAGTCCTCGATTGTGTTGATTTCCTTTCAGATGGCCAAGCTTTGATCGAGAATTGAAAATATTCTCTGTAGCGATTTTTTAAACAATCAAATTTTCTTTGTGAGTGAAAGTTCAATTACAACGTCCTTATTTGATACTTAAAAAAAATGTAGAATTACGTTCTCTACAATACTGCAACTGGTAAACTATCGTTAAAGCTAGTCGGATTGAAATTCAAAAAACTTCAATCGAATGAGTCTGAGTTCCCAAATATAGTTTTGTAGAACTTGAAATTCTCCATCATTTGATATATATATATATAAATGAATAGAACACAACTGAATAATTGCATTTATGATAAGTCCGATTCATTGCGCTAGCTATTTATACAATCCCTGAAGGATTAAAATATGAGACACGATGAAACTGTTGGTATTGTAAACAGAGTGAATTGATCAATATATGTTTCAATTTATGAATCCCTACCTATTGTTAATGTATATCGATGATGAAAGATATTAATCGTAATATATTGCAGTGAGTGTAAAAGACAAGTAAACGACAATTATCAGATTAATCTCACAGTTATCTCTAACGATGAGAGAGATTTTCTAAATTTCTACCATCTATACTTCAACATTCCTTTTAGATCATCGTGTTTCACAAAAAAGAAAATAATATTATCCCCTTTCATATACCTAATGCAGTTTCTTTAATTGGTAGTCCACCAGGTGGTGCTTGTTCTTGATTAGCTGTTGGAATATAATAAGCAACCTCCTCTGTACGATGAAAATAGAATGGTTGAAATGTATCAAATATAAAATCTCCCATATATTCATCCATATATGTACGTAAAACACGTCGATCAAAATCATCAATAGCACGACCACCGTACATAACCTTTGAAGAAAAAGAAAACAAATATATAAATGAAACAAAGAAATCAATTTCAACTTACTTCACCAATTAAATATTTTAATGAACCCCATGGAAGTTTTGGATCATTATTGGCAACAGCTTTACTTAAATATGTATCAAGAATTTGCATACAAACACGAAAATCTGATTCATTAAAATCATATGAAACATTCCAACCAATTTTATCATATTTTCGACGTTCTTGTACAACAGCATGAAAAAATGCCAAAACAAATACCAACGATTGAAATGCATCACTTGGACAATCAGTAAATGCTTGACCAGGAATTTTAAAGTATGTATTACGTAAATTAAGTTTTAAGCCATTTGGTGGTTCAGTAACAACTTTAAGTGAACGTTGTAATATACCAATAGGAAATTTTGGTGTTGGTTCAGTTGTTAACCATAAACGAAAGTCTGGATGTGGTTTAGATAATTTATCTAAATGTTTTTCTAATTCAACTAACCATTTAACTAATAAATGACAATTTTGTAACATTAACCAATAACCACGACTAACAGCTTGTTCCATTAGATTAATAGCAATCTAAATTAATTATTTATTTTGTATTGAAAACATTTTTCTAGTCTTATTGTTAATTAAGATTTTTTACTGTAAATTGAACAGAAAGAAATAATATCCTAAATCACTCTGTCTAGATTTATTAATACTCTAGAAAAATCGATGTTCTATTTGAATTTATTTGTTTTATTTATTCTACTGCATAAATAGCAGAGATAGGACTAGTTCGGTTCATGACCCGAATCGAACTTATCTCTCTGATTAGAATCTCATGTTGCCTTTTCTGAACTTTACCAAACTTATATCCGTAATTGACTTCTTTTTAGAATTAAGAAAAGTAAAATCTAAATTTAGTTTTATTTAAAACCCTATGAGAACACTTCCCTTTTGGCATGATATTTTGCTCATATGAAGGGGTATGGGTGTCTGATATAATTTCAAATGTGTTCGGGTTTTTGACCTTCTCGTCTGGAGTTATGACTATCTTTGTCTTCATGCATAGTCATATCGATGGAATGAGATTTCGTCTAAAGATCGGTTTATCTTCACGAGATATTGAACTTTGAAAGTCAAGCTTTTGTGTGAATAAGTAGTTGAAAAATAGCGGTTATTTGAAAGTCTAATATCTTCTGAATACAAAATTTGTTTTTTTGTGAAAATTTCAACTTGAAATTACGTTATTTAATTTCTTCGAAAAAGCCCAAAATAGTCATAACTCGAGAAGAGAAGACCAAACAATCTAACCCTTTGAAATTATATAAGTCTCACTACAGCCTACATATAGACAAACTATCCCATTCAAAGCACTGTTGTACTTGATGAAGTTCATTTGAATGAAGAAAAAGTTTTTTAATTTCTACCTTTTCTTGTCCTTGACCCATAGCTAATAATTTAACTTTTCCAACACCAAATTCAGTACGTTCAGCTAATTTAAGTAAATCAGTTGTTGGATCACTACCAGGACTTAAAATAAATATAATTGGTGATAATGGTGTACTTTGTTCCCAAATAGCTTCAAAATGAATAACAGGTGGTGTAACAAATTGATCGCCCATAATTTTTGTAACATATTGTGTTATAGCTAAATAAATACGATCAACACGAAAACATCTTAATAACATTAAATTTTGAAATGCAGTACAACGTTGACCATAATCCATTGGAAAATGTTCTTCTTGTTCTGGTGAATCACTATCGAACCACTAGAAAGAAAACAAAAGAAAAATAAATTTTCTTTTGTACTTTTTTTTTGTCTGTAAACAAAAAAAAAGAAGAGAATTCAAATTTAACCTTTTTCCAAGCATGTTCGTTATGTTCAATATCATCAAGTAGAGTAGCAAATTGACTAAAATCTCTTGATAATCGAACACAATCTTCCCATGTTTGATCTTGTATCCATAAAAATGGTTTTTTACGTTTTGATTTTTCTAATGATAAATTTCCTTTAATAAAAAAATCTAATTCATCTTGTGTTAAATTTTCACGATCTTGTTCAAGTTTTATTGTTATATCAAATGAAAATAATAATTTATGTTTTTCAAATATACCCGTACAACCATAACTATATACATTTAATGTTAATGTATTCATAATATTTTTTAAACGACGTTCAAGATTTGCATCTGGTATTGATTTACGTAAAGAAAATTCAAATACATCAAGATAACTTGTTAAGGAATATTGATACATTGTATTAATAAGAGACATTTCTGAAAGTACAAAAAATAGAATAGCACCACGTTTAGCAGCTGGACGATAACCATCACGAAGTTTTTCAATATCTTTTGATGTTTTTGAAGCCAAACGTAGTCTGAAAAAAAAAACAAATTTAATTTAGAAATAAGAGAATTATTGAAGATTAAAGATTAAAAGTTCATTATTTCTTTCAAAAATAAAATCCATGGGATGCACGTCCAAAATCTTCGCACATAACAAATTCCGTTTAGAATGATTTAAGACTTTTGTTAGTGTTTAAAAAAAAAAGTTCTAATAATCTTCTTAAGATTATCTAACGTAATAAATTCTTCTATTCATTAAAACTTACTTTTCATTAACTTCATCAGCTTTAGATTTTGTTTCCTCTAATGTTGATATTAATTCAACATTATCTAACATATTACCAGTTGAATTAGCTAATTCACGTAAAAGTGCATCTTCAAGATCTTTTAATAATTTTTTATTTATTGACATTTCTTGTATAAGACGTTCACGTTGTTCTTCTAATTCTCTTCGTTCATTTTTAACAATAACAGCAAGTAATTGATCTTCAAGACCTTTTAATGTAACTGTATAATTAATAACCATTGATTTTCCAAAATGTGCTGGTGTTAAACGTGGATTTGGTAATTTTGATGTTAAATAAAGACGAAATGATGGATCATAATCAACTTCTTTATCACCTAAAACAACAAATTGTCGTCCTTCAACACCTAGAAAATACAAAATAAAAAAAAAACAACATAAAATAATTTTATTTCAATACAAAATAAAAAAAAAGAATTTCTAACCTCGAACATTTTTTTCTAAAACATTATCAATAACAGGATCAAAATATTCATCACAATCTTGAAATAATATTGGAAAACCATATTTAATTGACATTTCCAAATGTTTTAAAAAATCGCTATCATGAAATGTTAAAATTTTTAAATTATTTTTTTCTTCACGTTTTTTTATCCATTTTAATGCTTGTTGTTGAGGATCAATACAATATGGAAAACGACTTGCTTGTGTTGTTAATATACCATTTTGTGTAGATAATTCATCAGGTGGTAAACCTTCACTTGACCATTTTGATATTTCAACATCACTTGTTAATAATTCATCTAAACGTAATGGTTGAGATAATGGTACTTCTTTTTCTACTAAATCTTTTTCCCATAATTCACGTAATAATTCATGACGAAATTCAAATGTAAATGCACCAACATATGCAAGAAATGATGCACTTATTAATGTATCACCAAGTAAACGACGTAATTTATGTTTTAATTCTTCTAAATCATTATTCCAACTAAAAGAAAGTAATGTTTGATTTTGTTTAGAAATTTTAAATAGAATGATATTACCGTTGTTTTTCAGATGATAAACCAGAAATAAGTTTGTCAGCAGCTAAAAAACAAAAAAAAGCCAGTATTATTTATGAAGTTTAAATGAAGTTAAAATTTGGATTTCTT
>CAJNOP010000076.1:742972-824314 GCA_905250075.1 Rotaria sp. Silwood1
AAATAAAGAACTAACGACTAAATTCTAAACATAGAAAATCTGATTTGATTTAATCATACCGATTTTTCGTCTTTCCATAATAGCTGTTTCTTCTTCAATAACTCGTTTTTTTTCCATAGCTTCATCATAAGTTTTATTTAAATCTGCTAATGTTTTTTGTAAATCACTAATTTGTTGTTGAGTACTATTTAATTCATCTGTTGCTCGTTTTGCTTCTGCTTGTAATCGCTTTAAAAAAAAGAAAAGAAAAACACAATAGAGAACATTAATCTATTTTTAAAAACTAAATAAATCAAAATAAAATTTACTATGACTAAATCAGATTTTGGTTTAACAACACGATAAACTCGAACACAATTTAAAACATTTAGTGAATATTTAAGCATTCCAGCACCAGCTTGTGATTTCTTTTTCATTAATTCAATTAAATATTCACTTTTTTTATCAGGATCTGGTACAACATGATTAACTTCTTTTAAAAGATTTTCTTCAAGCGTTTCAAGTACTGTACGTAATTTTCTTTCTGTTGTTTGCGATAATTTTTCAATAGGAACTTCAAGTAATTGTTTTAAAAATCCAACATCTTTAACAAACAAACAAAAAAGAACATAAATTATAAGGAAAAAAAGAAGTTTCTTTGAAAACAAAAGGAATTTTACCAGCCATCATTGCTTGACATTCAGCCCATGTATCAGCACTTAGTGGTCGTAAAATAGCAAGAACTGAACGACAAACAGTAGCTACAGGAACAGCTGGTTGTTTAAAACCTCTAGATACAGACACAAAAAAAAATTTTTTTTTACAAAGAATAAAAATAAAAATAATTCTTTTACCGAATTTCTGCTACTTGATTATTTGTTATTTCTTTAACAGCTTTTCGAGCTTCTTCTAATGCTGGTAGAGCAGCAGCTAATTCAATATCAGCTTCTCCCTAATCAAATGAAATTCTTATATATGAATAAAAAAATTCGAAACATTCTAAAAATACCTTTTTCACATTAATTTCAGCTTGTTTGACATCAAGTTGTTTTTTCTTTTCGATTGCTTCACCTTCCATTTCACGTGCTGATATTGTTTTTTCAGATATTTCAGCAAGTAATTTTTGACATTCTTCAGAACGTTTTGCTACTTCTTTTCGTTGTACTTGTAAACGTGCATCAAGTTCTTTTAATTCAATTTGAGCCTCATCTATTTTTTCTAAACCACCAGCAAGACGTTGTTGCTAAATAAATTGAAATATATTTTTGGAAATCAATGTATATACTATTCATTCCAGAACATTATATACTGTACTGTTTTTTTTGAACAACTTTTGATAGGAACTTGATAAAAGACTTGTAGTTTTTAGCATTCAAGAGAAAAAAAATCAAGGATCATCGAAAGCAATATTCTGAAGCTATTTTCGTTTAAATTTAGACTTTTAATAGGACTAATGAATGGAAAAGATTTTTCTCTTTTGATCTACACAAGGCCAACATTCCCAGGTTGTTCACTGAAAGACATATAAGACTTTCCCTAATATTCTTGGTTTCAGCCAATGGACCTACGGTTACTTAGAAAAGCAGCTAGGTCGGGATGACTCACCGCGCGAAGTTGAATGATGATATTTCTTTTTAAGTTAGCAATGGACAGCCACTGTTATCTAGATATTTCGAAAACCTCACAATAAGTCCCGATACAAGGGAGTCAACATTTCGAAAGTATTGAGATACCAGTATCAGATCAGTTTGAATCCAAAAGAAATATCATCATTTGACTTAACACAGTGAATTACTTGCTTTTTCTGAGTGACGACAGATCAACCGGCTGATACCCGAAGTCTCAGGAAAAGTCTGGTAACTCTCGAGTGAGACAATTAGAAATGGTTCCTATCAAAATTCATTCAAAGGTGTGGAGCACATTATATTTTGAAATCGATTGTAAATATTTAAAAAACTAACTTGTGCTAAATTTTCTTTATTTTTTCGTTCTAATAATCTTAAATATGTTGAAATAAAATCGAGATAATTTTTTGGTGTTGTAAAATTATGACGACGAAGTTTCTTAGCAAATTGTTCACTATAATGTTCAACAGATTGATGAACCATAACCATATGTGTTACAATAGCTTGACGGTGTTGTTTGGGAATAAATTCATTCTATTAATATGAGAAAATAAAATGAGTATATATTAATTACAATTTATTTAGAGCATAAAAGATAAGAAGAGAATCTTAAAAGATTTATCCCATATTATTTTTATAGAGCGAGAATAATAGTTTAGCGTCTTACTCACAAAACGTTTTTTTATGGAAAACTATGTATATTAAAATGTTAATAAAAAAAAAAAAAACAAATATTTTGTTATTAAAATAAAAATAAATTATTTCTGTTATTTTTCTTCATTATTAAAATACTTACATCTTCAGTTAATAATGAAGTTGATACAGCATAAAGAGCTTGTTCAGGCCAAGGAAGAAACCAATCAATTATAGCATTATTAATCAAACCTATAATATTTACATAATCTCTTCAATGACTTTATTTCTATTTTTTGTAATTTTTTTTTTACCTGGAAAATTTCGACAACGTGTACGTAATGTATCACCTGTTGGTGACATGCATAAAACCACATGTAAATTAATCGAACATTTTGTAACAAAATATTGCCAAATACTTTCCTTAGCTGGACTAGCACCATTTTTCATAGCTTCATCTCGAATCTAAATTAATCATTGAGTAAAAATAAAAATAATTTCTCAACAAAAAGAAACTTACATTTCCAATAATACCTTCACGTTCTTCATCAGCAAATAATGCCGGTACCATACCAGTTGTTAACATATTATTAATTAATTCCAAAAATCCTATTTTTTTTAAATATAATAAAATTCGATTTTGAAAGAAAAACAAAAACAAAAAAAAATTAACCATCTTCAGCAACATGTTGATCACCAAACATAAAAACAATTTTCTTATTTTCCATACCAAGTTTATTATAGAGAATTTTTAAATCTTCACGAAAATGTGTTTCACTATAACCACGACTAAGTTTTATTTCAAATATTTCGCAACCAGCTGAAAATGTTGCTAAACGTGTTACTTTAAAAAGAAAAAGAAAATTGAATATTTACAAAAAAAAAAGGAAAAGATTCTTACATGAAGCTTTTCCACTACCACCAACACCAACTAATAATGCATTTCCTTTATCCATACGTATGACACGATGGATTCGTGTTAAATGTTCAAGTGCATCTTCAAATAGAACTAAATTCATACGAGTATATTGTTCATTATATTCTTGAAGAATCTAAAAAAAAAGAAAAATTTTATAAGAAAATAAATAAATATTCGAAAAAAAGCCATACTTCATCAAATAATGCTTTAGCAGCATCATAATCTTGAATATCTTCATAAATTTTAGCTTCACCAACATCAAGTGCTGTTCGATAATCACCAAAAAGTGATGGTTGACGAAATATAATTTCACTATGAGGTTTTAATGTTGGTTGATCATTGATTAAGCTTTGTAATTTTTCCTAAAAAGAATAAAAATTGAATTACCTTTACATTCAGAACTAATTCAATTTAAGAAAATTATCAATAAAACATTTTTGTCTTTTGAATAGAACGGAAAGAAAACTAGAAATTATAGAACACAAAATTTCGATCTCTCATGAAAGAACGCTGTATGACTTTATATGACAACCGCTACAAGTAAGTTTCGATGAGACTAAAAACGGCTTAAAGAGATTAGAGTCACGGCTCACTAATGAAGAGTTATAGTCATTTGAACTCATATAGAATCCACAGACAGATCTTAGTGAAACTAGTAAAAATTTGAAAGGATTCATCTCTATTGATCTTGGGTGCCGAGTTATGACCAGTTTACTAGGCTATTACTCCATTTTTAGATGCTCTCAGGAAGATCGAATAACAAAATTTTGAAGAATATACTAAAAGTTTCAGCGGAAACAAATACTTCGTAGTTGGCTTATTGAATTTTCGAGTGAAATCGATTTTTTTTTGCGAGAAAGAACTATTTTTGGAAACTCAATATCTTGACAAAGTATAAAATTCTTTTCAGCTGAAGCCTTCAGCATATTCTAATAGTTACTTTTAAAACTATCAAACGACTATCGAAGATGTCAATAGATGCAATTTCAGTTCGAAGCTTGTTGCTTTTGTGTAGAGGTTTCATTAAAACGGCTATAACTCTATATCAGTAAGGCATAGGTCTGAATTTCTTTCAGCATCTTTAGTTTCACCTAAACCTACTCGTATCTATGGTGATATTAGCTCTTTACTCGTTAATTACAATCAAAATACTATTCATCAAATCTTTTCCTTATCAAATTCATAAAAAAAATCTGTCAGCAAACATACATCAATAAATTTGCGATCTGCTATATCAATTAAACGATCATAAAGTACACGCAAGCATTCATTACGCCACACTCGTGTCATTTGAGCAGCTGTTTGAAAACGTTCGGGTGTTGTTAAAACTAAACCATTAAATATTCGACTTAAATCTCGAAGATTAAATATATAATGAAATTTTGATGGCGTTGGTGGAAGTGCATCAAGAATTGAACTTAAAAAATAAAACATAAAATAGATTAAAATCAATAAGTAAAAAGACAATTTACTGGTAAAGTTCCATTGTCATTCGAGTCAATATTGGTGCAACATCTTGTACATCTTTACTAAATGTTTGTAAATGTCCTTCAAGAATTGAATTATAAATAAGAAATAGTGATTCTTCAGAAGGAAATGTTATATTGAAAACATTAAATAATGAAATAAATCTTGGATCAACATCATTTCTTCCACCTCCAGGCTAGAAAAACAAAATTTTCACAATAAATTAACAAAACTCAAAATAGAAAAAAAAATGGTAACAAACTTTGCCCATAGCAGCAATAAATATCATATCTTGATATTTCTTCCAATTTAAATCTTTTCCTCGATCATACATTCCACCTTTTTCAAGTAATAATTTCAAAAGTGCTATTGGTTGTTGTGTACCATATGTATCAACTTTTGGCATATTTAAATCATCAATAAATACAACTAATTTTTTTCCTGGTGGTGGTCCATATGTATCTTTAGTTCGTTTTTCAACATTGGATTCAAAATTTCTTTGAACATCCATTGATGATGTACGTGATGAAAAGTTTATATTTAATAAAAGCTAAACAAACAAACAAACAGAAAAAGCGGTTAGCATAATTCCTATGAGATTAAGATGTGAAACACAATATAGTTGTAGTTGCGAATCAACGAAAGATTGTTTTATTCTATTTACTTTAGGATAAATTTCTTCATCATTTTCACCTTTGATTGTATTTCAGGAACGTCTATTACAGTTAGTGATGTTCCTATGACTACGTCTGTCACGATTAGAGAGGGGTAGGCTAAGTATGTTGGGGTCCGATACTATCCATACTCTTGGTTTCAGTCCAATTTCAATATCAGCCATAGCTTCAGTTCAAACCTGCTCCGGGTCATAGTCTTGACCCAAAGCTAATCTTCATTATAGTCTCGGTCTAGTATACTTCAGTTCTTTTTTTAGATTGTGTTTCACAAAAAAAAAACAAAAATACAAATATCAAATCTAACACTTACATTTTGATCAGAATTCAATTTTCTTAAAAATGAATTAATTGTTGCTGTTTTTGATGTACCCGATTCACCAACAAATAAAACTGGTCTTTTAATACGATAACATAATTGAAGTAACCAATCACTTCGACATGTATCGATGGTTGGTACTAATATGTCATAAAATTTTCTTTCAGGATTATGTACATATTTTGGTACAAGTCTTTTCCATGATATCCAACATTCTTTTGATGCTTCAAAAAAATATTCAAATAATGTTGCTTCATGTGTTGGTAATTCATCTAGAATAATCGAATAGAAAAAAATAAATAAATAAACAATTTCAAATTTTTTATCTTACCAAATTTTGCAGTACCATCAGGTCCTTCATCAACTGAACTCATTGAAGCAAGATATTTAACTTGTGCATCAAATGTAACACGTGCTTGTTCTGTTAAACCAGCACCAAGTGACCAATAAAGTGCTTGAAGAAAATAACATGTATAAATAGTATCGTCAAGTGCATCACTTATATTTTCATATGGTTGAAGAAGACTTTCAAGCATATAACATAATTGACTAGTCTATTAAAATAATAATAATAAAAATAAAGAAAATCCAAGAAAAAAATTTTTTTTTTTATGTAGCAAAATTTACCATATTTAAATTTGTTAATGGAATAATTTGTTTAAGTTTGTCACCTTGTTTACCATCGATAATACCTTCTAAGATTAATGTAATTAATGGTGGAACAAATTTATCAAATAAATGATTAAGACATTTTTGTTCTTCTTTTTTCTCACGTAAATTACACCAACGTGTCCAGAATGGACGATATTTTAAATCTTTTGGATCAACAAAAACCTGACGAATAAAACAAAAAGAATATTTAAATGAAAAAAAAAAAAAAAATTTAAATATATTCTCGTTTACCATTCCACAACGTGAAACAGTAGCTGGACTAGCATATTGAAGATCACCAACTTCAAATAACATAGCACAATGTGATTGTAAACGAACACGTTCACCATTAGCTAATGTTAAAAGTTTATTATCATCCATAACAGAATTCTGAAGAAAAAAAAAAACGAAAATCGTATATTTACAAAATAAAAATTTCTAAATGAAAACAAACCATATTTTCAATCCAAAGTGCATCAACATCACCATCATATAGAATATATCGACGTTCTTTTTTATCAGTTGGTTTATTTATTTCACGAAATATATTTGATAATAAACCATCAGTCCAATCACGAGTTGTAGTATCCAGAAAACCATATAATTCAATAACTGAACATGCTTTGGGATTTAATGTATAAACTTTTGTTGGTAAACCCATTCTTAAAACAAAAGCAAAACAAAGTGTTTTAGTGAATCAATATGGATACACTTTCGTATTTAAAAATAATAAGTGACATTAAACAGAACTCAATCATGACATTTCAGAACTTATTTTTTGTATGTCTATAAGTTTAGATTTGAGAAAATGTTTTTTTTTTGTATAGTTTCATTTCTATTATTTTTTTCGTTTTTTTTTTATTAAAAAAATCCATCATTCTCTATACCTTGTTTGTGCTTGAACTAAAGTATTAATAACTGTTGATTTTCCACCTCCAGTTGGTCCAACAACCATAGTTGAATGTCGTGTCATCATTGTTTCATATAATTGTACAACTTTATCAACTTGTACTTCATCAACAACATTATTCATATGAGCAATTGACTCTCGTACAGCTTTATCAAATGTTGGATATGTAACACGATCACATTTCAAACCTGGAAATAGATCAGTAATTAATCCTTGAAATAATGGTACATCTTCATAAACAAATTTCGGCATATTCATATCACGTAAAGCACGCATTAATACAATATCCTTTAGAGAAAAAAAAACAAGATATTTATAAACATTTTAAATGTATTAATTACTTCTGGTAATTCTGCTGAACTTCGTTTTAATTCTCCAGCCATAACTAAAACTGATTTTAAAGCTCGAAGACCAAAATCATAATGATATTGTTTTGATAATTGTTCACGTGATAATTTATATAAAACAACCATTTTCTTAGCTAACATCTATACATAAAAAAGAAATTTATTCACTAAAAAAACAAAAAACTTGTTGACAAACCTTTGCTAAAGAAAAACCTTCAGAGAAAAGCATAATTTCACAAATTTGTTGTAAATCAGGTACAATAACAACAACAGGACGAAATAGAGCTTTAATTGATTCAGGTAATTCAGTTCGTCCAGCATAACCAGGATTCATTGTAATAAATGTTCCAACACGTGAATCAAGACCAATTTCGGTACCTTCGAATACGAAACGTTTCACTTTACTAATAAGACCTTGTTGAATTGTTTTTAATTGTGATGATATAACTGATAATACAGATGCATCGATTCGATTAAATTCATCAAAACATCCCCATGCACCACTTTGACATAGACCATTTAAGTTTTTACCAATAGCCTGTCAATAAAACATATTTAGTATTAAGTTTTTTGTATTGATAGAAACTTACTAAACTATCCATGCCTTCACCACAATTTGTTACAACACAAAGAAGACCAAGAGCTTTAGCTAAATCTTTAACTGATTCTGTTTTACCCGTACCTAAATTTATATGTTAAATAATAAAAAAAAAATGCATGAATTTATTGAATAAATTATTCATACCGGCAGGACCAGCTAAAAATAAAATAAAATATTTGAATATTTGTGTTGAAAAATTAATTAAAGTCTCCTCCCCACAAAATCAATCTTGAACTAGATCTATTCAAATTGCATGAAATTTTTAGCACTGTATCATGTCGTTCGAAGGACATATTTAACAACTAGAGATCGAAAATAGTGCATATAACTTTATTTTTCATTTGAAGTAGCATGTCAGACTATAGTACCCTTATTTTCAATTTTCATTTTTTATGGAGAAAAAAAGGATGACAAAATGAATACCTCAAAGAAATGATTATCTAATTATAGAAGTGTTTCTTTGTATAATAATAAAAACGGTTAATTCAAAAAAACGGGCACTGAACTTTTGTATATCTTTGTAAACGAAAAAAAGAAGCAATTAATTACAATGATATTTCTTCGAGAATTCTGGAAAAGTATATTTTCAAGCAGAAAATGGTAGAAATCATCTGAAAACAAAAGAAAAACAGACCGCGGACTATCTTAATTTTGAATTTTCTAATAACAATTGACTCTTTTTAAAGGAGAGATAAGCTTGCAGAATGATGGTTTTTTTTACTGACCTGGTGCACAACCAAGATACATTGACAAAGCCTAAAAATAATCATAATTCATAATATTTCAAAAAAAAAAAGTTAAAAAAATATACTTGTGTAATTGTTAAATAAATTCGATCTGTAAGTGGAGTTATGACTAAACGACCATTTAAACCCATATATTCATAACCATAACCAAATTCACCAGTACATTGTCGAATCATTAATTCATCTGGTTCATTAATCCAATAGAATCTCAATTGACTTTCCCATTCAAATTCACGTGCATCCAAAATACTAAAAAAATATTAAAATAATAAAAGAAATTCTTTCATTTTCTTTTAAATTTATTTTAAATTACCTATCCCGTACGAACTTATCAATAATATCTTTTGCATGTACATCAATAATAAGTACAGTATTAAATTTTTTTCGATCATTACTAGCTAATGGATTTCGAATCTAAATAAAGAAAATTCGATTTTGAATAAAAACTGTTAGCACAATTTCTGTAGGACTACAATATGAAACACGACATCACTACTCTTGCTAATCACAGAGAGATTGTTTTATTCTATTTATTTTGGTATAAATTTCTTCGCCATCATTTTACTGAATCTTCCAGAAATGCAATCAGCAAGTAATTCATATATTGAAATCAGACGTTATTAATTTAGAGGCTTCGATCGGATATCAACAATATCTATCACGGTCTGTGTGAGATCTAAATTTCCACTTATCTACTACTTCAATAGTGCTTTTAGATCGTGTTTCACAAAACAAAAAAAATAAGTTATTTTTTCTTTTTACTTCAGTAACAACTTCTTCAATTTGAGCATTGAGTTGTTTAGCATAATTTTTCATACCCATTTTTTGACCTTTGGCAACTATATATATATATCAAGAAAAAGAATTATTCATATACATGTATAAAATTCTAAATAAACCTTTATTAAAAGTATCTTCTACTTCCCAACTCCACCTAAAAACAAAAAATCATAGATAAATTTATTATAAAAAAGAATATATATATATATATTTTCTTCTAACTAACCATATTTGATTAGAAGCTAAAACAACCATTCCTTGATAATTATACATCCAACCAACACGTGTTTTTCGAAAACGATAATAATAAACAGCTTCTTTTGTAATTGCTTTATTAGTTCGTCGCATTTCTTCAAGAACTTTCGTCATCCAATCTTCAACTCGTCCTTCAGTAATAACACTTTGTTTAAATGGCATTTCTTCTTTTTCAGCTGATATCATTGCTTGTGCTTGAGTTATTGTATCACTTACTTTAATTAAACGTAAACTAGCTATATTATCAAACATTTTAATCATATGTTCTTGTATAGCTGATGGTTCAGCTGAACCAAGTATTGATAAAAGTTCATCATCAGATATAAAGAAAAATCTTGGAAATGCATTACGTTTTGAATCAAGATAATCATTTAAACTTTTTTGACAACGTTCAAGACCAACAAATATTGATTCAAGATCTGCTAAACGACTTGGTATATGACATTGTTTTTTTATTAATGGATCACGATATGTATCAGTCATAATTGTTTTAAATAATTTATTTTTTTCATCAAATTTTTTTGCTTCTTCCGGTAATTGAGAACGAATATCACCACTTACGAAGATGCCTAAAAAAATAATAGTTTATTTTTTTTATTGTCATAATATCAAAAAAAAAATGAAGAGGTTTTAGGATAATTTACCTTCAAGATACATCCATTTACGTTGTACATTGATCCATAATTCAATGACCTAAACAAGAAACAATAGAAATTGAAACGGAGGAACCATTCGTTTAAACTCATAGAGGATTAAAAATATCTAAAGGAATTGACCCTCATCAACATTTACAACTGAGCTATAATCGTTGTATGGAGTTTTCAACTCAGCCTTCAGTATATATTAGAAAATCCGAAACTAGAATTTCGCCATAAAATTTCCTCCACACATAGCTCTAATGATCAACAAAATATCCTCGAACTTTCTCTCATATGATTTAAGATTTTCACAACAACAAGAATTCTTCAAATCTAATATTTATTCACATTTTTGTCTGTTCTGTACAAAATCTTTTTTTGTTTATGCGTATTTGTTTGTTTGATGATATCCAAAAGGAAAACTATTTAAATTCAGACATGTCTATGAAAGATAGAATAGATTCGCATTTGTTTGTACTCAAATCTATCTTATCATATGTAATATCTGCAAGGATCATTCTGAGATATCAAAGCACTCATAGCTGGATTTATATTCAATCAAAACTTAAAAAAAAAAAATAAAACAAAATTTACTTCAGCAATTAATGATAAACTTTTTTCCCATTGTTGTACAGTTGGTAAAAATGGTCCAATAAATCTTGAACCAGCCATACTTTGTAAAGCCATTGTATGATCATCTAATGTTTGTAAAACTTCATCACAAGCTCCTAATACAAAACCACGATCTTGATTTCCTTTAATATACTTAATAACATTAAATTTCATCTTATCCCATGCATCAACTACTTCACGTACACCCTATATTTGAAAAACAAAATAGAATACCTTTTTTTGGTAAATGGTTTTCTTTATTTTTATTTTTTTTACTTTTTCAATTTGAAGTTCTTTCGTAGCTGATGTAACAATATTTTGTATAGCATCATTAAAACGTTGTAAATTCATTTGAAATAAATTTTCTAATGTAAATGATTCTGGATTCATATCAAATTCAATATTTGTTTCTTTCATAAGCATACGCCAATGACGTTCACGTAATGCTTCATTTTTCAAATCTAACATTAATGGTAATGATTCACGAAATTCTTTCATATTTAATTCAATTAATTTTGCTAATGACATTCCTTTGATTTCACGTGGCATTTTTTTTAATTCTTTTATAAAATTTTCAATACCATCAATTAATAATTGTACATCTAAATCACGCCATAATGTTTCAGACCATTGTTGACGTGCTTTTAATTGTTGTTCATATAATTGATAAAGTTTTTCTAAATTTTTCATTTCTTTTTGTATAATATATAATTCAGGATATGATGATATTGGTAAATTAAATAATTTTTCAGCATTTGTTAATTCTTGTTTATCAATTTCAAGTTTAGTTAATTCATCACGATAAGTTTTCATTAATTTTAAACCTTGTGGTAATTCATCAGCATTTCTTATTGAACCAGGACCATGTCGAGCAAATTTATCAGCAAATGCAGCAATAGATTTTCTTAAACGATCAAGTTGAATAAGAGTTATTTCAGTAAAACGACTTTTAACACGTGTTAAATTTACATCACGATGTTTAGAATTAAGAAATATTTCACTCCAATGGCGATTAAGTGACGTAAGAATCAAAGTTTCGTCTTCAGTTGCCTAGAAAAATTAAATATTCAAATCATTTTTATTAAATAATATTTCAAAAATGAGTTCATTTTGTATTCCATTTTACATTAGACCTTTATTTGAATTCGCTTACTATTTGTATATGAGAGTTTGAAATCGAGTCCAATTATGAAAAAAGTGATGCACTTTCATCAATAGTAAGAACTGTTAAATCATCTGATACATACAAAAATTCTTATTGAAGTTCAAAACTCCAGTGTATCTATATAATATTATTTTTTTTTAAGTACTGAAATTTATGTCGTCTTTAATCTCAGCTATTAGATAGTGAAAATTTCTCAAAATAGATTATGGAATGAAAAATGTAGAAGAGACAAATTTTTCTGATACAATGACATAGATGAAAATCAGAAATCTAAGACGTACTCATTTTAACTATTTCTCACTGCTCTGTTTTATGATATGCAATTCACTTTCTAAGTTTTACCGAGAATAGAGCAAGTCGGATCCAATATTTCTAGACTCAATCGGTTACATCTTTTTCGAACCAAAATCATACTTAGATATGGACAACATGGTCTCGGCGAAAATGGGACAAGAACTCAAAACGATCGGTCACGCTCTTGTCTAACCATATCAGAGACTGAATCGATGCAAGTTTTACTGGTTTGGATTGCGCTCGTTTTCAGTCTCTGAACCATATTCCTATTTTTACGAAATGTTTTACTGTAAGTGTTATAGTCGCTCTGAGTTTTGCTACTAACACACCCTACATATTTTCCCACACAATCTTGAGAATGATCTTATAATAATCAAGTCATGACTTTTATTGAAATAGTCAATGAATGGAAGTGACTATATTCGCTATAGACGCAATGAATTTTTAAGATACGTCAATTTTTTTTTTGCAAACTTTGCTTGAGTAAATCATTGATTTTCTCAACATGGGTAAGTCATATCTACAATCTGTCATACTCTTCCGCCGACGAGCTTCACTAAACCGATAGCTTATCTCTTATTTTATTGAGAAAATGTTTTTTGAAATTTTAATCACTTTCCTGTTAAATCCATAGAAAAATATTATAAACCGTTATTTAAATAAATATAAACATAAGTGTGCTGCTAACCTTTTGATTATAACTTTCTAATAGGTTATATTTATCTTTGACGTCATTAATTTTAGTTTCAATAACATCTGATTGATTTTGAATTTCAGCAATAGTTCGCAATACAAATTTTAAATCTTCAAGTGTATCAGTTGTTCGTTTAAGATTATTTTCATATTCCTAAATAAAAAAACAAATTCTTAAAAATATTTTTCAATAAACAAACAAACTAAACTTACATCAAGTTTATCACGTAATTCATATAATCGTGTTTTAGCTTCATCAGCAAGAAATTTACTAAACATATGTATAGTTTCTTTTGCATGTCCAATTAAATCATTTAAAAATGATGTCAGATTTAATTTTACAAAGTCAAAATCTTTTGAACGAATCATTGCATTCAACTATTTCAATTAAATATAAAGAATTTTCTTTTTGATTTAAATTCAATGAATTACTTACTTCATCAAGATTTTTTTGATATTTATTTACTTCTTCATCAAATGCACCTAATGATGGATTTTTAGCAAAGAATTTTTCACATACTGCCAACTAAAAAAAAAAAAATATAAATAAAATCATGAATTATTAAACAATTTCGATTTTCTTACTTTATCTGTACGCCATAAATGTTTAAAATTACGAAATTTAAGTAAAAATTTCTTCAAATTATTAATTGTATTTTGTACAACACCATGTGTTGCCGTAGCCATTTCGTGTATTTCAGGAATATATCGAATATCATCATAAAATGAATATATATGTTGAGCTTCTTGACTTGAGGATGATGTAGTAATTGTTGTTTTTGCACCAGCAGGTACTATTCCTGATGCTGTATCGAAATCTAAACCTCCATGACTATTTGCTGCATGGGTTACAACGGTTGATTTGTCATATTTAACTGGACCTACTTCGATACATGAACCATCCTTCCATCGATAAAAATAACTTGTACTAAATTGAAAAAAAAATATTATAGATAATTAGTAAAAGAAATTTTTTTTTGCAGTTAAAAATATCAATACTTTTACAAGTCAATACATTGTGAATGTTTTTTTTTAGATTCTCAAATCGATTAGATACAAAAATAAGACCATGTTAAATTTCTTTGAGACAATTTTCAATTTTATGGACTAGAATTCTTTTGATGAAGCCTACTCTACAGCGATGTGCACCTCTGTGTTCTATGATGAGGTGTAAGCCGCTGCATTGATCGGCGACGGGAATTGAAACTTTTCGGTAAATTTTCTAAAAATTCTCGTAATTTCGAGACATTTTGAAATGAAAAAGAATTGTAGAGAACTTATTAACAAGAAACTAGGCGGTAGCATTTCCAAAACTTGATTTGAGATGTCGGAAATTTTTACAAATCAAATTTCTATGTTTATATTATGACGGCGTCTCAGCCTATCGGCTAACACTTCTAGCTGTGCACACATGCGGCCTAGACTCTCACGGCAAGTATGACTCAGTTCTTGACAGCTAGACTATTGAAACAGTTATCCGAAAGATACCATTTCCACGCTTGGCTCTCGTCTTATATGTCTCTTAGTTGTTCAAGTCTTTGTCATACTTGCTGGTAAGTTCCATTGCTAGAGTTTTTTCAAAAAATGCTGAAAATTAAGAGAAGGGATTTAATCATTGACTGATTCTTTGTTTATGAGATAAAGTTATAATAAATTGATCTAATTCTAAACTTAAAGAATTTCACTATCACAAGTAGTATTTAAATTTAACTGTGTGCAAACTTAATTAAAAAGTAGGTTAAAATTGAAATAAACATCCAATCAGTATGTATGTATATATATATTTATGTACAATTATATCTTTCGTACTTGAATATTTTTTTGCATGGTATTTTCATTTGTATATTGTTACTCATACGCGAGTATTCAAAAATGAAACATTATTTTTTAAAGAGATATAGTAGTGTTACAAACATAAAGAAAAACGTGAAGAAAATATTGTAAGATGTGGTCGTGCAGTCTACACTTTTTTTTTCTTACATGTAGTGCATGTCTCTAATATCTTATTGGAAAGATTTTAGAGATATTGAACATGTAATCAAATAGGAACATACAATCATAAAAATTTCATTTTATCTAAACATTTGAAAAACAATTCACAATATTCTTTGTCAATTAAAATATCATTCGATGCTACATGAGTAGCAAGTTTTAATATAAAAAAAGAAACGTAACACAAATATTCAATACAAAAATTGAAAGATTTTAAACACAACACTATTTTGAATTGAATGATATGTATGAAATCTAAATTGATATTACTTTTCAAAGATATTTATACTGTATGTTCTATAACATCACAGTTTTGTTGTTTTTTTCAAAGATTTTATTGATCAATTGAAATTGATTGTTATTAAATTAACTATTAAGAAAAAAAATATTCTTTCTCGAATTATATCTTTCAATAAGATTTTCTAACTAAAAAAAACTGAAATCAAGCGTAACCTATCTTATTCTTAACAATAATCTCAAATCTCATTAATATTATATATGTATCCTAAAAAATAATAACAACGTCAATTCATATGACAGTAGTATTTGAGAAGAGTGAGAGAGGAAAAAAACGCCAAGTTAATAAAATAAAAATGCTTAAAATGAATACAGTTTTCTTTACATCATATATAGTATCAGACTAATGCAAATATCAATGGTAGAAACGTATCACCGAAAAACCAAAAGTAAAACTGGCGGTATCAAAGCAAAAAAAATAACGCGTTTTTCATCTTCTTTTTCTTTTTCTTTTTTTGTTTTGACATTATTATTTTAATGATAATGCTTTCGCACATGATTCTTCATAAGCAACAGCATCACGCATTTGTAATGCTTTACTACGTAATTTTGTTAAATGTTGTTGTTGTTTCTCAATAAGATGAATTAATTGTTTAGCATAATCTTCTCGATCATAATTCATTTTTGTTGATTTATCAAGTAATAATTGATGATTAACAACTATTTGTGGTAAATCATCCATAAGTTGATGATGAGATTCTAATGTTACATCTTCAACTTCATGTGAACGTGCAATAGCTTGTTCAAATTTACGTTTTAAATGTTGATTTGCTAATGGACGTTTATTATAACTATTATTTTGTTGTTGAGATTTTGGTAGATTTGAACGTGATGATGGTATTGGTTGTGATATTGATGTATTAAAATGATCATCATCATCATCATCATCATCGTCATCATCATCATCATGAGATAATTGAAGATCATATGGTTCATTTACATTCTGTTTTTGATGCATTTCAACACCACGTTGTATAAGTTCATCAACATTTAATTCTTTAACACGATCAGCATAACGTAATGTATTTAATGTATGTTCAACATCACTACTTCCTGGTGATATCATTGCTATCATACAAACTTTAGATTTTTCTCCAATAAATGAATCACGTAAAACTTTTGTTAATGTTGAACCTCGAAATGGTATATGTTCAGCATTACGACCTAATGAACGTATACATTCTTTTAATGTTAATAATGATTTATTTATTTGTGCACCTTCCATTAATGTAACTTTATCATTTGCTTGTGTATCACGTCCACGTTCACTTCCAGCTAAATCAATTAATGAAATTTTTCCATATTCTTTATTTATATTCTTTTTTTTTAATGAAATTTGAAAAATAGCATGTGATCGTGATGAATGTTCATTAGCTGATGTTGTACCAGATGTACGTACACTCATTCCACGTCGTATTAATAACATAACTTCATTAACAGTTTGAACTAGTTCTTCTTTTTTACCAACAACTTGAACTAAATTTTTATGATCTTCTAATACACGTAAACGTTTTTTATCATTAAATAAATCAAAAACTTTGGTACAATAAATTTCAAAAAATGTACAATAAACATCATATTGACCTTTATTTAAAGGTTTATTTAAATGAAGAAATATATCATTAGCTGTTAAGGCATATATTCCTTTAGAAAAATCAACCTCACGTTGACTTAAATCACCACCCATTGTATATGTTTTACCTAAAAGAAAAATAAATAGATTGATTTTCTTTATTAATTTTAAACTTACCAGAACCAGTTTGTCCATAAGCAAAAACCATTGGACTATGTCCTTGAAATAATGATTGTACTAACGGTTTGGCAGTAAAATGATAAACAAGTTCATTATTACATGATTCACGAAATGTATAATCAAAACGAAATCTTTGATTATCAATATATTTTGTTAAATCAACTTTAACTTTTGGTAAATGTACAATAACATGATCTTTATTTGGTATTGTTAATACATCAATATCTTTTTTATTTAATTCTTTTTTTGTTATTGGTCGTTTACGTATACAAACACATATTTTTAAATCTTTTTGTGAATCATTTATTGTTAAAGGTTTTATATCAAGTTGTTGTCTATATTCAGCAATCATTGCTTGAAATTCCCATGCTGGTATTGAATGATCAACTTCAGATAATTTTTGACGACGTTGTTCTTGTCTAGCTCGTCGTTGTTCACGATTTGCTGCTATACGTTCAATTTCTTTAACTACTTTTGATTTATTTGCATCATTTGTTGTTGTATATGAATTTTGTTGTCTATTTGGTGATATATCATTATTATAATGTAATGTTTGTGTATTTGATATTCCTCCAGGTCGTGCATTTGACATTGATTGTGGTTGTTTTCGAAGATTTTCATAATCTTGTCGAGTACGACGATTTGCATGTGTTGTCGTATTATCATGTACATGATAATCATTTTGTGTATTATGATTAATAGCATCATTATTTGACGAAGTATTTGTAACTGATGTAAATAAATTTGGATTTAATTGAACAATATCAGGTAAATCAACTTCTTTTCCTTTGCCTTCATTTTTTTCTTCCCATTCAACAGTAACAGTTTTAGTTGGATGATTAACTTTAATTATAACAGCTTGATGAATACGACCATTGGATCTTTGTATGTCAACTTTTTGACCAGCATGAAGACAAGAAAGTAATTTTTGTTGATTAAAATTCATTTGAGTAGTTGTTTGTTTTTTTTTTATTTCTTGTTTTATTTTAAATACATTAAATTGAGTATTTAATTGATTGGAACCAAATAAAAAAAAAGCCTAATTGTTGTTTATTACTGTCGTTAGACAGAACAAACTTTTATTTTTTTTTCTTCACTATGACTTCAACTTCAACATTTTTTCTTTGTTTTTATAGTTCTTTTTTTTTCTTCTTTTTTTAATTCTCTATCGTTAAACGCAAATGCAACGGAGCAATTCTTAACTATATATTTATATATGGATGAGACGAGAACGTTTGTTCATATTTTATCGATGAGAAGGCGTTGCTTAGTGATAGTATGTAATGTCAAAAACATGTAGAGACGACAAGGAGAAAAAAAAGTAAGAAAACGAAAGAAAGAGTCAACGAGAACAACCATCAATACATTCATCATGAAAAAAAAAACTAACATGAGTAGGTGTTTTTTGAAAACAATGGTATATTACATGCCTTAAAATACGATTATTAGCGATCTTATAAATTGTTTTCTATTTGTGTTCTATAAAAAGAAAATAAATTTCGAACTTACACTTCAACACCATCTCGCATTGATTGACTAAATAATTTAATAATTTCATTTTGATTTGGTTGCATAGCTACAGCTGGTACAACAAGTAAAGCATCAACTTGAAACAATGGTTTAGAACCATTTTGTAATGTATCACGTAATGATTTTAAATTTTCCATGACAAGCTAATAGAAAAATAAGAAAAGAAATACATTGTTAATTAATAGAAAAACAAAATTTTATTTTTTTTTAATTTTTTTTATCATTTATTTACATCGGATAAAGCTGAAAATATTTGTCTTTCCCAATAAGCATAATAAACTTTCATTTTAGGTGATTGAGATGTATTTGTATTAAAAACAAGTCCTTCTACTTTTGCAATTAATGGACCAATGAGTTTATATTTTTTCTGTAATTCAATTGCATCTTGTCGTCGACGATTTTCAACAAATTCAAAATATTCCTAAAGAACAAATATAAATTTTTTCAGTATGAAAGCAAAAAAAGAATAATAATAAATATTTTGATTACTTTGCAATGTACCAATGAGCCATCAAGATTAGGTGGTGGTTCACGAAAAAGATTACATTGACGAATTTCATCAAGAAATACATGAATATCTTGTGAATTCTTTTTTATTTGATTTATTGTTGAGTCAAGTTTGGATATAAGCTAAGAGAAAAAGAAAATGTTTTATTTTTTTCCGGAATATGCTTTTTTTCTTTTCTTTTTTTTTTTTTTTTATAAAGTTTACTTCCGATATGACTGTAATAAATTTTTCATGATTTGTTGATGTCCATGGTAAACGTTGAGTTCCTGTTTGCATATGACGTTTTAATTGTCGTAAGTTTTCTTCGAGTAGTGATTGTTCATGAGGTTCAAGTGAATCAACAAGACGATGATAATTTTTAAGGACACTTTTTAATTGTGTTGATAATAATTTCATTTTTTCTTCCTATTTAATTAAAAAGAGTTTAGAAAAATTTAATTTGAAGATGTCAGTCAAAAAAAGGCATTTTGTTCAAGCGTAATAAGAATTTTCCTAAAATCTCCGTTTTCATCTAATGAACCTGTATTCAATGAAATAAGTAGAGGAGCAAACGTAATATATCATACTGAGCCCAATAGTTATATTTGTTTTTAGGTTTGAAGTGATCCGACAATGTGATCTCAATATTTCCGATATGTCAACTCCTTTATGTAGAAGTTAATTGTGCAATATCAAAACTATTGAAATAACAGTGGCAGACCATTTCGAATCGAAAACCAAATATCAACATTCAACTCAACATGTTAAACTACGCATGCCTTATGGTTTTTCCAGGTGATTGCAGGTCTATTAACTCAGATCAGGAATCTCGGGTCGAGTCCAACGATTCTCGAATGGAATAAACTAGCAATAACCGCCATGCGTAGAGAGAAAAAGAAGAATCTTTTCTCAAGCAGTTCTATTAAAAAATCAAATTGAAGGCAAAATATCTAATAGTGCAATGACCTCTGGTTTCTTCATTTGAATTTGCAAAGGATGATAGGCACTAGAAAGCTGGAATTATTAATAGAAGAAAACAGTAATTTTAATTACAAAAAACGAGAGGTTTTTAAGTGCTAAAGCTTCCCAAAATTTCATTGAATTTCCGAAAGAGATTTTTGGAAAACCCATGATTTTTTTATTTCGCCTTATTTAATTTCTCTTTTGCGTCGCTTTTCATTGTATGAAGAGTAAAAACGTTACTTTGTTTCTCTCAATTTAGTTTTGTACAAGTGATTGTATTGTCTCAAATCTATATCAGTTATTTACGAAGTTCTTGACGGAAAAACATCGGGGAAAAGAACAATTATCCTTAATCTTTTGAAGACTTTATTTTGAATTGACAAAATTTTTTCTCTGAATGCTTTCTGTTTTTAAAAATAAAGTCAAACAAAATTGAGAAAGTTACGTGAAACTTACAGAATCCTTAAAATCTAAATTTATACGTATACTTAAACCTTGACAATGAATTATAGACCTCACTTTCATAACTTCGACTCCTGAAAAATTTCTTTTTGTGACTCTAATGCAGGTTCCTACTATCAATATCTTTTCTCTTGAATTCAAAAATTAATAATCATAATCAAGTTGAAGTATGAAATAATAAGCTGATAATGAAACCAATGAACAAGTCAATCATATATGTTAAAGATCAATTTTCTTATATCAACATTTCAATGATATAAAAAATAAAATTGAGTCTAATTATTGAGAGTTCTAGAAACGAAATATGATAAATTAACTTTTGTTTTCAAATGTTCTATAAATACACTTCAATTCACAAACTAGTTATGGAATAATGAATTTAAAAAACAAAAAAAAAAAAAAAAAGAATTGAATAAAACTTAAACTCAATAATATCGTTCAAAATTTTAAATTAAAATCAACTTGAAATTGTTTTTTGAAATACTTACACTTAATGCTAAATGTCGAATATTTTCTGGTAAGATATAATCAAATTGTTCAAGATATCTTGCTTCAGTCATCATTTCATTAAGTTGTGGATCAAAATCGATTGTATAACGAGGTGTAAGAGGATTTTCATCTATTATTTACAATAAAAATTAAATCTCATAAATCATTTTTATCAATAAATAGATTTACTTTCTCTAGGTGGTAATTCTTTAAGAACATTACGTTTTTGTAATGTAGGTAAAATTTGTTCCATACGTTGTTTCCATTCATTAAATTTTCCATCTTCATAAGCTTTCATTTCTCTTGCTACACGAAGATAATAACTTTTAATCTATTTTAAATATAGAAATGAAATAATTTTCAAAAAGAGAAAAAAAAAAAAAGAAATCTTCAATCTACTTGTTTGCCAAGTTCTGTTTGCATTAAAGCTTCTTTTGTATGTAAACGTAACATTGTATGTTTAATACGACGAAATAATGAACGACTCCAAGCAATAGCACCAGAATAAGGTGGTTGATTTTTATTAACAGGTGGATTTGTTTTATTATGTTGAAATATACTATTAATTTCTGTGATCTAAATTTAAGAAAAATGAAAAAAAGAAAAGAATTTTCGTTTTTGTCGATTTTGTATTTACTTCATTATCATATTGTCGTAAAATATCATTAAATCTTTTGTGCATTTCATCTTGTATTGTCATGCGAGTATTATTTTTTTCAAATTTTAATAACATATCAAAGGCACTTTCAGCCGAACTAAAAATTTAAAGTTTCATATTTATTTGATAGAAATTTAATAGTTGACCGAACAGTAATTTGACAAAATAATTATTCACTTTTCAGCCTTTTTTAAAAGAACCAGTAGAAATTTAAAAACATCTATTAAAGTTCTGGTTTAGGAATTATCAGTCGCTCTTTTACAAATGATTTTCTTTTAAATAGAATTAAAGTAACGATTGTTTTATATAAAGTGACATGAACAAAATTCTTTCTTAGCGGCGTGACTTCCGTAAATTAAAACATACGTATCTTGATATAATGAACTTTGCTCGAACTAATTTTTATAAGTCAAGTTACTGTAGGCATTCTGAGAAAATCAGCGTTAGAAACCTTCGTTCAAAGAAGTTATCAGTAAAAAGCTAGTGTTAACGACGTGACACAAAAAAAAGTACATCGATTTTCACTTCATACATTTTAGTTGAAAAAAAAATGTTCTAAAACTAAATGTAGACAATTTTTGAAACTACAAAATCTATGTGCTAAAATTTTGCTGAAAACGTCTAGATTTTTCAAAAAAAAGACTGATTTCGTTTTCGTTTGTAGAGTGACATAGCACGCAAAACTGTTCCTATGATTGAAAAAGAAGTTCAAAAGTTAATCTAAACATTAAAAGTGTTTCTTTAGAATCTCTAAATGATGATAAGACGAAAATTTTTGTTTCAGGATTTAATAGGATGTTGAAAAATCGTTTTTTAAGAGAAAGTGTTCTAGAGTCTAGTCTTGCTAAAAATTTTCCCATAGGAGCAGTTCATACTGTAAAGCTCTATTTTGAAATTTTGAGACTTTTTTTCTCGTATGGTTAGAGACATTTCCTAATTACTTTTTAATTAATAATCAGCTGAAGGAGCCAATATTTTTACATGTATATGCTAAATAAATTTATTTAAAAAAAATAACATCAGTTAGATATGATGAAGGTCACTGTACAAGCCTATTATCCATAGAAATTAAGAAAATTGTTTAAATTGTTATGGTATCCGTTATTAAAATACTAGCTATTAAGAAATGTTTGCTCTTGCATTTACTTCTATTTTCGATAATTTTTTATGCGCTGAAGTCCCTACAAACTTAATTTACGACCATCAAGAAAGATCGACTCATTATTCCTAAATTAGAAGTCTTATAAAAAGTTTGAGTCTATATTCAGAAAGACCATGAAATTCTAATTCTAAGCTACGGTTTTCAAATTTCTACAGACTATTTTTCAATCATATGTTACGAAAAAAAAGTTTTTACCGTAAACTTTTAAATGATTCGGAAATGAAACTTTTTGTTTGTTCATCAATGTCTTCAATTTGTTGTGCATAATTGGCTGATACCATTTTCCATTTATCAAGATCATCAAGACGAAATGGATCACAAGGTGCCTTGAAAATAAAGGTAGAATAATAAAAATAAAGCTTTTTCGTTTGTTTTTTCCTATTAAGTAAAGTACTTACATGTTCAATTAATTCTAAAACTTTATGTACACGTTCAAGAATTTCATTTATTTTATGTGGTTTTCCTGTAACAGATTTAAGTTCAGGTGTAAATATATTATAAAATTGTTCAAGTTCTTTTGCAATTGCAATAAAATCATTACAAATAATTGCCATATGATCAGTTAATCTAAATAAACGTTTATTATCAAATTCCCATCGAGAATCACGTCCTGATTGTTCAATTTCAGCTCGAACATCATAATAAGACTAATAAAGAAAACAATACATTAAGTTTTCCAAAAAAAAAAAACAAAAAGTTTTTCTTTTTACTTGTTTCCAACGTTCTAACATATCTTTAGCTTCTGTACATTTTTCAATAATTTCACTTGGTTGATGACTAAATAAAGATGACAAAAGGTAATTTTTTAATTTTAAATAATCATAAATTATAACAATTTCAATACCTAAATAATGTTCGAACATTAATACTACGTGCAACACGTTCACATAATTGATTAGCAATACGTTCCATTAATGGTACCATACGTTCATCACGATTATAATGTCGTGATATAATCCAAACCATACGTAATGCACTCATCATTTTTGGTATTGTTTCAGTAACAACACGAAATGTTGCACCATGTGTTACATTTTTAAAATGACGTTCAAGTGTTGATAAAAATCTATTAAAATCAAATAATAATGATTTCTAAATGTTTTTCTAATCTTATTCGAATGAAATAAAAATTTCACTTCAAAACTAGAAGTTTTCAGTGATTGGACTTTGAAAAAATTCCTTTACTATTCTAGTAAAAAAAAAAAAACCTAAGATAAAATTGCTCACACCATATTTGTAAAGTGTATAATATGTTGGTCTTAATCTATAGGTTTTCATGTCTTGGAAATACTTTCAAGGAAGTCAAACATAAGCAAATATTTGATCTTCAAACTTTCGATCCGTATCAAAAATGTGTTCTTATTTTCTTTTGATTTAAAATTCATTCCTTACTTGACGTTATCTTTAGCTTCTAAATAATATTTCGATAAATCTGTTCGAGTATCACGAAATGATGATGGTGCTGCATTTTCTGCTAATTCAAGTTTTTCAAGTACTTGTTCAACATGTTCTTGTTTTGTTTGTTCAAATAAACTACTTAAAGAAATATTACGTTCACGCCACCAATCAATTTCACCTAATGGTCCAGATGTTTGTGGTGTCTAAAAAACAAACAAAGAAAATTGTTTTTTTTTTATTTTTATTTTTATTTATAATTATTCGAGATTTTTTTTCTGTACTTTTTTTAATTCACGTTCAAGTGCTTCACGAATTTCTCCATTCCATTTATATACAAGACTTTCAGCTTGTTCAATAGCATCTTTATTAGTTTTAACAATTTTACTAATATCAAATTGTGGTGGTAATTCAAGACGTACTTCGCCTTTAATAAAGATATATATATTAATACATTGTTTTGTTTATTTTTGTAAATAATTATTAGTTTATTTTACCTTCTAGTTGACGAAGTGTTAAACCAATTTGGTTAAGAAATTTTTGTAATTGAATTAAAAATTCATCACGTAACATAGCTCGTAATTCAAGTTCATGTTGACGACGCTAAAGAGTATTGAAGAAAAAAGAAAAAACAATGACATCTGAATAGGTAATAAATAATTTTAAACAAACTTTTTCATCTTTTTGTTCTTCTTCAGTTTCTTCAGTTGGTGATTCCGGTGGTGCCATGTCTTTTTGAGATTTTTTAGATGATGCACTGCGGCGTCCATCGATAACTTTGGCATCTTCGTGTTCACTTTGATATGTTAACAATGGATTATAAACCTTAGACAAACAATATGTTATAAATGATTGAAAAAGAACTGTTTTCTATGAACTTAAGGCTTTACATTGAAAAAAGTTAACAATATGATGAAAGGGGAAAAGACAGATGTGAGGTTTCAGGTTTGACTCTTTGCGTCTTATATATAATCCTATTAATCATAGGAATGCTATGGTGACGATGATTACCAATGCACTAGTCTACACATGTATGTATAGAATAACAATGAGCGCATGATAAAACTACGGTAATTTGAAATGCATTTCGATTTTTTTTTTCGATCGGAGGAGATCTATTTCAAAATAATAGCTAAGTTTTCTATAGATTCAAATTTCTGGATCCCAAAAACTTTTCATCTATTAGTATGAAATTCGTCCATTTTTTTTTTGAAATGATCTCGCCATCTGAAAACTAAGATAATAAATTCTATCAAATTGTGATATTCATTCAAACTACTATAGTTTTTCTGAATTATTTCATATTCGACTTTGAAGAACAGTATTAAAAAAAAATCTTACTTACTTTATTCAGTGTATTAGCAAGTAAATGAAGTGTATGTCCATTTAATAGACCATAATCAAGATATTTCACCATAGTTTTATCAGCATCTTCAATTGATAATGGTGAAGGTATTGTTCCTGATGTTGTACGTAAAAAATAGACACAATTTTTTTTACTTAAATTCGACGGATAAATATCACGACATAAATAAAGTATTGTACGAAGATATTTTATAAGTTCATTTCGCTAAAAACAAAAGATGAAATTTCATTTTCAATAGGAAAACAATTATTTAAGATTTACATATCGTTTTTGTTTTGGTCGTGATTCAGGTGTTTGATTTTCTCCATCACCATTTATTCCTTCACCTGTTTGTTCAACATTATCTGACATTCCATTTTGTACACCTGAACGTGCTGTTTGATTAGCTGACGAATCATTGACTGCTGGTTGTTGTTGTTCATCAGTACCACTATTTGCAACAGTTCCTTCTTCATTTGGATCAAAATCTGGATTAATAGCAAGTTGTTCTTCAATCCATTCTTCTTCGGCTAAGAAAAAAAAAGAAAATAAAACAATTTGTTTGGCTTTTGATTTCGCTTTTCATAATTTTCTTTGTTTTTTTTTTTTTGTTATTAATTACTTATTTCAATTTGTTCTTCACGTAATTCTTCGAATACTTCTTTATAAAATAATAAAGCATTTTCATCATCAACATTTGTATCAGCTTCATTAAGAAATTTTGCAATTAATAATTCATTAGCACCATCATCACCTTCCAAAAAATCATCAAATGCTGGATCTACTTCATCAATATTTAATATCGTATAAATTGAATCTTTTAACCAACGAAAACGTAGATCATCCATTGAGTTTTCTTTTTTTTTTTATTCTAGAAAAAAGTTACAATAAATGTCCCATAAAATAAATAACGACAATGTTTTAAGTACGAATTTGCCATTAATATTCTTCGTCACTAAGTAACAGACACTCTATTGGTATGTGTCGCTAGTAATCATTTTTATATTTTATTAAATATAAATAAAAAAATAAAATAAAATTTTAATTTTTTAACAAATACAAAAACTTTTCTAATCTATTTTTGTTGTTAAACTTTTTTAATTAAAAGAACAAAAAAAGTTTTCATTTTATTGATTGTCTCATTTTCTGAGTTCATATTATTATCATCGTATTTATTTTTAATGTACAACCAGTAGTTCATTAACTTTTTTATGAAATCTTCTTTTATTTAAATCATTTCTTGATAATGATAATGTTTTTAAAATTAACTTAGTTTTTATTATTTATTCGAAATAATAATAATAATAATAATAACAAAAAAAACGACGAACAAATTCTCATCGATGAACTCGTTTATTTAATAAGACTTATTCTATTTTCTTGTTTTTTTCTTTACCTATTGGTATTATCATCGGTATAAGTAAATTACTTTTTTTGCCGCAATGTGATGGCCATAAGTGGCTTTATGCCAGCATGGATGAAAATTTCCAATTCAGATGTATATTAATTTATTTTATTTTATTATTTATTTATTAAAAAAAAAAAAATTCTTTCCTGTATAGAAAACAAATGGTAATCAGAAATTGAGTATTGAACGATCAAATAATAATAACAATAAGCATCAATTACAAAATGAAATCAATGTAACAGGTCAGCAATAGGATTCTTTATTAGACGATAATTCGAGAGAAAATTCCTTGTTTATTATGTAAAATTAAATAGTAAGAACAGTCATTCTCATCTTGCGTTTAGAGTCTATCGAGTTCAAAATCAACCATACGAAATGTGTAGAGGAATTTAGGGTGACAATCACACTCGGACTAGAATAATTCACTGAAATTAGAAGGTTGGATTACATCTATGTGAAATTGCAAAAAAAGAAAACTTGATTTCACATATGACTAGCCCGAATCAGAGTTCGGTCTCAAAAGATACTTTTTTTTTTAATGATAAATAATATTAATATTAGTTTTACTTTTTTTTTGTTACAATTTTAGGACAATATCGAAATAAATCTAATGATCAACAATCAACACCTGATTTAGATGAACAATCAGAGAATTTCTTTTCATTTCAATCTCGACGTTCATTTAGTCGAGAACGTTTATCAAATTCAATTGGCAAAGTAAGTATTTTCGTTGAAAGTTGTACTCTTTGACTCTCAGCTTTTCTTTTACGAAAAATTGAAATTTTTATAAGAAATGTTTGAATATGATTTTTCGAATGAAATCAAAATTCTGTATCGAAGAAACATCAGTAGTACATTTTTGTGTAGTAATCTTTAAAGTAATCAAAAATACATCGAGTTACTTTGCAATCAGAACACATATATTGTGTATTAATAGGAGCATTATAGAATATGCAAATCACACATTTTCTTTAAGGCTGTTTTGCTTACTCAGTCAAACGTCTTCTTCATGCAGCAGCCATTGTGAAAACAAATAAAAAAAAAAAAAACTTTTTCGAAATAAACAAAGAATATGGTAGGAACACTTTTGTTCAATAACTGCATTCAGATGTATTTATATGTCGGCAGAAATCAAATGATTAAAAATATTCAACCATGATAATCCTTACAAAATTTTTATTTTAAAATAATAAGAAAAGAGATTTCATATTTTGATGTTATGTGTGTTTTTTATTTCTAAACTTGGAGTTTCGATCTACTACAGTTTTCGCTATTCGACAATGAATATAGTTTTTATTTTTTCGCAACATTTCAATAAATTATTTTTCACATGCCAACTTCATCCTTTTACAGTACTCTATGTCATTGAATCATATTTCTGGAAATTGGAGTTTATGAGAAGTGAAATAGAAACCACGCTTCTGTCAAACATGCGACTAATTGTTGCTCTCTCCAAGACTGGATTGCTTCAAGACTGGCGTCTCTGATAGTTTCCTACTTGATTATCTTTCATCAAAAATTCGAACTATTTTCAATAGACATACCAAAGCTTTTTGAGAAATTAAAGTGAGATTAATTGCCTTTAAGCAATCAACTCAAGAATTTTTCTATTAAATTAACGAACTAAAAGTTTCTCAATCATTTACTTTTACTTTTTAGGGTTCAGAATTAAATACACATGATTATTCATTTTCGTCAAATAATCGTTCATTAACAAATTCAAATACAAATCATCAACATCGTTTACATTCCATATCATCATCATCATTATATAATAATGGTCATATAACAAAAACAAATAATCGTAATAATTTAACAAATGAAAATAGTTTAGAACGTTTATCTAATGATAATCATGAACGTATATATGGAGAAAATCATTCTGATATAATAATAAAAACAAATGAAAATCAATTTGATCGACTCGAAAAAGATTTTGTAAATAAATTTTTGATAGAAACATAAACAAATAACAATAATTTATTTTTTTAAAATTTTTCTTAGCCATCATTAAATCGACGAGATTTAGCATCAAATAATAAAGAACAATCATCTATATGGAATAATGCATCATCAAAATTTCGTATTTCAAATCAAGGAAAATTTTCACGTACATTTGGATCAAATCGTCTTATAACACGACGTGATCGTTTATTAAGTACACCAAATAATTTAAATACAAATACTCGATCAATGATACATGAATTACAAACAAGTTGTATAACACAAACAAAAAATTTAGATAAACGTAGTAATTTTTTAAATTCATTAAAAAATAATTCAAATAATGAAGAAAAAAATATAAATAAACATCATTCAAATCAATCATCAAAATTAATAGAAAATTCAAATGAAAATTTTCAATCAACAAAAGAAACATTACTTTTATTATCTGTTCCTGAAACATCAGAAGAAAAAGAGTTGAGTACTAATTCTAGAAAATTTTGTGAAACAATATTTTTAACGAAACATTGAAGTAAAGAGATCAAAAATTTGAATTCTTCCCACCTTTCTGGATGTTAAAATTAAAATTTTTTCGGTTTTTGATTTTTTTTGTAACTGATATAGCTTTGAAATGTCCTTTGTCAAATGTCATATATAAGTTTAGAAAAACTTTTTACACAAAAAAAAAATGCAGAACTAAACTTTTTTGTTATGAAATATTTTACATTATTGATTTTTGGCAGATTTTGCAAAAACAAAAAAAAACAAAGTTCTAGTATAAAAAACTTGCAGTTTTAGAGATATACTCAGTATTTTAACCCTTGTATTTGAATAGAAGAAGATAAAGTGAAACCAAAAACTGTAGACATCTCAAACACTGTATAGTATTTGTAAGAAAAAGTTCAACTCTATCAAACATATTGTAATTGAGGATGTGGAAAGATTTTTTGGTTTTTGCGACCGAGACATTTCCTAGAAGGACGTATTTAAGAATTTGCAGTCTAATATAACTTTTGCCTATTCTTCAGAAATATGTTTTTGAAAATTTAGATTATTAATACGTATGGGTTGGAATGATGATATGGCTTATGAAATAACAGATAAAGATAAAGAAGAATATGAAAAACAAATAAAATTTTTACCTAAAGTAAACGAAATTTTATATATAAACTTTAAATAAATGTTTTGTTTTTGTTTTTTTATATCTGTAGACAGATAATCGATCTACAACATTAATAACAGCTTTACATCGTCGTTCATTACCATGTATAAATATTCGAGATATACTTCGACTTGAAATGATTGGTTCAACATCAGATGATGACAGTTCAGAAGATTAACATAAAATTTTCTTTTCTTTAAAAAAAAAAAAAAAGAACGAAAAACCGGTTTTTTTTCTCTCATTCTCTTTACGAGTTCATTTATTGTTTTCTTATTTGCCATGAATACATTTGGTTTTTTTTCTTTATTGTGTTCTTATTTTTGTATTTGATCGCTGTACTTGAAGAACACTAACTACTTTGTTGTTTTTTTTCTCTTTGTTATATATATATACGTGTGTGTGTGTGATGTTTATTTACTTTATCGTTTTCTTAACAAACGTTCCACTCAATATGTATTGTTATGCATATAAAACACAAAAAAAAAACAGAACTATAACTATCTATTTTATAATTAATGATCGTTTCTTTTCTTTTCGTTGCTTATCCAGCTTTTGTTTTGCTAATGACGCTTCTGCCATTTTTTTGTTTTCGTTTATGTTGTTGCATTGCAATGCATTGCCGTATCGTTGTTATTATGATTTTTAGTCTCTCTCTTGAATATATATTAAAAATACAATACCACAAAAATGAGGAAAGCACGAAAAACAAAAAAATATTTTTGAATATTAAGTTTCGGACGGATTTATTTTAAGAATAAGCTGGCGAAAATAAAAGATAGAGTGCCATGATTTAGAATCTATCTTAAAAATTCGGAGAAGAATGTCATAAAAACCTTGAGTTGTGCTTCGTACTTACTAGACAAAGACTGTTATTGTATAAAAACAAAGTAATGTGATATTTGAGAAAAACACAAATTCTTGTCACGACGCAATATAAAAAAAGTAATTAAATAATAATCCGCGAAAAGCTATACAACATATATATATATATAGCTAATAAATTGTAAAAAATTAAATAAGTCTAAAAACCATGATGCTTACAGCTATTATCATCGTATGTCTAGGACTTTCAATCAATGGTTTACCAGTAATTATTCGACTTTTTTTTTCCTAAAATTGATTCTATTTCTTTGATAAATCAGGTTGAGAATAATGATTCAAAATTATTGAAAGATGCCAATCCTGAATTTCTTGGTAAAGAACTATCTATATAATTATTAATACAATTTATTAACACTTCTAACAATAGGTGGTGGTTTTGAAGGTGATATGTTCCTTCCACCAGATTTTTATCAATATCGTGGAGCTGCTATTCTTGGAACACCACGTCGTTGGCCTAGCAACGTAATTCCATATGATATGTCTGCTATTTCGGGTAGATTTCCAAAAAAAAAGAAATCAATCTTTGCTGTTTATTTTATAATTGAATAATAGATGCTAATGATCGAAATACAATTACAAAGGCCATGAATAAATTAATGTACGATGTTGGAACACCTGTACCAGATCAAACAACACGAAAAGTTTGTGTCTTTTTTCGACCAGCTCAAACAGGTGATAAAGAAGTTCTTAAAATTCAATATGGTAATGGATGTAGTGCATCAGTAAGTTGAAGAAAATTAAAACCTTTGAAGATTTATTATTTAATATAGATTGGATATGGTTCAAATTACCAAAAAAACCTTACTTTACAACAAAATGGATGTTTTCATGAGGGCATTATTCAACATGAACTTACTCATGTTCTTGGTAAGGTTTGATTGAATAATTTTAAAGGCTTTGAATTTATCTGATATTGTCTTTTTAGGCTTTTTTCATGAACAATCACGACCTGATCGTGATTCATTTATAACCGTACATACAGAAAATATTTTAACCAATCTTGTAAATGATTAATTCTGTTTATTAGAATTAAGTTCTCATTTTTTTAGGAACATAATTTTAAAAAATATGCTTGGGGAACCGAGTTAGAATCACAAGGATTTGGATATGATTATGGTAGTTTGATGCATTATCCACCAGATGCTTTTTCCAAAAATGGTAAACCAACAATTACACCAGTCAAAAGCAATACAGTAATTGGTCAAAGACAAAAACTCAGTTCAATAGATATAGCAGAAATTCGTCATTATTATAAATGTTGAAAAAACATTTTTCAATAAATGGATCGAAACAATATCAGTGAAATTTTTTTCATACAGATTGCTCGTTAAATTGAACAAAATTCAAGACTTTGTAATTGGTGAGATATGAATTCTATCAAAGAAACTTAACAGCAACTTAGATTATAGCGTCTTCTAAACAAAGCTTTGTCATTTTCGAAAATATCATAGTTGTAACGATAAGGATGCGATCTATGGTCAAAGGGAAGTTGAATTTTCGGTCAAAGTATAGAGATTTGCAGTGCCATATTCCTTCAAATTCAAGCCTCACTCGACCGACGTTGCTCTAGAAAAAGAGCTAATTATAACTTGATTCTTATAAAAGCATTGTCAAGATTGCATAAGAAATGTTGAGGATGTGTTTGGGAGTGACGATCAGATGCGAACTGATAAACTCCTATCAATAAAACATTTCGCCATCTAAAGTTTTCAGCGATTGAAAAGTTAAAATTGGTTTAAAATTGTCTTGATTTGGAAAATTGAAAACGTTTGTGGAGAATATATTGATAAGAAATTGAATACGATATCCATAAAAACTAAATATGAAGTGCGGTAAATTTTGAATCTATTCCTCGATCAACAACGGCAAAATTCATATATTATCATTTTTTTTCTTCGTACTTCGAAAGTATATAGTAATCTCATCTTCACTTTCTTCGAGTCAATGACAGTTAGAACCAATCGAATAGGTCCTGGAACCAATTTATCGATCACCATTTTAGAAGTGAGAATCAGTTATACACTGGATTTAAAAATTGTGGACTTGACGAACTCTATATGTACCACAACATCGAGTTTCTCATCCAAATTAGAACATAACTTTTATTTTGGTCTTATGTTTATGGATAAAATTTTTATTATATTATTGATGAATCAAATATTGGAAAATTATTAATGATAAATTCAATTGATATTAAAATGACTCCAACAACATCGACAAATGATAATGATAAATCAACATCAATCTATCATACATTATGTGCATGATCAGAATTAGTTCATCATCCTGATTTAATCTACATACAATATGACACAAATTAGAAATAATCCTGTTGTTTTAATGATAACGTCATCAAGAGTACGTTTAAGTGAAGTAAAAATGCAAATAAAAACAACAAAGATTCAAGATATTGTTGCATTAAGACATGATCAACGAACAACATTTATTTTATTAGCTGACGATGGAAGTTTAAACTTTTTCTTAGCTGACTTAGATAAAAAAAAATTATTGGTTAAATAAATTTGATAAAAAAAAAAGAAAGATTTTCCTATAATTGACTTAGATTTAAATGAAGATAATTTTGATTATGAAAATTTTAATTATCATTCACATAATCAGATAATGAACAGTTGAACATGTTAAGACATAGTACAGTATTATATTGTTTTTCATCGCAGTTATAGATTATCACTTCAGTAGTTGGTATACCAGCATCAAATGCTTCAACATTATTAATATCTTGAATACGAGTTGCTTCTATTTGATTACCAGCACCGCTAACATCGCCAGTATGAGAATTAATAAGAATATCTTAAACATCACCAATTGTATCATCAGTAGAAATAGGTATACCACCAACAACTTCAATACCATGAGCAGCTGCTCTAATTTCATTGACATTTTTAATACCAAAGGCTCTAACATCTTGCTTACTCATAATAATAGAGTCAACACCAGATTTATTTTTGATTCCTGAAATATAAAACAAAGTGTATACTGATAGAGAGCGTTTTTACAGAAACCTTTTGCATTGATTTTATTTAACAGATCTATTCCATCGATGACTTCGCCAATTACCATCTATTTGATATGAAGAAATTTAATCAATATTGCAAAATGATATTTCACCCATGTGACTTTGATTTAAGGATGGCATAGGATCTAGAAAAAAAAGTATAAGCATTTATTAAAAATATATAGTATAACTTACGTACAGAGCGTGATTAAAAATGTTGTTGATGTATCATGTAAAACCATTGATATAATAGCCAAGATTTATCATGAGCAAGTTGTGTATCATTATGTTTTGGTTCTTGATAAAAATATCTAAAAATAAGAAGAAAACGTATTAAAAAAAAAAAGAAGTAAAAGCAGCTATTCTAACCGTTTACTATGTTTATTGAAGCATACAGTTCCACCTTCTACAACAAAAACAAAAACAATGTTCAAAATATATTTTACAAAAATTTTTATCTTGTAAGTAATGATTTTTGTATAAATAATTCAATCTCCGATTTTCGAAGTTGAAATATTTACTACTATTGCAAATGGACTTTAAAAAATCTACAAATAATAGAAATATGATTAGCTAGTAAAAATCAGCCACTTACAGTATGTGTTTGCCTAGGTCGATCATTTCGATCGCCTAAAACGGCATCTTATAAGGCCTAAAACGGCTTTATTCTTGCCGTAAGCGGCGAATAAAAAGAGCCGTTCTTTATCGATTTTAGGGCCGTAATCCATTATACTAGATTACGGAACGTTTTTCACCAAAACGGAAACGGCACCGTTCAGTGTCTGAAATGTAATATTGTCTGACGTTTAAAAGTCATACTTAGTTGTGCTTTTACTTGTGACACCAATCAATAAATTTTCTAACGACATATATAAAATTGTTGGCATGGAATCCTTTTCTGTTGTTGCTATTGAAACTCGAATTATTCACGTTCTGGTTAATCCGCTGATTGAAATGTAACAGAAATTCGACGCAGATATGATAAATGTTATTATTATGAGAACTCTATCAACGCGTATCAACATGTTATAAGAACACACTGCCAATTTATCGTTTAATTATCAATGTGATTTATTGTCTATTAATAGCTGTCCATACAGCTTTAACGAATAAAATTAGCTTGTCATCATTTTAGTTATTTCAAAGTTTCAAAAATGAGCTAAACTTACAAAAATTTAACTCTTTGGATAGCTTTTTTTTAAGAAAATGAAATGTCCTATTGAAGACTGAAAAACAAAGGATACAGAGGCGATCATGACATTTCATTCACACATTTCAACCAGTATTTTCTGACTTATCACATAAATGGGATGCAAAGCAATCTCAGACTTCGACAATCGTCTTTGATGTAACATAAGAACGACGAACGATTCCGTATAGTGTCGCTTCTGCTCACAATAGCTGGTGGTGCAGCTGACTAGAGACTATTAGCTCATGACGAAACCGCTGTTTTGTGGAATTTTCTGCAAATGAACGACAACTCATATTAAAGAGTCAAAAATGTTGAAATCTTCTGGAAACATCGATCTGCCAAGAAAACTTCGAACGAATTACTAACAACTTCCTGTTCTCTAGATTAACACGACACGAAGTACAGATTTTGTTGTGTTAATCAAAAAGCTTCAAATATTTAATATACTGGTATGAGTAATAAGTACAGTTAAGTCTATTGGCAAATATACATTTCCGAGTAACTTTTGTGAAGAATCAGAGATTTTATAAACTGTTTGATCAATTGTACAGAAACTAGCCTATGAAATATTTTCAGGCATCATAAAATTTGATAAAAGAAAAAGTCAACTTTGTTCGAATAAGAAAAGGATTTTATGGGTTCTCGAACTGCGTCATTTTAATGAAATGACTGTAAAATAAAATTGTACTTTTATCGATAGCATTTTTTGAAACATAAAGAACAAAACTGAAGTCAATAATGTTTTAATGTCCATTCTAAAAATTATATCTTATCTCAAACGAGTAGTTGTCATAAACATAAAAACTAATAAAGTCTAGCAATAATTATCTCTTCATTTTACTGTCCTAATAAATAGTTTGTTCTTTATAGTCCTATATTCATTTGTTATTTAAAAATAGCCAAGAAATGTCTTATTCATTTACAATCATTGCCAGTGTATTATTATTGGCAACAATTAATGAAATCGATTGTCTTCAATGTTATAAATGTAGTTGTTCTATTAAACCAGGTGAAACAACATGTACAGATGACAGTGAACTACAATGCGTTATAGAATATGTTGAAGATAGTTATTGTTTTATTTCACGCTTATCAAATCATCTAAAATTTGATCATAATCCTAACTCGGATTTGATATTTTTAGAATCTCTACATTATATACAAGAGAAAGAAGACATTATCTTTTTGGAAAGCAATTCAACTTGGGAATTATCTAGTATTCTAGAATTTTCTTATGGTTGTGATTGGAATCTATGTAATACACCACGTATTCTTAGTTTTCTTCCAAGAAGTCTTACATACACTATTGATTCAAGTCTTTTAACAAATACATTAATTGCTGAACCTACTGAACCATTTACAACATGTTTAACATGTACAGAATGTGCAAATTCAACCGATGAAGTAACTTGTCCAACATCAGCATGTAATGGTACATGTTTTATTAATGGTTATTTTGATCAGCCAATATTAAATTCTAGTTTATGTTTCTTTCCATTTGAAAGTGTATGTATAGAAGAAAATCTTAATACATCAGTTCGTATAACAGGAATATATTATATTGATGATGATATATTTGACATACTTGATATAGATATTTGGTGTAACAAAACAGATTGTAATAATCCAAGTAATACACAAATAATAAAACAAAATATTTCTTATTCAATACAAATTAATGATCAAGTTTATTTTCGTCCAAATCTTAGTAGTACAACACCCTCAACACCAAATAATGATCTACTTGCTTGTTATGTATGTCATTGTGAACATGAAATAGGTGATAATAATTGTAAAATATTACAATGTACAATTGAATATAAAAATGGAAGTTTTTGTGAAATAGTACGTGATTTTAAAAGTTTTCCTAATAAGGAATTTATTAGTCTTGGTCATGTACAAAGGCAATATGTACCTTATAGACATTATATTCATGCAGAAGAAGAAATAATACTTTATAGAAATTTATCATGGCATCCACCATCAGTTAGTGTGATTACATATGTATGTGATTGGCCATTATGTAATGATGGTCGTATTGTTGACAAATTAACAACAAGTTTTCAATTTAATGCTGAACCATCAATGATAGCAGAATATCTTCAAAGTTCTGAACCACTTAGTAGTTGTCGTCAATGTACACTTTGCACTAATTCAAGTCTTGATTTTGATAATTGTACATCTGTCCCGTGTTCAGCTAATGGAAGCTGTTTTATTAATCAATATATTGATGATCCTGAATATAATGATTGTGAATATGCATTTCAAGCTGAATGTGAAGACTTTGCATCAGAATCAAGTATTATAATTACAGCTACTTATAGTATTGATGATGATATATTAAATATTGACGAAGTAGAGATTTACTGTTCTAAGAATGATTGTAATAAACCTGAAACTGTATTTGATTTAATTGATCTTTTAAAAGAAGATATTCAACTTGATTCATTATTTTTTATTCGTCCAGTGGTAAATACTACATCACCACCTCCTATTACAGAACCAACGCCAAGTTCCATTATATCCACATCTAGCTCTGATACAACGTCGAAAACTGCGACAGGATCGACCACTTCCATCAGAACCACAACTAGCTCTAATACGGCATCGACAACTACTACACGATCATCCACATCTAGCTCTGTTACAACATCGAAAACTACAGTAGGACCTCCCACTTCCATCAGGCCCACAACTAGCTCTGATACAACGTCGAAAATGATGACAGAACCTCCCACAACTAACTCTGATACAACATCGGAAACCACTACAGGATCATCCATTTCCATCATGACAACATCAAATTTTGCAATTATTTACTTGTTTCTTATTCGTAGTATTTTTCTTATCTTTCATTATTAATTGAAAACAATTTTATTAAATCAAGATAAATTATTTTTGAAAATAGCTCGTAATGATATGATATGATTAGTGCTTTAGAAATATCTTATATAATTAAAACCTATTATCTTCTCGATTTAATTGAGATTAATTATTGTTTTACAAGTTCTTTTAATACGTAAAATTACATGGAAAATTTTTATAACATTTTCATTTGTGCAGAACATCATAAAATTAATATATAGAAAATATTTATAAAAGGTTTTAATAAAATAGGATACGCTAGCGTTATCGACTTTTTTTAATAATTATTTAGAATTGTCAAATATCCAGAGAATGTTTTTAAAGAAATTACTTCATTTCGAATATGAAATTTAGTTTAATTTCATTAATTACTTCATTGTATTTTCTATTCTAATTTTTGTTTTAGAAAATAATTACCAAATAAGATGACATTGCCTTTTTCATCCTGACACATTATTTACTTGAATATCTCTATACTACAGCATGTTACCAATAAGGAAGATCGATCATAAGAAAATCTGTGAATATGATTTATCATTTTCATACTAAGAGCATTAAGCTGCATGCTATTAGCCATACTGAGTAACTCTCAACAAATATAATCAATTTGAGTAATCTCGCATTACATTATACTATCTTATATTGCCGTTTATAGTGCAATATTTGACTTTATTAATATCTGTAATACATACTGTGGATGACAGACGAACTGGTACTTCCGTTTACATTTAACTACGAGAAAAGGAAAAGAAATGACTATTCATTAATCAGAAATTAAAATATTCAGTTTTCTGCAAAACTTTCACTGTACAGTGAATGAACTTATAGTTTCAGATTGTATATCAATGGAATTCAATATGTATACATGCATATATTCATACATTCCAAATTAGTGATATGTTGTTTACTGATAAATTCGATCATGTTATTTTTCACATATTTTTCCAAAAATAAATGAAACACGTTAAAATGTGACATGTAAAGGAAATAATTTCATTTTTGTAGTTATATTGACTTGTCATATTATTTTTATGTTGTCACGTTTGAGGTTTTCATATTTATTATAATAGCATCCATTTATTATTCACAATTTTCATCATAGAATGTTTTATACCATAACGAAATGATGATTGCGAAGCAATACAAAAATATTTTTTCGTATTTTTAACAATCAAAATTTATCGATTCGAGTGATCATGATCAAAAGAACAATATCATTATCTTCTATAGAAAAATAAAATAAAATAGAATAAAATCATATGAGAGTGTTTGTTTTGGTAACGGTTGAACATCTATTTTGTTAACAACTTTTTTTTTGTAACAGCCAAATACAGAAAATGAAGGGATTCAATGCTAATGGCATCCATAAAACAGGGGGAAAAAGTAATGAAAGAGAAACTTTTTATAATATATCATATATACGAAATGATTCCCACTGCTTACCGGAGATGAAAGTGAGGATCAAGATGGAAGGCATATTACATAATGAATCGCAGTCGAGTTTTTATTTATACACATTAACAGTAACTACCGGAATTTATTCAAATCAGCCGATATACCTATTAATATCATATAATACATTATAAATGAACAAAAGAAGAGTCATAGCTTAAAGTAATTAGTCTTCACTTACATCTATTTTGTCGCTCCAAATGTTGTTCTTACTCTCACTCTCAACTAGAACCTTGTCTTTGATCTGATCTTTTCCATCGAATGATAAAATTTACTGAGAGATTTTATAGAAAAATCTACAAAGTGGCTGATTGTTGTGCGCCCATTCTCAGTTGAAATTTTTTTTTATGCCACATGATTCAATAGAAGAAGCTGTACTCCGTGTAAGGAGTACTTTTAATTGTAGGTTTCCTTTGAACATAGGATAAGAAAAGCAATAATATTTTTGACCCATACCGGAAACTTTCAACAAAGAAAAAAGCAATAAAAGACACTCTTTTCATATGATGTTTACTTAATTCTATTGTTCAATCTATTATTAGCAAGAGCACTATCTAAAATCAAAAGTGATTATTTCACATAAGTTATATAGCATTACTACGTTACAATTAATAAGAGTATTAAGCTTATCATATTCTCAGCAACAACTGAAGTATATTTAGAATATGTTTCATTTGTTATCTCTTAGTTTGGTGAGATATGAATCCAGTGTGTAGCTAAAACTCTAGTACTCTTCTTACTCCTGCTATTCATGACATGATAAATCTATATGACTTACGTGATATAATCATTTTTGATTTTAAATATAAGAGTTTTGTACGACAAAAAGAATCTCTATGAACTGAAGCAATTAGAATAGGTTTTTTTTATATGTTTTTCAATGCATGAATGAGACTGTACAAAAAGAACAATCTTTGCTGATTATATACACAGGCGAGAAACAATATAATTTTTCAGCATGAAATATCTGTTCTAATAGAATTTTTTATGCAATTTATAGTGCTCTTGTTGCTAATAGATTGAACTTTAGAATTGGCCAAACATTGCATGAAAACAAAGTTTCCAGTATGGGTCAAGGAAAAACTACGATTGAAAATACTTCTTACCTAAAGCATGCAATAACTGTATCGCAAAATAAAATTCTAACAGATCAATGAATTAATTTGGCATTTTCTAATACTATGCTTCAGACTATGAGCTGTCATCTGACGAAAACCAAATCATTTAAATTCATTTAGTTTTTGAGATACATACGAAATAAAATAAAATAATCTACTTGTGTTGAATAGCTACTTTCATTACATTCAAAGCTTTTCAGAAAATGAATTATTTTTTTTTCATTAAAGAATTTTTAATACTACTAAAATGAAATACTGAAATATTTTGCTTGAAAAGAAAAAGCTCATGCTAATGTTATTAGTACGGAAATCCTAGATAATCTCGTTGTATCTCCAAAGAATTTGGAATTCCAATAAAAATTTGACAGTGACATAAGTGAATGAGAATACTTTGTGTAAAATAAAATATGAGTTTTGACATATTTACTGATATGAAATGAATTGGATTCATTATTTCCTGTTTTTCTTTCTTGTTTTAAACAAAAAAAAAAAGATAGCTTTCTCCTCTATAGAAATAAAATATTTCATTTCATTTTTTGATTCATATTTCAAATATATTTCGATTGTATTTTTCGTTTTCTTTTTTAAGTTCAATAATGTGTATATTCATATCATATGCTTTTTTTCCAATATTGTTTAACTATGCTATTTCTCATTGGGAGCGAAATGCATTGGTTCAATAGTGAACTACGGATGCATATATGAATAATTGATGACATATTTAATGATTATGAATACTACTATCCATTAATAGGCATAGTCTTGTCTATATGTAGGCGTTTTCTGCATCGTGATCATTGAATTTTTATGCGAAAAATAGTCTTTCATTTTTTTTCTTTTTTTTCTTATTGATTAGCCTGCACAAATTCTTTTTCTCTTTCTCTTCAGAATATAGATGGATATATATTTATATATATAACATTAACATATGAGATCTTCGAACGTCGTTTTTCATTAGATTCCCTATAGAGTTTATATGTATTGACTACTAGTTCACAGCTATGTAAGAAACCAAACTAATCTTTATTATTAGAAAAACGTCATCTCTAGTATTACTAGGTCGATTCTCGGGTGAGTCAGCAAGTATATGGATGTGTTTAATCGAATCAATCTACAGATAGAGAGAGAAGGAAAAAAAAGAGAAAAAGAAGAAAGCGGAACGGTTGTTCGTCGTTCATTAGTTTGCAGTAAGTAAATTGAATTTTCTGACATCTCTTTACTATTCTGCATCCGAAATGTCACTTATTCAGTCTCGATTTTTTTTCCTCATAGCGAGCTTGTTCTTTAAAGATAGATTTGTATATTTGATTGAATTTATGATTGAGGTTTGTTTAGCAATAATTGCGTCAAATGTGTTTGTTCACTATTCTTCAAAATATGGCGAAGAGGAAAAATTGCTAATGAAAAAAAAATAAAAGAAAAGAAAAGACGGAAACGAATATTCATATTAATTTTCTATTAATTTATTTTTCTATAGATTTATTCACGAGAGTCATGAATCATACGAATATGCATACAGAGACCCTTTTCAGTTTTTTATTCATCGGAGAATTATTGAATTTTCTTACTTATTCTATGTTTTCCTTCTTTTTGTTGTAAAGAATCATTACAAACGGATGTTACTGCTCAAAACAACAAATGAGAAAAAATGACCATTAATACAAATGATTGAGTATACTTCTTTACAATCATCATCGTTAAAATGTCATTGTACACACACCAATCAGCAAACTATTGTTATCTGTTATTTCTACGTGCTTTGACGTCGACTAAAATGAAAGTTGATAAAAAAGAGAATATAAGAATTCTAATGAAATTCATCATTCAATGTATTGCTTTATCACATATGCAACCGATGCTTTTTTAAAACACGTAAGAGTAAGAACAATGAAAAAAAAAATACAAGAGCCCTTTACAAAAAGAGCCAAAAGAAAAAGAGAAGAACAGAAAAAAAACGAGAGAAATAAATCAACTATATTGGTTTGCATTTCTTTTTTTGCTGTAGCAGTTCAACTCTATGTGTATCATGGGCAAACCAAAAAAAAAAAATAAAAGAATAGCGCTACCAACTCTAGATTTCTCTATTCTTTTCTTTACTAAATAATTGAACTCATACACATGCATCCATCTTCCCGAGCGGCCTAAGTTATAAAAGAGTAACAATCGTAGTTGTTCTGTATTGGATAGCAGTGAAATTAGAATAGAGAGAAGAAAGAACGAGAGACGTGACAGAACAATCGCTCTCATTTTTTTTTTCCTCATCTATATGTAGACCCAAGTAGAGACAGAAGCCAAAAAAGAAAGAGGAAAAAAACAGTCAAGAATGATGAGTAATTATTACTGATCGTTTGACGATACGCAACAATGGGTTGTACAAGTTCACATCAAACAGGAACAACGAAAGAAAATACTAATTTAACTTCAACAGCAATAATCGATGATGGTCAACAATTAATCAATGATCATTTTCGTAAATGGTTAAAAACAAATCGACCAAAAGCAGACGAATATGTACTGAATGATGTACTATTAACAGCACAACCATCAAATGAAGTTGAAGATTATAAAATTATAGTTGGCAAAGCACTTGATTTACTTTCTGAACGTCATGATATAAAATCAACAAATAAATTAGGTAAACTTGTACAAAAAGAAATAACATTAGCATCACCAAAAAAAGTTGCACATACAATTGATATTTTAAAACAAACAGCAGAAAAATTACGTAATGGAAATATTCAACTAGATTTAGAACAACAAACAACAACAACGATAGCTAATGAAGTAAATTTTGATTTGATTTTGTTTTGTTTTGTTTAAATAGATTCAAAATTGTCATGTCTAGACTACTAATGATACAAGTATACCTGAAACTCAACATATACAAGTTTCATCGGGTGAACCAGGTATTGCTTTAAAAGAAGCTTTAGAAAAAGCACGAATCTTATTTTATAAGGTAAGAAGAGATTTTGAAAAAAAAAATTAAGAAAAATTTAGTTTAAATTTAAGGGTAAACAAGCTGCTATATTTGCTAATCCAAATGGTGGTTATGATGTACGAATTCTTGATGAAAATGATGAAACAATAAAACATGATGGAAATCTACTTCGTTCAATTATTGTAACTGAAGTTAAAATGCGTCCAAAACCACCAACAACAACTTCACCATTATTTATTCCACCACCACCACCGCCACCCTCATCATCAAAACTACTTGATGAAAATGAAATTTCTGATGATTTTCGTCGTTCGATCGATGCTGCTCTCAAAGGACTTGAAGCTGTTTATCAAACATCATCATCAACAACAACAACAACATCACCTATATCGGAACATATTCAAGCAATACATGTTGATAAAATTACTAAAAGCACACCATCACCAATAACACCTGTAGTTATTCAATATGGTGTAACGAATATTCCTTTATCAAAATCAACTTCAAAAGAAAAAACCACATTATCAAATGATCTTTCGGCTACTATTGATCATACAGTTAATTTAGCAGAAATTATTCGTCAAATGGCTGAACAACAAAAAATTGTTAGTGTACAATTATCACAAGATAATAATGAAGGAAAAGAAAAAGAATTTTTTCAAGCTGATATTCAACCAAAACTTGTTGGACTTGTTGATAATGTAAATGATTTAATGATGGATACAATTGAAGTAACAACATGTAGTGAAATTGGAAATCCAATATCATTATTACAACATGATACAATAGAAAACGTAGTTATAGTGAAACCAACTAATGAAAAACAAGGACAAATTGAACGCATTGTGAAAGAAATCAAAGAGCATGGAGAAAAATTTGAATCAAAAGAAAGTCTTCCGCCTATAATTTCAACAATTAAACAACCATCATCTTATTCAATTGGACTAACATCACCCTTACAAAATGAATCATTAATGACATCATCAACAACATCAGTTGGTCAACAAAAAACTAAATTACGTAGTGAAAATCGTCCAAAATCATTTATTGCTAGTGAAGAAACTCCTTCGAAAAAAAATCTTTATAATTTAAATAAACAAACTTCACTTGATGAATTAGTACATTTAACACAAACAGGTTTATCAAATCCAAATTTAACAAAATCAATAACAAAACTTGGTGTATCAACATCATCAGGAAAAATTGAAGAAGAACAAGAAATACCAATTGTAACAGCTGAACCATTAACAAAAATGCCAACATCAATTAGTCAAATTATTGAAGAACATCGAACAATTCTTGATGAACCATCATCAACGGCATTTCCATCACCACCTATCGTGACTCCTGTTGACACTCATATCAAAGCGAAATCACCAAGTCATAATGTGACCTATACAGAAATAATTCATTCAGAAACTCGAGATGGTGAACAATCCCGTCGTTTTATAAGTGAATCATCTAATCAAAATCCATTAAATGATGATGAACAAACAACAACACTTAAAGTTATTACAAAATCTGAATTTTCAAATCATCCAACATTAGGTGAAAAAATTATGGAACAAAGTGTACAAGTTATAACTGTTAAAGTACGAAATGAAACAATAAAAACAACAATACAACAAACATCTTTACCATCGACAACTGATAATGATATCACATATGAAAGACGACCGGTTAGTGAACTTGTCAAAAATTTTGAAGTAGTTGCTGCTGCCAATGCAAGTAGTGTTAATACTTGAACCTATTGAAATTTTTCTCTTTATACAACATCATTCGCTTTTTGTTCGTGCGTTTTTTTTTTTGTCTGGTGCAAACCCTTCTAGATAAAAATTATCTTGGTCTACCATTTAAACAGTGCAATCATTTCTTTTTTCTTTTTTTTTTTTAATAATATTATCTTTATCTATTAGGTCTGTGAGTTTATGTGTATATCTATCGCTTGTTTCGTTTCTTTTTTTTTTACACTGACCTATTCATAGGTCAATAGTATATCTCGAAAAAAAAATATGATAGAAAAGAAAAATAAATATAAAGATATATGAATATGTAATTTTCGCTATAGATTAGCTGATCGATTCGATCAAACAAAAGTGTTGAAAATGTTATCATCAATCATTTACTCAGCACATCTTGCATCGATTTGTTCAATCATATTGCATGATGATGACTACAAACAGAATATCAATGTAATGGATATCGTCTTGTTGACCAAACAAATCCTATATAGAAAATATTGATTTCATCAAATTGTTTTCTGCGGTTATTATTTAGTAATTCGTTTATATAAGCAAATAGAAAGGTTAAATATTTTCTAAACAATTTGTAATCTATCGAAAGATATAAAGAATTATTTATACTAAATGAATTCAGTCCTATTGAATTACCAAACCTAATCAAGATAAATGATCTTGAATGTCAGCATTGATTTAGTATAATTTACGCATATTAAACTATCAACTACTAGAATTCAGTATGATATATTTTTATTTAGAATCAAATTCATACAAAATACAACTCTTTAATAAATATATTTTTTTTTTATGTGTCATATTTTTCTAATAATAATAAATGAAATTCTTATTTAAGTTTGTATTTTTCAAAAATTTATTAACATCTATATGTTATTGATTGAAAAAAACGTGGTGTACGAAAATTTTTTAATTTATTCATTCGATTTGCTTTCATTATAGGATTTGTTTTTAATAACGATGGTTGAGAATCACAACTATCGACTGACATAGAATTTTTACATACACTTGTTTGACGCATACTTGCATAAAATTTTCGAGCTGTTTCACAATTTCGATTATAACTTAATTTTTGAGTTGATTGAGAGGAATTTTGACATGAAGATGTCTAAATATAGGCATAAATTAATTTTTATTTTAAATAACAATAAAGAAAAAGAAATAGTTTTTTTTTTTGTGTTTTTACTTGAGCATGATCGAATTCGTCACCTGTTGACGATACATCATTTTCAGAACTATTATGTTCATTATCATTTATAGTTTGAATAGATAATTGTTTTTCAAGACTAGTCATTTGAAGACTTCGAACTAATGTATGTAATTTAGGTGATACACTTGTTGACGGAGCAAAAATAGGTGCCCAATTATATGCATTTGCTATTTGTAAATTCATCCTCTTTTTGAAATTATCTTCTATAAAATGAAAAGAAAAATTTTTTAATTTGCAAATTTTTATTTTATTTTTACCATTATTTAATTCATCTTTACAACATAATAGATTGAATAAATGATGTATTGATGAACCAAATTTTTTTCGTACACAACATGATAAACCAATAATAATTATTACAAAAAATAATAGTAATATACCCAACCATAATGGATGAAGAAATTCATCATGTTCATCTTGATATTTAGTAAAATTGTTCATTAAATTTAAATTTAACGAGAAAAAAAGTATAGTAAATTATATGTATAACTTATAGTTGTGGAATTGGCAAGTGAAAATATGATGGTATTCAATTTGTGTTTATCATTATCATATACAATAATTTTTGTCATTCTCTCTTTAATCTTCCGTATTTTCTTCTATTTATGCTGGATTGGATAAAAACAAGGATGTTATTAGTCCTTGCTGTGGGTATTATTTTACCAAAAATACCTGCCTATCTAGAGATGAGTATGTTACTTTGAACGCCATCAAGTATGTCATTTTTAGCTTCAAGCTATTGCAAAGCATAAGATTATATTATGATTACTTGATAGAACATGAAAGAAATAAGAATTTTTACTACGTCATTTTAAGATTTTTTTGTCACGAAATATGAAATCTTTCTAAATATTTCTTCTGATAAATTTTAATATAGAAATAAATTAATTCATTGTATAATTTTATAGATTTTCTTTGCTGGTCAATTATACCAATAATGAATTAGCATTATGAGAATATTATAGATAAATTTTTTTTCTTTCTGAGATAAATTTATCAAATTGTTCTACTCAAATATTTCGATATTGACAAAAATAAATATCAATATAAAATTATTTTAAACAATTATATGTAAATCTACATGATATAACATATGGAAATTTCAAATTAGTAAGATTTACTGTTACATAGATCATATTCAGTATTGAATGTCGAAATCAAAAAAGAAATATAATAACTAAAACACAACATGCATATTAACAAACATGTCAATCACTATTCAGATGATTAATAGAGCCAGCAAATCTTTCGAGCGAATATATTGTTCAGATCTTTTCAGAAATGACATGCATTCATGTTTGTTATTTCGAATAAATATCTATTTTCGTAAATTGTATTAGCTGCATAAAAGACAAGTCCAAATTTAACAAAATATTCGAAATGTTTCCATCTGAAAGTAGCAATATAATATTTTTTTTTGCAAACATCACCATCAGCTATATCTTTTTTTTTTTTACAGACAAAAAGAAATATCAAATTTTTCTCATTGTCTTATGGATCTGATTCTTTTGTTGATTTACATCAATTACTTTTTGACTTCAAAGATGATAATTCACTAGATAATCAAGATTTTTGTCAATCAATTCAAGCTCTGTTATAAGTACATCAAAATTTCATTAATCAATCGATTATTTGAAGATTTTTGTCATATTTTCTTCTTTTGTTTTTCAATCAATTAGTTTTCTAACACAAAGAAAATCTAATTCAATAAATTTTTAGAAGAAAGAAAAGACATGTCTGTTTTTTTATCATCAAAAAATTTTTCAAATTCCTAAATAAGCACTCAGCATAAAAGTTATTTGTTTTTCATTACATATTTTCAATGAATGATATATGTTCAAAGTCGTCATTGCAGAGAATGCCAAATCGAATAAAAATGATCATGAGAAATGAAAAGCAAAAGAAGAAGAAGATAGTTAAGTGAATGATAAGAAATCAAGAAAAAAGAAAAACAAACGTGAACACCAACTGAAAACATTCAAAACAACAGCCAATATATATCGAGATAGACGAATATGCACACACACACATACAGAAATTTGAACAAAAAAAGAACACAAAGTAAAAAGTTATATCTTCAGATCGTTTTTAGACTTATTCAGCTGGACAGAGATTAAACATAAATACATAATAAAGGGACTGTTCAAACACCTATAAATACAGAAATAATTCATATTCGCTAGGCGATTGATGAAAGAAAAAGATAAGTAATCTTTTTTTTTTTTTAATATTATTCTCATGAGATAGAAAAGAAAAAAATGAAATACTTTCTTTATTTGTCGTTATTACAATGAAATAATATATATGAATACAAATGATAAAGATCTTTTCTGAAAATTTTGTCAGAAAAAAAAAGACATACAAATACGAATAATAGAACTTGTCTGAACGATAATATAAAGAAAAGAATAAATTTTCTCTAAAGACAAGAAGAAAAAAATGCATAAAGAAATGATAAAAAGAAAAAAACAAATGACGCAATATCTATATGCAAAAGAAAAAGAAAGAAAATTCAATTAATATTGTTCATCATTGTTTGTTATTATCTTGAAAATTCATTTTATTCATCCATTGTTTGATCATCATCACCACCATCACCACCGCGTATTGTTGGAATTGGTGTTGAAGTATTTGTTGATGGATTAACTCCAGCTCGAATAGGTTTTACTAGAAACAATAAAAGAACATATTCGATAAAAGATTCTATTGAATTTGATGACCAATCTTGAAACAGAATATCATAGAGATGATTTCGTAGAGTTATTTGTATTGCATCGAATGAAATATAGAAATCAAGATTTATTAATCCTTAATGGAGACATATGATATCAATAGACTTCATGATTCGTAAGATAAACTTATGCAAATTTTGTTTTTTAAACTCAATTCGGTACATTTAAACATAATTCCTTTTCTTAGGTCTAGGTCATTTCTTGACACTATGATATTTCAGTGCGTTCAACTTGATCACACAGTGCAAATGAGTACTAATGTGAGACTATCAAAAATTGCATACTATCGAGCTCTATATGTTTCATAGAAAACATCTGTCGGAACAGTAGGAATTCATTGTTAATTTACAAAATTGTCGTCTGCAAAAGCCTACTATCATATAAGACGTAGGCTGGTATATTGAGAATATTTTTAACAATGCTCAATAGTCCTAATAAAAATGCTCATGTTCTAATAATCAACACAGCATCCGTGATGAACTGATATAAATAATTTATTGAAAATGGAAAAAAATTTTTGACCTCTGAATCCCTAAAGAGAAGTACGAGAATATGAAAAAAATTCATTTCTGCAATGAGAATAATATATTTATAGATTCTTCTAGAGTTTCATCTATAAATGAAACATGGATACTCGAAATAAAAATTCTAAAAATAAATAATAACTATAACAGATTTCCTGTCTGTAAATATATTTCCGTATCCTTCTCCAAGGGTTCGAAGGCTAAAAAAAATTCTTTTCATTTACAAAAAAGTTATTTATATCAATCCATCAGGGATGCTGTGTTGATTACTAATACATAAAAAAAATGCAAGAGAACCATTGAGTATTTTTAAAATGTCCTCAATATACCAGCTTGCGTCTTATATGATAATAGGCTTTTACAGACGACAATGTTGTAAATTAACAATGAATGTCTGCTGTTCCGACATATGTTTTTCATGAAACATATAGAGATTGATAGTATGCAATTTCTGAGAAAGCTTCACGTTTGTAATCACTTGTTCTGTGTTATCGAGTTGAACGTACTGAAATATCATATTGTCAAGAAATGATACAGACTTTAAAAAAAGGAAGTATCTTTAACTATATCGAATTGAATTTTCAAAACAAAAGTTGCATAAGTTTATCTCATCGACCCTTAATACCTAAACATTTTCATAAAATTTGATTTCTTATATACGATTCAATGCGTCACAAACTGTTCTACAACACTATATATATATATGTGATATTCTAGTTTAAAATAGGTCACCGAATTCGACGACGTTCTTTTTTTTTAAATAGATAAAAAAAACAAAATGAATTTTCTACCGATTTGTGCTGCATTTGTTCGACGAGCAAGATTACGTTGTCTTACAGCTTCTTTTATTCGATCAACTTCACATTGATATCGTTTTCGATCTTTCATAGCACTTTCTTTAGCATCTTTTAATGCTTGTTCAAGAGATTTAACACGATCCATTGTTGCTTTAAGACGTTTTTCTAATTTAGGTAATTCACATCGAAGATCAGCATTTTCACGTACAAGCTAAATAAGAATAAAAAGAAATTTGCAAAAGAAAGAACAAAAAAAATTTTACTTGTTTATGAACTTTTGTTAATTGATCAAGATTATTTTCTAAAAATGAGATTTTTTGTTTTTGTGCTACATTACCACCTACGTCATCTTCTTCTGCTTCAGGTTGTTTTTGTGACTAATTTAAACAAAAAAGAATAAAATGAATCCTGAGTTTGTATGTAACATAGAAAAAGAAAAAAACAACAAACTTTTTTAAGTCGTGTTTGTAAATCTTGAACGAATAATTTTCGTAAATTATGTAATGTTTGTAATTCTTTAGCAACAGTTTCTTCAAGACCTTTCAAATCTTGTTTAGCTTGTTCACGACGTTCTTGTTGTAAACTACAAAAAAAAAACAGAAAAATTACAAGATTATATTTTTTGAATTTGTAAGATTTTGTTGGTACGTACGTCATTTCTTGTAATCGACTTGATTTATCAGTTTCTTCTTTTTTCAATTTGTCATAATCACCAGATAATTTTTCATAAGATAATTGTAATTTTTGTAAAGAACTAAATGAGACAAATAAAATCAATTATTTTTTTAGTTTTTTTTTTTTTAGAAAAATATACTCTTTTAAAATTTCCATTTGAGTTTCTCTTGCACGAATTTCATCACGTAAATTTGTTAATTGTTTTTGATGTTGTTCACTTATTTGTTCCATTTGTTGACTTAATTCTTTTTGTACATCAGCTGTTGAACCAGTTGAACTAGTTACTCGACCTGAAAAAATTTGGTTTTTATTTTTATTTTTTTCCTTTGATTCTTATTTGAGAAAATTTCAAACAAAGATAAGTTTACACTTTTCGGAATGTATGCAGTAAACACTATTTTAAAATTTATTTGTATCCCATCAAACAGAATTCTTTAATACTCGTTATTTTGATTTATTTACTTGACAGCTAGCACTTTTTTTGGATGATCTCTCTTAATTGATATAATTTATAAGAAAATTCGCTTAGAATCATCGAATATTTAACTACTATCTTTAATTCTGCTTGGAACAACTATCTTTGTTTGTGGTCCTGCACATATTCAATGTGGTGACAAGTTTTAGCAGCAATGTAATTTTTTTTCTATAATGTTTAGTAATTAGCTTAAAATCCAGATAGATGTTTTAATGATCAATGGAATTTTCTCTCTTATTCGATCTATACCAAGATTTCATAGATGAATTAAAAAGTATAAAATTCTGAATAAAATAAAGAGTCGTAGAGTTGTCGACAATCTTCCTTTAAAAGCTGAAAAGCATCATAAAACTGGAAATAATGTGTTTTTTAGTTGATATTTTGATGAATGCCGTTTTTTTTTAATAGCTTTTCTATTACTTGTAAATTTTAAAAGGAGGTTATAAAAATAGCTCCCACACAGTCTTCTCGTACCTGATAACTGCTATATCTAGTGTTTTTCTTTTTAGAAAACTTGCCATTATACATCATCTATGAAATCTTGCTATAGAATGCTTTACATCGTAAACTCAATTATAGAACTCGTTGAGTTCAAATATTTTCGCACTTGAATTCGATCAGCTTAAATTGTAGTTAAATAAGCCTATTAGAAATCTTTTTGAAAGTCTCGTTCATCATTACAAAATTCAATTTACAACCATCCTTAACAAAATATAAATATCAATCACATGTTTATGATTTGGTAATTTAAACACAAACTTAATTGACTTTTTATTACCTTGAGCTCGAAGTTTAACTAATTCTTCATTTAATACATCTTGTGTTTGTTCTAATGTACGTTTTTTATCTTCTAATTCTTTCATTGATTCAAGCATTGAACGCATTTTAGCTTCATGTTGTTGTATTAATAAATGTGATTCATCAAGTTCTTTATCTTTTAATCCAATACCTTTTTGATGATCAACTTTTTCTAATTCAAGTTCACTTAAACGCTACAATAATCAAAATATTGTTTTTTTTTTTTATTAAAAAAAAAATTTAAATCATAAAAAATAAACTTACTCCACTAAGACTTCGTGCTTCTGCTTTTAATTTACTTAAATAAAGACGTGCTAAAGTAAATTCTTCTTCAGCTTGATCAAGATTTTCAAGCGTAGGTTTCTATAATAAACGAAAAAATTCCAATAAAAGACCTTTTTTTCAAAAAAACCAAAAACAAACTTTTTGTTCATTCATTTGTCCACCCATAATACTACCAATATCACCAACATCACGTAAAAGTACAATTATCATATCAAGAAAACGTTTACGTTGGGTTTGTGATGCTTCACGCAGACTTTCTAATTCTTCACGAATACCATTTAATGAAGCCTAAATATTCCGAATAAAACCATACACATATACATTTAATAAAGAAAAAACAAAGGAAGAATTATCAACAAACCAATTTTATATCAAGATCTTGTGTAAGTGTTTCATTTTCTTTACTTTTTGATTCAACTTCTTGGGTTTTTTGATCATAATTAACAGCAAGTTCTTCAAGAGCTTGTAAAACTTCTTTAACTTCTTCTTTTGATGATTCACTTTCTTGTTGAAGACGATTTAATTCAGCTTGAAGATTTTCATTATCTTTTCGAGCTTGATTAAATAATTCATCTTGTTCAGTTGTTTGAGATTTAAGTCTTTCAATTGTTTGTGCTAAATTATTGATTTCATCATCCTTAATAAAATTCGAAACAAAAAATTTATTTCATTAAAAAAAAAAATGATTTTTGTTTTCAATTACTTTTTCATCTAATTGTTGATAAAGTGTACTTCGTTCTTTTTCCCATTCATCAACATTAGCAGAACGAAGATCAAGATTACCAACACTAGCTGCATTAACAACAGATAACGTTGGACTAAGTACTGCTGAAGTAACAGTTGATAGAGACGTCATAGATTGTGTTACTGGTAATGTTTCATCAGCTTCATGTAAATTAATTTGTTCATCTTTAGTTACTGTTTCACCTGAAGAAAATTTTTGATTTTTTTTGTTTATATATAGAAAAATAAAATAATTAATTAACCTTGTCGCCATCGTTCAAGTTCCATTTCGGCACGACTTAATTGACCTTTTAATCTTGCAACTTTTTCACGTTCTTTTTCCCAACGACGTTTCCATTCTTCGGCAGTTAATTCTTCATTAACAGTTACTGAATTCTTAATACATTTCGCTCTAAATTGAAACGAAAAAAAAAAGAAAACAACAACAATAATAACATCTATTATAAATAATTTCTTTTTAAAACCTTTTGCCAAATTCAAGTGTTGATTTTGTTTCCGATTCATTATAACTAGCTGGTGAACAACATATAATTATTGTTGTACGAGCATTTCCTCCAAGAGATTCTTGTAAAATACGTGTTAATTTAGAATCACGATAAGGTACATGAGATTTCTAAAGTAAAATTGATAAAAACAAAAAAGAAAATAAACAAAATTTCAACACAAACTGTTCCATCAGCTAATGCTGATATAACATTTCCAAGTGCTGATAAAGATTTATTAATATTTTTAGCTTCATCAAGTACTTGACCTTCAGCGCCAGTTTTTGAAACCTTTAAAAAAAAAATTTTAAAGTGCAAATTTTTTCTTTTTTTTTAAAACAAAAAAAAATTAATTTACTTTTTCACTTCCAGCTAAATCAACAAGATAAAGTTTTCCAGTTAATTTCTTTTCACTTTCAACATTCTCTTGTTTAACATGAATAAGAAAAACTGAATGTGAACGTGAACTATGTTCATTCATATTTGTTACAGATATATGTCGATTTGTTTTTCCTTCTTCCATTATTTCAAATACTTCATCAGGTGATGATACAAATCTTTCTGTAACACCCTAAAATTATTTTGTTTTTAATTAAATAAATATTTATTTATTTATTTATTATAAAGTGATGAAGAAAATTTTAACAACAACGTATTTATTTTTCTATTATGTTAAATACCTAGATCAGATCTAGATAACAATTTAGTAGCCACTAGAGTAGTATCCGTTGGGTTAATCTGGATTCGGAAATTTTGAATCTAACAAGCTCTAGTTAAATGAGAAATGTGTATGATACATTAGTTACCGAATACAAACAGAAAAGAATATCTACAATCTTCGGAGAGACAATGTAATTTCGATTAGAAAACTTCATTCAAAGTACAGTTAGATGTTCATCTATGTAATCTTTGTATAGAATTCATCAGATAGAAAAAATACATTGTTATTAAATTTTTATTTTTTTTACAAAATCTTACTTTAACATATGGTACACGATTTCGATCTTCATGTACAGCTAAATTTGTTTTTGATACATCAAGAAGATCACGAATTTTATCAAGATATATTTCAAAATAAGAAACTTTGATTTGAAATTGAAGATTAGCATCCAATGTATATATATGATTAAATATATCTTGTACTATTCGAGGAACAATACCTTGTTGACCATCACTGCCCATGATACCCTAATTTAAGAATCAAAATGAATTGAAGCTTTTTTGTTTTTTGTTGCTTTCATCAAAGAGAAAAAAAAACCAAACAAATAAAATTTGTTTACCTCCATTGTATGAGTTTTCCCACTTGATGTTTGTCCATAAGCAAATATAGTTCCATTATAACCGCTAAGAACATCTTTAACAATTTCTTTTGCTGCTTCATTATAAACTTTTTCTTGTGTAGCATCAGGACGAAATACTTTATCGAATATATAAACTTTACCCTATAAAGTCAAATAATTACAAATAGGATTAAAATAAGTAAATAACATACACTAATAAGAACAGTTTCTTCTTGATCAGTTGGAAATTTAACAACACTTTTACTACCAGCTCGTTCTTCAGAATCGTTTAATGGACGAAAACGAGCAACAACTCGAATATTACATTCATCAGCTGCCATTAAACGTATTTATTTTCAAAGATCTTGAAGAAGAAGAAGAAGAAGAAATAAAATGTCTAAGAAAAAAACAACGAATGGAACAAATAAATACAACAGCTGGTGATTCAAATAGAGAAATGGCACAATCATAATCAAATAACAACCATTACGGCACCTTTGAAAGTATTTTTATATTTTGATTCTATGAATCATTTCATCAGCCATCATTAAGGTATATTAGAATTTCTTCAAGATGGCTTGTTTGCTTCTAGATGTAACCTTATGCACAATAGCTTACGACATCTATCAAATAGCATTTCTACATCATATATGAACATGTTCGATTTTGATTTCATGTATGAACTTTTATTTTTAATGTTTTGAATATTAAAAATTTCGTAATAAGTGTCATAATAAAGAATTTGTCTATACTTAGAATTTAACAATAGTAAGACACCTGTTAACTTTGGTTTTTATTTTCATGATCAAAACATGGAAATAAATTATTGATTTTATTCAACTTGTAAATGAAACACTTTTTCAACGTATTTTTTTTATATAGAAATGTTTATCTCATACTATCTATTGTAGAGATTTCTTTTCATTGACTTTCTAGATTTAGTCTTATGAAGAATGTAAATTAATAAAAGAAAAATATTGATTTAACAACATTTTTATATGTGAAAAGAATTTTCCATTTAGAAGAAGAATTTCAGCACGAGAGATTCATTAGGTTAATCAAGTTCTTATGTTTATTCAAAAGAAAAAAATAGAAGTCTTAAGAATATTTCCAATAAAAATATCAGAATCGAAAATAATTTGTTCTATTAGATTTCTCAACATCTATCAACGCTTTCACAATCATATATGATATTATGAAACGTATCAATAAGGTATACAAAATTTTTTTTATTCTTTGTCTTTTTTCTTATAAATCCATGTATTCTGACAATAATCAATCGTTCTCTTAAATGAATTCGTAAAAGAAAGACTACAATTGTATTAATATAAATGCATTCAAATGCATACACATTTATTGATTAACAGTTGTAGTATTTGCTTTATAACAATGTGCTTAAATCTATATTTACTTATCTTACATTTAAATTAGATCAATTGTTGTACATTAAATTCTTTCTAATCATATTACATATGACTAGTAATAAACTTGAATATTATTTAATCTTTCCTATATTATGTTATAGTTTACCGATGATATATATAATTCTCGAGTTTATTCTATCTATTCATCATGCCCGATTGAAAATAAATTACGTTGAGTTATGATACTTTTGGTATATTTAACTTAGTTGTTATTACTATATATCTTGTTTTTTGATAGAATGTAGTTGAAGTCTAATATATCAATGTACAAATAGAGATTCTGTATTAGATAATAAATTTTCAAATTTTGTTCACAATACTTTTTCACATACCCAGGTACTCCAAAAAGTATCCCGATATCCTCATGTTTTTTTCGTATATCTTGGTTTATGAAGTAGAAAAAAGAGATAAAATTTTTCTTTCTTCATTGAAATGTTATGCCAACAAATAGAGCTCACTTTGTTTCTTCTAGCGATGTGCAAATAATATAATTCTAATGCCAGAAAAGCAAACATCTAATATATTGAAAAATAGGACATGTTCATAGAGAACCTAGTTCGAAGAAAGAACTAACTGCTGGTGAAATAAGAAATATTTTATCTCTTATTTCTGCTTCAAAATCAAGAAATATGGAAAGACATGGTAAAGTCCGAATACTTTTTCAAGTACTTGTATATTGTGAATCTTGTTATTAAAAACTTCAGGATTACAAAATACATAAAAGAAAGTTTAATATTATAAAAAAAAAACACCAATGTGTTGCAAATAATAATCTATTTAATCATTGAATAATAATTTAATATGAATTCGTTTTTCACAATATGACTGATTCTCTGATAGTTATTTTAAAGTCAATTATTGTGGTATTGTTCATTTCATTTACTTGGTGGGTTTGTGTTAATGAAACGAGAGGATTTCACTTGAAAGGAACCATGAATACAATAGAAAAAAATCATGGATCTTATTTTAAAAGAAATGAATGTAAGGTGGAGCGGGCAGATCAGAATCGTCTGAGTTATAGACAGCCGCTTGTTTAAATAAACATGGAGTTTCTCTCCATAAATAACGAAGTCCATTGATTGGCTTCGAAATACATGAGTTTGACACAGCAAGAGAAATAGTCAAAGATGCTTCTTCTATAGGGTTAGCTGGAGCAGCTGTCCATACAGAATCAGTCGTATTGCAAATTTGTTTACTTGCACAACATACCTGAATAAACCCCATCAATAAAATTGATTAAATATAAAAAGAAAGAAATAGTAAAACTTACTTCAAATCCATTTGGATTTCGTAGTTCAATACTTGATGACACAGTATTTGTGTAGGTAACATTTACTTGACTACTATTCAAAGCTACAGAAATATTGGCAATAATAGGTCCTTGATACGTTATATTTGTGTAACCATATGCTACAGCAAGACCTGATCGAGATAATCGATATCCAACATCCAGTTTATTTCGAGGATGAATTCTATTTTGATAAGATTAGACAAAAAGTTTTCAATTGTTTAAAAAAGCATATATGTTTACCCTCCTTCATCATCACGCAAATCTAATGCGACTGCCATAAATACATTTGGTACAACATGATTAGGTACGTAACCAACATCAAATGTTTGATGCCAACGAATCCAAGGAAATCCTCCGACAACTTTACCAGTTCGTTCATTTGTTGATAACTAAAGTAGAAAGAATTAAAGAAATGAAACTGCTAACTAAAGAGTCCCCTACTTGAACAAAGCCAAAAGGAAATACTGGATCAGTGGTAGAATTTGTACGCATATGCCATATGATTCGCCAATATTCAATCATTTTAGAAAATGTACAAGAATATTTATCGCGATTGAAATTAGCATTGTTTTCACCTTAAAATAAAATGAGTGTATTTTATCATTAATATTAATGATTTACCTTGATACCAAATAGCTCCTTTGATAACCATTCTTGTAAATGGATGAATCATTGCATTATATAGAACTGTATTGTTAAGTACAATATTAATTTCATTATGCGATTTCTGATTCTTTGTAGGTGTTATGCTTTTAGTTCTAGATGATATTCCGAACTCATTTTGAACATGGACTCCAAAATGAAAACTTACTGTGTGATACCACAATCTTTAAGAGCTTCAGGTGGTGACCAATATTCAATGTTAGTTCCACCCCATGATGTATGTAAGAGACCGATGGGTCGTTTACCAAGGCCTTCATGTATCATTCGACCATAAAGCCAACATACTGCTGATGTATATCCACTTGCAACACTACTCGTCGATGCCAGGGACCATTTTAATCCAATAGCTAACAGTTCTTCTTGCGGTGTATTAGCTTGTGCAGTTGCTGCAGTAAATAATCTTACTTTTGGATATTTACTAGCATTTTCTATTTCAATTGAAGCATTAAACATTCTATTAACAGCAAATTGCATATTTGATTGTCCGGAACAAATCCAAACGTCACCGAACAAAACATCATTCAATGTTATGGTTTCAAGTGATCCATTTGCTAACGGTTTTGTGACTTGAATTTGAAAAGGGCCTTCGTCTGTTTGAGCATCAAGTGTAACTGACCATATTGATGCATCTACTAAATCAACAGATGATATTGAGTTCATCGTGTAATAAACTTTGTTGTTCATTGTCAAAGTAATAGGTGTGTTGAATGTATCTGTATATCCCCATACGATGGCTCGTTGTGGAGCACGCTGAAGAACCATATGATCTTGATAATAGTTAGCAAATCGAAGAGCTCCATGAACTAAAATGAAATTCGCCGTGTTCTATGTGATCAATAATTTCGTTGCTTAATTTGTATTGTTCATACCTGTGACCGAGCACAAAATCCAGAGAAAAAGATGAAAATTACTAGAAGCTGTAAGCATCTGAACTCACAGAGTAGATGAAAAATAAAAAATATGCAACACTCCTGTGAGATGTTTGATATAAAAATACTTAGAGATAAGATAAATGAAGGCAGGTTAAAAAGGTATCTAAATATAACTTTATGTTGACCGAAATGAAGACATGCAACAAAATAAATAGTTTCTGAACATGGATAAATATTCATTGTATGTTTAGTGAACATAGTTATGATCATGGTAGTATTGTAATACAATCATTCAATTCAATGTTGTTCTTAGAAATAAACATCGAATCCAATAGATTACTAAGAATTACTTTAAGTCACCTGTTTTTAGTGTACTGTGAGGCAAAAGCTTTCGTGTCTAGAATCCCATTAACTGGAAGGTGACTGACTACACAAGGTACAGTATCCGATCGATTGCTTTGCACTTGCTCGGTTGTCATAGTAAATTCTTCTTCTTTTCAATGCATTACTCAGGACTCAATAAACCATCTGCTCTCAGCATCTAATCATCATTCTGAAATGAGGAAAAAGTTCGTGGATATGGGTGTGAATAAAATTTTCCTTCAGAATAAAAGGCTACGGCCTTCTATTATGAAAAATCGTGACACTATACATTTTTCCCACCTCCTATTCAGGATGGCCCTCTAATACAGGATGGTCTTCTGTTTTGAGAGGAGAAGGGGTTTATGATTGTTAGGGATTTCAAGAGAGACACATCCACACATTTATTATTAATAATAATATTTAAGTTGAGAACGAACTGGTAAAAATAAAATATAGTTTTTTTTGTTTTGATAGAAAACTATTCGTTATTTTGTCATTTCACCACACAAATAAAGACAATAAAACTTACGGCAAGAGAAAAAACCTCACGACTTATCTATTCTTCTCGTTCTTATCAGACGGGTGTTTCAGGATTCGAATAAATACTTAAATTTCCATTGTCATGTGTTCTTGTTGACGGCAAAGTGTAGCTGATAAATGTTGATATAGAATATGTCTATCTTGAATGGTTTCATAAATATGTTGAGAAACAAATAGTGATTGAGAAGGATAAAAATTTTGTACCGGTATACTAAAATAGCAACTTATAAAAGCAGGTGAAAAGTCAGTCATTCGATTATAAGCAGTATTGGGTGAAGAAAATATCGGTTGACGTTCTATATAAAGTAAATGATTATCAGATGAGTTTTGTTTATGATATTATCTTTGTAATATTATTGACTTATTAAGATCTTCATAAGGATCTGTTATAGTTGTTGTTGATTTGGTTGAAAAATATATCTTGTTGATAATGTTTGTTACTTTTACACATCAACTGATGTTTATGCTGGTGCTTCACCATATGTTATAAATGATGATGAGGCTGTTGAGGAACGTATTGAACAACAAAATGGTCGATTTATACTATTCAATTTTGAATCAATATTATCTTCTGGTCGCCTTTGTCTCTAACAAAATATAATTGATATAAGAATAACAATAAAGACAATGGTTAATGTAAGAATATATGAAAGTGTATGATGAAGGTGTAGATGCAGGGTGTAGATGTGGTCTTGACTATAGCTGTTGCTGTGGGTGTGTATAGGTGTAGCTCTACGAGAGGGTATAGATTTTTTGATCCCTGATACGAACGCTGAAATTCACACTCCACATCACATACCCACAATCACACGTACGTGCACACGCAGACCGACATCCTCATATCCTCACTCTTGCACAATTACATTTTCTCTAATTTTTTCAATTTTGACCAATCGTATTTATTTCTTTTTAAAAAGGAGAAAAATACGTATCAGAAGAAGAAATAAATACATTTTTCCTTCCAACATAATTTTGCAGAATATTTCACTGAAAACTACCATTCATTGGTATCCCAAATAAGTGACTCAAATTTGAAAGCAAATATGCACTCGATTCAGAACAACTTGCAAACATGGTGTCACAAACATGATAAGTTCCATTGACACAACCGAATCAGACAAATGAATATGGCGGACACACAACATTCTTCATCATTGGTGGAGAGCTCAAGTTTTCTTGGTATCGAGTTTCTACGCCCAGCTATCGAATAGTGGCAGCATATTTATTTCGGTTTGAATAGACAACGTATGAACCAGCGCTAGATCAAAATGATGTGTAGATTTGCTCGCCAGTGCAATCGACGTGAGATTCACACGTAAGATTCAATTCAGTCAGTGCTTTAATCGACTTCTTCAACAATTCATACTGTTTGGAAGCAGCCAACATAGATTGTTCATCTAACCAGAACTCTGAAAAATTGACACAGAGAAATGAAAGATGTCCATTACCGATGCATCATGACACCAGAAGTTTTAGAACACAAGTGACTTACTTTGTGACGAAAAGTCAAGGAACCCTGCCTATTGATTTTGAATCAAAGATAAAACCAAATAACAGAAACAAAGATAGAGAAGGCTTTGTTTCATTTAAGATAGACAATTAGCTTTGAATACTTGCCAACAATTATGAAAATAATAGTTTTGTACATTACTTTAAGTTCACAAAGAAATTTAATTGAGTATTTCTTCTTATTCAAATATGAAACAATGTTGTTCCAAAACTGTTTTTATAACATATTAAATTGATGAAATGATATATCGCTTTATCGTGTTCTTTTTGTTGGTTGCTGGTGTGAAATAACGAACGGTACCATTATTAGATGTTCTTTTTCTCATCACTCAGATTTTCTATTAGTTTTAAAAATAACCTTTCGATATTAACATTGATCTACTTCAGTTTTCTACTAGAAATGAAAACTTTCATGTCGTATCTTCCATTTTCACGATAACTGACACTCAGTAATGTTCATCGGCAAATTCACTCGGTCTTTTCTGAAACAAAAGAGTTTCATTCTGTTACACAAATTGGAATTGATGAGGATAATCTAATATGGTTCACAAGTCGTCATTAATATTTTTCACCCTCATTTTTTTTGCTATAGTCTGCGACAGAGATGCCAATTCTTAATAAGCCAGCAAACAGTTTGTTTGCGAATCAATTGTATAAATACTTATGTGCATTTTATCAGTCGAGGTTATTGTAAAAGAGATTTAATTGATCGAGATCTCCTATATTCAACTGAAAAATCAGAACAGCTACTTACAAGTAACACTTCCTTGACTCTTCCCTGAAATAGTTAATCTCGCTTAGAAAGATATACTACTCTCCTTCATTTTTTTTTGATCACTTCTTGCTCTCAGCAAGAGCACAACCAATCGAGTTGAAACTCCTTTTATTCAAAGGAAGAACACAGTGGAATGAAAGATTATCGTGCCAATTTCCATCGTGTCCATGAAAAATGACAGACATTGTGTGAATGAAGTAAAGCCCAAGTAGCACTTCATTGATATTATCTTGTCTGTGTCCAAAGGGCCAAGGCTAAGATTCGCGTAAAATTAGCACTAGATTCGATCATTTTTGTTCGGATTCGCACTACGACCTATGCCGGATTTCTCATTGGCTTTGTTCGGTGTCAATTTAAATTCTGCGTCGATCAATGCTATTTTCCATGAAATCATCGAGCAGAAATGGACATCTGATTCCGCAAAACCTAGTATTTGGGCTGTTCAGATGATTGGTAAATGCACAAGCACAATATTTAAAGTTTGATAAGACAGTGAAGTCTGCCAAAAGTATGAACAAGCGCCTCGAATGTCTCGGCGAAAATACTAGAAATAATCAAAAATGCTTCATCATAATCGTCATACAGATCAGTATGACATGAAAATTCTACGAGTATAGCGAAAAAACCAATCTGGCTCTTTTACTTTTTGTCATCTACATTATTCACTGAAGTTGCCAAAGAGAGGCTGCATTTTCTTTACTTTGTCTCCTTGTCGTTCTTCCATTCATTTTGCAACATCTTACCTTGTAATCTCCATTAGAGGATGTGAAAAATAGATGAATTTACTTGCAGCGAAAACAAGTTGAGGAAATAGAGGGAGAGTTGGTGAATACATGTTTATTCATTTCAATATCGATTTTTTTCAAATAGAAGAAGAGCATGTTATTCGACTACGTTATGCATTTTCTGATCAGACATCATGAATGTAGTTGATTTATTGTTAGCTAAGCAAACTGCGAATGTCAATCTGTCAAGTAACACTTCATTCATAGGCGTAATCCATTTTTTTTCTACGTCAATGTTTTTCGAACTTCCACTTTACCAATATTAGAAAGGTTACAATCGTTAAGATTGATTTCTCTCAACAATCAACTGTGTTTTAGAGTATCATTGAGAAATATGTCACTGATATTACTCATGAATGAATTCGAATACAAGACGAATACTTCGAAACTTATTTTTTCAGCATTCAACGTATTAGTCATAAACTATACGCTAAGATAGCCTATTTCATTCTTATGGAGATGCAGTTCAACCAATTTTCTATTTCTTGCAAGCGTCTGAACAAGAAGTTGAGCTCGCTTGTCTGTGATCGCATTTGAACCAATACGAAGTTTTTCTAGAGTCGCTTCATTTGTGACGAGGATTTGTACGAGCAATAGAACATCTCGATCAGAAAGATGATTGTAAAAAGATCAAGTCCTTGTAATGTTATACTGTTTTGCAATGCATTGGCTAGCATAGACTTACCCTGATACGTAGTTTCATTATCGACTAATAACAGTTGTGTGCATTGTTAATAGATGGGTGTGAGTGTAGATGAAGAATAGACAACTACAACCACACACTTTTTTATTGTTCATTTCGTTTCTGCTAGAAAACAGATGATAAGGTTTGTTAACATTATTATATTGTAAATTAGTAATGAAAACAGCTCCTGAAGATCGGACGCAGAAGAATCATTTGTTCTGTAAGGAAAAGCCTTTTTAAAGTTCTGTTTTACTTTCAGAAAAAAACAGGACGTTTGATTAATCATGTTCTGCAAAATGCAGAGGAGGATAACGAAAACCGTCCTGTGAGGTTTTCTAGATTTTATTTAAATTTTTATTGTACATGATTGACACTTGTATATTTAGTTTTTAAAAATCGATGTTTTTCAAAGAACACAATGATGTTAATGACAAGTAAAAAAGTATCAAAACCATACGAATAGTTTTTTTAATAAAAACAAAATAAGTACAACAAACATTCGGATAATATGCAACAAATATCTGTTTTCGTCGTACACGCAAAAACAAAATTTTTGTAAACTTCTGTTTTATTATAAAACATTTCATGATGTTCAATATGATACATGTTGAGACGTTGATAAATCTTGAAAATCTCTTCCACTGCATCACTATTGATTATATCTTAAAATTTACTATAGGATAGACGGATTTCATTGTAATTTGATTGTCATCTAATACATTTTCTTCAGTTATGATACTTGCAGAGAATTAAAATACTAATTGAAAATCTTCGACATTAGGAAAAAAATCAATCCTTTTATTAATTTTTGTCACTATAATAAAAAGAATAGAAGTTTTCTCTATTTTTCTGATATTCTTTCCTAGATGGCGCTGAAATTAATCACTGATTGATAATCGTATTTCGACTTTTCTATACTAGACATATTTTACTGTTCTGATTAGCTACATGTTTATCGATTAGATGATCTTAGATAAACTTTTAAAAAAATAGAAAGAAAGCAACATCATCTTGATATAAAATGTCTGATAATGAATTAGATGAACTTCTTTCACAATTAAAAGATACATGTAAAAAGTAAATAACTCTACTCTATTTTTGATGATTACTTTTTTTTTTTAAATATCCAAACATAAATATTCTTTTCAAAGAAATCGTCATCATTCACCAAATGAAACAAATCTTAACAATATACTTAAAAAAATTGATGTATTTATCAATCGACGCCAGATGAAATTACTTAATCATCATAAACGTCTCGATGATTTACAACGTGATTTATTATTGTCTGAATGTGAAAGTTCACGAAATCGTGTAGCACTTGAAAAGAAAGACTCCGAAGTAAAGAAAAACAACAGATGTCAATAATTTGTTTTTTTTACATATATTTTCTTCTCAAATGTAAGGTCAATCAATTACATATGATGTTAAATAAAGCTGAACAAACCACTCAAAATATAATGATGAAATACGATAATGAAGTACAAAAATTGACAGGACAAGTAATTATTTCTTTTATAGAAGTATAAATATTGTATTTTATTTTTATTATCTAGCTGTCCAATGTTCAACAAGAATATGAACGATTAAAAGTCATGCATAAAAATAATCAAAATAATATATCAATGAATGAAGCATTAAATGAAATCGTTCATCTTCGAGAGCTTAATAAGGTAAAATTCAACAATAGCTTTAGCTGGAAAGTAGAAAAGATTTGGAACGTTTCCTAAGAATATATATAGAAAGTCCTGCACGTAATCTCTAGATTTTGATTTCATCTATTTACACATAAGTAAATTGCTACAAGACTAACACTATCTCCAAAGAACGTTCTTATTTATTAAGATTTGATCAAGATATATCTCAGACAAATCTCAACAAAAATAAACTTTGTGAAGATAGTGCCAATCTTGTAACACTCTACTTATGTGTAAAATATAAACTTAAAATATTGACATTACATGTAGAATCCGTTTTTAGATGTTGTTACGAAACGTTCCAAATTTCTGACATTTCAAACAAAAACCAGTATATATACATATATTTAAGAGTATTTTATTACTTTAACAGATGCTTGAAATCGATAATCAACGTTTATATACTGAAAACGATCAATTAAAACAAACTAATTGTCAAACTCATAATCATGAAGAAATTATTTTACGTGAAAAAAATGCTCAATTAGAAAAATTAATTAATTCTTTACAACGCAGTAACGTAATCGTTTATTTTTGTATTCATTTATTTTCTATCAAGAAATTTGTTTTATAGCAACAACCACTATGTGATCAAGGTATTGATTCAACAGTTTTTGAATCAAAAATTAAAACTCTTGAAAATGACATTGTCTTTTATAAACATCGTTCTGATCAGCAAGTAAAAACAAAAAAACTATGATTATGTTTTCATTTCTAACTTATAAATAAATAACAATTCGTAAACATTTGTCTGATATTTTATAGGAAATAGAAATTCGTCGATTAGTCAATGAACTCAATACTGAACGTGAACAACATAAAAATGAACTTGATACTTATCGAAAAAATATTATTGTAAATATTTATCAGTATCCTCGTCTTTTTTACCTACATCTAGTTCTCGAAGAGTATTCAGGCGATCAGGATGAAATTTTTACTATGGATACTTGAAAGTCTTCTCCAAAGATAGAAGCAGCCGCTTTCATTTGTGACCTTCGTGCCAGATATTATAGGGTTCTTATATGTAAGTGCCTGATATTAGCTTCGAACTAGTGTCCTGCAACTAGGTCAGGTCCTAGATATGATCTTGTACTTGGAATCGTCTTGAATGACAATGAAACATGACGAAGTAACTGAATACATGGAATGAGTAAATTAGTTATCGCAAAGGTGAATACGTATTTTGTATGGTAATGAAAAAACATTCATGTATGATTACATGATTATGACGTTGGGCACCAGCGATGCGTTCTATTTCAGCTTCATCAGCAACAAGAAAACGTATAGTTAGTACAATTGAGCAGATTCTGTGGCGGAAAGGCATTAAATGAATTCTATATCACTTAATTCATTTTTATTTTTGTTATTATTTATCGAAGAAATTAAATAGTATTCTTTTTCATATCAAATACAAATTTGAAAAACGTACTGTGACTGTGAAAGTATCTGTCGGATGTCGAATTGTTTCGACCTGAGTCCAATTACGAAAGTTCGAAAGTTGTTCCAGAAGCTACGTCAAATTTCAGTGTATTTCTCTTTAAAGAAAAAAGAATGAGACTTCCGAAAAATCTTATCCTAATCAATGAGATACAACTTCAAGTATCTTCAAAAAAATTTAATGGATATCGTAATGCACTAGAATGTAGCTCCAAGCAAAACTAGAGTTTCTCCGTAAAACTCTTTAAAATCTTTTCCTTCAAACATTTATCTGCTTATTTTAGGCAATCTATCTGTAGTCAAAATTTCAGACTCATTTGTTACATCTTTGTTGAGAACCAGGCATGGTCAAAAAAATACGGGGCGATTTCTGAATCGATACTTCTCTACTTATTATTAATTCTTTTTAATTTAGTCTGATGAAATAGATAAACTTCGTTCGTCATTAAATAATAGTGAACAACAATGTAATCTACTTCGATTAGAATTACAACGTTTACAAACAGAAAAAGAAATCCTTAAAGTACGTTTAATTGAAGAAAAAATACTAGATAGTCCAACATCTGAAATCAAGTATATAGTTTTGAATTTTTATCGTTTTTTTTTCAATAAAAACTTCTTTTATATTAGAGAAATTGATAATATTAATTATGAAAAGTTTATTCGTAATGAACTTGACATAAATATTGATCAAGCTAATAAATTAATTAAGTATTTTTCTGCTCAAAAAAATATCTGAAAACAATTATATATATAACTAAACTTATTTTCTAGTCATTCAAATTGTCATAAGAAAATTTTAGAAGAAAAAATTCAACAATTAACAAATGAAATCAATCAATTAAAAAAAGAAAATAAAACTAATGTAATTAGTTAGTATTATTTTTCATAAAGATTTCATTTTTTTATATTTGTCTTAGAATGTTAATGACTTATCTATACAAATATATCAATATAATGAAAATATTCTTCATGCTAAACGTGAAATGAATAAATTACAAATGGAAATAACAGATAAAAATACAATTAATTATAATTTATATAAAAAAATTGAATGTCTTGAACAAGCATTAATGATTTCAAAACAACGAATGAATGCACAACTGAATGAAATTGAAGTAAAAAAATAACAAAGAAAAGACATAAATTAATAACATTTTTTTTTGTTTTTACTTAAATAAAGGAACTTCGATCGAGAAATCAAATGATTGCATCTTCAATAAAGAAAGAAATCGTATAAATTTATTCAAATGATTTGTTTTCTATCACTAAATAACTCATTTGTTTTTGTTTTTGATCTTTAGAAACATATTCCAATATTTATAGATGGATTATCAACAGATGATCAAAGTCAAATATGTCAATCAATTGATCTGAATAAAAATTTATGTACAAGTTCACCTATAAAATCTGCTGATATAAATAGGTAAATATTATTTACAATTATAATAATTCTAAAGAAATAGTATGAATACCTTGAAATAAGTTCGAAGTCTTAGCTGATTGCTGCATACATATTGTATGTTTATAATATTTCTTAAGTTATTTCCATAGTCTCTCTCTGGAATATTAGAGAAAATTGATTTTCGAATCTTTAATTGAAACTTTGCCTGGGAACCAAATAGGAACATTGAATCTGTCAGTATATATAACCTATTGTAAAGATACGCTTTCAAAATAAACTATTCTCATTAAGACCTATCTCTAGACAAAGTTTCAAGTCGAAATTTGAAAATAATGCTCCTGAGAAGACCACGAGAAAGATAGAACTAATATTGATTACTGATGTATCTTATTAATTTTGTTGCTCTTCGAGGCTTATAGCGAATGTGTAATGACACTTTGTTGACACTTGACTATGTCATATATCACTAGTTAAAGCTGCTATAGTACGACAACTTGCCAACCCAGTATTAGTATGAAGTTTAGACTGATACCATCTCTGAATCATTGCATTGACTTAAAAAATACCGTAAAAATTCGGTAGTTCCGTACCAGTAAGTTAAGAATCCGAACTTTTTTAAAGGGTATAATACGTATGGCAAAAGATTTGCAACATTTCTTGTTTTGTATGTAAGTCCGTTTGGAAACGTTCTATTTTGATCACAAGGCTAAATCTTTATAGCTATTTCAGAAATTTTAATAAACTGATAACATGGAACAATTGTATCATTATGGTATATCCTACAAAAGAAACATAAGAGAAAACTGAATAATGTTGAATTTTGATTTTGATAATTATTGTTCATTCATGTTATCTATTATTTTTGAAAGCAATTAGAGACCTAGTATAACTTTCAAAGCATGAAAGTTAATACTCATCCTCATTTCAAAAACAGGTGAAAAAATAATGTCACAGTGAACTTGATGCACAAATTGCTAGTTTGAACTTTCTCGAATGTTGAAAAAAATGGTGAAGAATTAAGTTGAATAAAATAATACAGGAAGAAGTTGTCTTTAAATGACGATGATGAAAATGCCTTGAGGAAAAATCAATACTAATCTCGTAGGAAGTCTTATAACACAATGATATACATGTTCAATTCTAGTAGTCCTTGGTAATTTCCAAAATAGCTATAAAGATTTTGTCTTGTGATCCGAGTAGGACATTTAATGATGTATCTTTTGGAAGAAAAAAGATCAACGTTTTATTATGTCTCTGAGCTGAGTTACATGCCAAACTATTGTCATAGTCGTTATATATATCTCATTAGAATTCACATGATGCACATAATCTCTAGTCAAAAATAATGAATTGGTATAAGGACTTTTCTTGCAAGAAAGAATTTAAGCATACAAGTGTGACGAGCTTTGACTTTGTTTTTGTTGATGAGAAATGTCAAAAAGTGTGTGATTCTGTTATCATTGACCTTAAAATGTTATTTTTGTTTGAATAGAAGAAAAAGTTTATTAAATTACTTTATATTTGAACAACAGAATGAAACATGTTCTTGACTATTAGTAGATGAAATATTCCATAGCAATTATTCGTTATGACTCAAGCTAGGTCATAAATGATAAGTTGACATTCTTATGGACTTGTTTATATTATTTATTTTTAGATATTTTTGTCATCTCAATAGTGATATATCATCATCAAGTAGTACTCGGTGTCAAAATCATGAACAACTTTCATCCGATCATCGAAATTTTCTTTCGCATTGATTGTTCTTCTTTTCTTTTCTTTTTTGTTTGTATATTTTACTTGATGTTAATTTTCATTATATTAAATAAAAGTCTATTCTCCATACTATATGCATATTCAACTTGAAATCTATAAACCCAAAAGACGCAAATGTTTTTCATGTTCGATCATAACAAAAATGTATCTAGTAACAGTTGGTCTATCTCGGTTATTTAATGCCATAGAACAACTCTAAATTTAGATGGGGGTGTGTGTATATTGTGTTTTTCTTTTCCTATAGATTTTTTCTACAATTAACACTTATATACAAAGAAAAATCATTTGAAACCTTGAATCTGTTATCGTAAGTATAGCATAGATCAGACTGTGATTGGATAGAGGAGTGTTGTTCCATGACTTAAACATCAAGAATAAATATGTATCTGTTTTAGTTTTGTTGTTTTTCTTTTGTTTTTTCTTTGCTAGTATGTTACAGTTAGAAACAAAAACAGAGAAATAGTCTTTATTGCCATTAATATTTGCTTGATATGGTTCTTTTCTTTGTTTGAGACGTGATTGATAACAGGAATGTCATTGGTGAGAAAGGAGTAAGCAAGAAAAAAAAGAAACGTCGGAGGAGAATATAGTTGTCTGATAAAATGAAGAAGGAAATATACACAAGATTAACCATAGAACATAAAGAACATTCCGTCAGTAAGTTAGTAAAGCATAGAATAAAAAAGAAAAGAAAGACGTTATACTGATGGCAAAGGGTCGTTTTCTCGATCAACTAAGTATGCCAAATTTGGGAGGAACATTTGGGTTAGGATTTCATCTTGCTATTATTTTTCTTCCTTTATATTGTCTATGCCTACGCATGTACATAGCGATATGACAGAGAAAAATACCAATATATCTCAGAAGCTTTCGGTATCTGCTATTTTTTTTCTTTTCTAGCTATCTGTGATACATATTGCTGTGAGAGAAATTGTCTAGAGTAACAGTGATGATACCATTCGTTCTGTTCTATTTTTCTCGGATTATTACAAATACACACACACACTCCCTATATTCAATACGATGCATATTTACACAACATCTCTCTTCTCCTCTAAAGGGTGATGCTGACAACAATCATCTTCCACGAAAAGATCTTTGATAGATGTTATGTAGGATATCGATTGTTTTTTTTTTGGATATAGAATAGTTCCCAATAGATAGCAAGAAGAAAAAAAAAAGAGAGGCCAAGAAAAGAACTGTGTTGTTTTTATATCCTTTATATAGAAGGAAAAGTTTGAGCAAATAGGTAGTCTATCTTCGTATTCTTTTGTTTTAAATGAATACAACTAGACAATAGCATTCATTGAGTAAAAGTTATTGTAAGTAGAGAGTTTTTGTATTTTTGATAGATAGACTTAATAATCGAATCATGCCGTTCAAACCTCCCGACGCAGTCAAATGCCCAAAGTGTAATCAAAACGTTTATGCAGCCGAAGAAGTTCCAGCAGCTGGCAAAAAATATCACAAAATGTGTTTCAAATGCGGTATATACCTATATGTTTTATACGAGAGAACAATAAAATCACCTTCATCACATAATAACTATTTACCTAAGTTTTTCCTTTCTAATCTATTCTATTTTCACAAAACTCTATTTAAACGCATGTTCCTGCTCGATTCCAATATGCTAATCATCCCTTTCAGATGCCGTTTTCAATTCAAATCGTTCGTTGTCCAAAATGTAATCAGCCTGTTTATCACGCTGAAGAAGTAGCCGCAGCGGGTAAAAAATGGCACAAAACATGTTTTAAATGTGGTAAGGAATCAATCTTATGCTATACCTTTTCTTTCCTTAACATATTATTTTTCTTTTTATTCTTATGATTATTCATGAAATGATCTAATTCATTTTGTTTTTTTTTTCTTGAAAATAAACATAGGTTTGTGCAAAAAGATGCTTGAATCAACTACCCTAGCTGAACATGAAGGCAATTTGTTTTGTAAGCAATGTTATGCTCGTAAATTTGTAAGTAAATTTTATTGGTATGAATATTTTTCTACGAAATAAATCTTTGAATCAAAGGGTCCAAAAGGTGTTGGATTTGGCGGTGGAGCAGGTACTCTTGGTATGGATACCGGCGAACATCTTGGAAATAAATCCGGTTCAGAAATGACGTAAGAATGATTGATATTTTTTTTACGTCGAATTTTTTACTATAAAATTTCTTCGTGATAGAAATAAACCAAGTTACGCACCACCACCCGGTATTGGTCAACACGAGTAAATTAAATTAATAATCATCATTTTATAGACTTTTATTGCAATCTATATTTATGTGTTTTTTTTTCACGTGTTTTATTATTTTTTAATTTTATATATTACTCAAGATGAGTGTGACTAAAATTCTAATCATTATCTATCTTATATAACATAAGTTATTTCAGATTTCATTATTCTTGTTAATTTCTAATCCGTAATTTGTAATTGAATCATGCCATTCAAACCACCAGAGACCTCCAAATGTAAATATATTTAAAAAGAGAAATATCTTCCTTTTATAAATTCTTAACTTTTTTTCTTAAAAGGCCCAAAATGCAATCAAAGCGTATATGCCGCTGAAGAAGTTCCAGCAGCCGGAAAAAAATGGCATAAGATGTGCTTCAAATGTGGTATGTTGAATAATTCTAATAGGATTCTAAATAGAAATTAATCATATCATATGTTTTAATAAAAGGTCTTTGTAAGAAAATGTTAGAAGCTATGACCATGGCTGAACATGAAGGCAACATTTATTGTAAACAATGTTACGGACGTAAATTTGGGTAAGTTTTGAAAAAACAAAAAAAAATCAAATACAATAAAGACAGTAAAATTTATTTTTAGACCAAAAGGTTACGGTTTCGGACAAGGTGCTGGTACATTAGGTATGGATACTGGTGAACATTTGGGAAACAAGGGTGGATCTGAGATGACGTAAATATTTTATTTTCTTGTTGATCGATTAATTAACTAATGATATTCTTTTTTTCTTTCAATAATAGAAATAAACCAAATTATGCTCCACCACCCGGTGTTGCTCAACAAGAATAAATGAAATCGATTACAGTTTAATATCCAAGTCCGTTTTCTCTCATGTATAAACAAAAGAATCAAAATGTCTTTATCACTCACTTATTTCAAAAATATGATTACCTTTAGAAAAACCTTTCTTTTAACAACCTGTTTTTTTTCTGATCTTTCCTTCCTCTTCTTTTTCTTTGTCAATTTAATATTCAGTGCAAGATTTTATTTCCGTATTGATTTATAAGATAAAAACAAAGAGAGAAAAAAACAACAATATAAACGAAATAATTATGATTGAATAGTTATTTCTCGCTGTCGATCTTTCTTTCTCAATACTTTTTCAAATGTAGGTTATCAATACGTTCTTCTTTCTCTTTTTTTTTTCTTTGCACTTCTTTTTTCAATCTTTTCATGTTCAATTGTTGCTGCTGCTACCTTTGTCATCAATTAAAATTTTTTTTTAAAAGAATATAAACACAGATTGGACTGCGTGCACTATATAAAAAGTATTCTTTTTCGACTATGAAAAAGTATGACCTTTTTTTCAACACTATGTTGTTTGTTCGATAATTATCAATGTGCATATGCTTGTGTATCATCGGCATAAATAAGCAAATGCATGCCGACATTCTTTCATATCTCATAGAAATAATAATCATGGAAAAAAAAATGTCTGGCCCATTCTCTTCTATTTACATGAATAGGACCGATAACAGTTGATGTCAACAAAAATAACAGCTTTATATTAGGATTTTTTTTCTCCTCATCATTCATCCAATCGATAGTAGTTTCACAACAGAAGAAAAATATTAGTAGATATAGCATCAGTAGATGAATAGAAAATAACAACAAAAGAAAAGAAAAACAAGATGAGGAAATATGAATACAAAAGGTTAAATTAAATGATAAACACAAAAATAAATCTTCATATATATATTTATGTATGTACGTTTCTAAGTTGTTATGAAATGTTTTCTTTAATTAAAAAAATAATCAGTCATATGACTATGACTTCTATGGTACGATAGTGATGAATGTAAACAAACATGTTCATGTTGTGAAAAAGCAAAATCTGGCGAATGATTATGTTCTTGAGGAAAACTATAAGAAGATTCATTATATCTATCAGTTGGTATTAAACTTAATGGTGATATAAATTGCTGTTGATTAGAATATGATAATTGATTCTAAATTCAAAAATAAATATTTGTTTTTTTTCTAAGAATAAAATTACGTTATTATTCGGATATGGATCATGAAATTCAGGAAGTATTGACATAAGTGGTACTGGTTGAGGTGAAAAAGAGTGTTCCTAAAATAAATTTAAATATTTCTAATAAAGATAAAGTATTATTAAAAGAATTTTAATATACTTGTTCCATAATATCATGTAAAGTTTGTTTAACTAAATGAATAAAAGTTGATTCTTGTGAATTATTTTGATCAAATTCATTTACCAACTAAATTAAAAAAAAAAAAAGGATATTTATTTTTCTTATAAAATAATCAAATTTATTCAAGATTATATTTACATTATAATTTTGCATATTATTTTGTTCAATAAATTTTTTATTTAAACGTTTTCGTCTATATCGATTCTTTCGTTTGGTTTTAATTATTGATGTTTGTTCAGGTTTCTTTATTGACATTTTATTCATAATTGATAAAGATGATGATACTTGAGTATGAGACATTATAGATTGATATGATGGTAATATAGTAGAAGGTCGTATAACTGGTGTAAATCCATTAACAAGGACTAAATCTTGTTTAGGTCGAAGTATAGTTGTTTCACCATTTCGACGTATAATCATTTCATGATTTTTAAAACGACCTTCATTAGAAATATTTGATGATGTATGATTATATTGTCGTGTTGTATTTTGTAATGGATCTGTTGAATGATCAATAAGTAACTCTGGCAATGGATAATCGAAAAATTTCGTATATTTTGATGTTTTATCAATAATATTAAAAGCAAGATTAGGCTAAAGCAGAGAGAGAGAGAAGAAAGATTTGAATAGATTGATTTTAAAAATGTTTTTAATAATCTTACAATCATCATTTTTTCATCACGCCGATTAGTATTATTAAGGCGTTTAACTTTATGAAAATGTGAACGATGTTTTTGTTGATTAATATAAGACATCTTTAAAATGAAAAGTAGAATATTTCTTACTGTCAATGTATATTCGTTGATCTTTCTGATTCTTTTAAATGAATCGATATGTATCTGTAGAGAGAGAGAGAGGATTTTCGAATAAGCAACAAGCGCCATCTTTATACTAGATTTAAATATAAAAAAATCAATTAATTTCGTTTCGAAGAAAAGCGCGAGTATAAAAAGAATTTCTCTATTTTCTATACAAATCATCATAAACGGTTATCGAATTTACTTTTGAATAGATTATTTAAAAACTTGCGTTTCTTCTTCTTTTTTTTTTTCGTTTTCAATAATAATGATTATTCAACAATAATAATAATAATTAATAATCAAGAAGGAATCATGGAATTTGATAATGAACAAACTAAAAATCATAAATTAATTAGTTCACAACGATCATTTCAAAAGAAAAAAATTCATTAGTAAATTTTTTTTTTATTTTTTTAATTAAAAAAACAATGAAATTATTCTTTTCAATCATTTAGTTTAGATAATAATAATGATTGTTTAACAGATACTTGTATTACTATTTATAAAAATTCTATATGGTGTATTAAATTCATATATGAACTTTTTTTTATAACACTTTGGCAAGTTTTATTATTTGCTAAAGATGAAATACATGATAGTCAAGGTGATACTATGAAAACTAATACTAGTCTAGACGTTATGTCTCTTAATAATTCTGCAAAAGAAAATTATTCTAAAAAAATCTATCGAAAACTTCCACATCATCATTTATCAATGATTGAAACAAATAATCAAGAAAAATATCAACATCAATTATTGAAAAGTAATTCACGGTAGATTAAAATAAATTTTATTTGATTTTATTTTTTTCTTTATTTTATTATATAAATTTCTAGTGAAAAAATTTCATCAAAAATAAATTTATTGTCAAATAAAACACGTATAACTGTTCGTTCCATATCAAATCAAAATTTAAATCGAGCACAGTCAAATCATACACCTTCAACTGAACAGAAAAATTTAAATGATACTATAGGAGTACTTAATTCACATATTATAGTAGCACCTGTAGATTCATCACATTGTCAAAATATGATAACAAAAAATAATTTACGTGAACAATTAGCTGATAGACTTTGTCATTATTCACATGAACCAATAAGATGTATGAATCGTGCAGTGTATTGTGAACATTGTCGACCATTATTCTTTCCGTATGGACCTTGTCATCGTTCAGAACATTATATTCCACCATGTATACCACAAAAACAAATAAATAATGAAAGAGAATTTTCTCAAAAATCAAAACAATCTCGACAAATGGAAGAAACAAGTGAAAGTCAACCTACTCAATATTCGAGCATGTCTTTTAAATAAATTTAGTTTTTCAATTTTGCTTTCTTTGTCTTTAACGATATCTTTATACGTTAGATATTATGATTGACATCATGTTGTCATGTTTCCTGAGTACTATTAGTATATCTTGTTATCATAACAGAAAATAATTTCAGATAAAAACTTGTCAGCATAATTCCTTTGGGAAGAAAAATATGGAAGTTACATGTGTTCTTTAGTCTCATTACACCAATAAAAAATACATTAAGTAAAAAGTCTATAGTAGACTATAGTTGTTCTCTAACAATAATCGATTGTGAAAGGAAACGATCGGTTTTATTTATTTCTGTATTTCGAACAGAAATCTTTTTTTCTATTGGCATTCTAGTTTTTGTTTGGCCTGCAGCTTTTCGTTCCTTATTTTTTATTTGTCTTATTCCATTTTGCTTAGCGTAGGTTTATTATTATTCTAACCATTGATTTAACTGTCATATAAGTCTGTTGTACACATCTATGATGTGTACAACAGATCTCAATACACTATTATTTATCTTGATAAGCTTAGAAACATTAATGTTGATTATTCACCGAAGTAATAATTTAAGCAGTTTGCACTTTTTATATGGACCATATGACCATTTGTAGCAAATCAATTCATGAATACCTATCATCCTTGATGTCTAGCATATAAATTTTTTATCAACACACATACACAGACGTATTGCAGTCATTAAAATGTCGACAAAGGCTTTTGAGTATTCTAGAACAATATAAACCTTGTGATTAATGCTGCTCAGCGCCTTTTCCCGTTGCTATGACATTATGGGAAAGAATCCTGATCTTGGTTGTCCTCAACTGCTATGGAAACGTACCCAATGATTTCTGGCACTGGCAAGGAACAAACAGTAGACTTCATGTTATTCCAAGAGAATTTTTACGATTTCATAAGACTTCAAAACTGAAATGTCTGCTGGTTCTCTCTCGCTATTTTCCTGCTAAAAATGTATCTTCTACTTTTTCATTCATATTGACATCATCATACTGAAAAGCTCAAAATAAAAAGATAATCATTCTTTGTTTATTTTACTTAGTATCTCCGAGTGTTCAATCACATTTAGCAAATTCACCTGAAGATGAACCATTATCGACTGGTACTATTTTACATAATGAAAATAATGAACAAAATCCTTCTATATTATCATTTCCTGATCATGATTCATCTCCATCACAAGAATCCGAACAATTAAATGATAACGATAATCAATTGAAGTTGGATGCACAAATATTTGTTGATGATTCAATTCAAAATGCTCAAGAAAAATATCAACGAGTATAGAGATTAAATTCTATCCTTATTGCGATTTCTTAATTATTTCTTATAGATTTTACGCATGAGTATGGATCACGATTCAAAAAACACTATATTGTAGTTTTCATTTTATTTCTTGTTGTTTTTACATAAAAAAATTTCCAATTCTGACATTCACTATAGAGATACACATAAACAAACGAACTTTAATAAACCAAAATCAGTAGTAATGTCGGATGAATCGAATACACAAAAATTATCCAATGAAACTATATTATGTCAAGACCTTTGTAATCAACTCAATTTATCAGATTCTAATCAAATTACTGAAATTATTCATATACTCGCATTAAATGCACCACATATTCTTAAAGAACAAGATTCAAATAAAAATACTGTAATTCATAATTTGAATACAAATAAAGGTCTTCATGAAAACAAAAATATCATTTGATGTAATATTGGATTTTCACGTATTTCTTTTTTTTGTGTAGATAATGGAAATAATTTATGTAAACACTTATTGCTACATCCACCATTTAAACCGAAACGATTGATTCATTTATGTCCAGATGGAAGTATTCAAGTCTTATCAGCTGTCGATGATAATTCTAATACAAATCAACTAATTAATCCACAAAAATATCATCTTAATTATTCGAATTCAGCTTTAACACCATCTATGCAACAAAATCATATTTTTACAGGTAAATTCTTTGAATGTATTTTTTCCTCACAAGATGATTTAAATATATATATATATTTTGTAAACATATTCATATATGTCAGATTTACTTTTTTTTTCTCTTTTAGATGAATCTTCTCTTCCTTTGGAATATGAAACAACAGCAACTACTACACTTGATTTAAAAACAAATTCACAATCTCATTCAAAAAATGAAATTAATTTTGATCATTTAATTATAGATAATAATTCAATATTATCTCTCCAACAAAAAAAGACTATATTCACATGTGATAGTTCATTAGGATACACATCCACACATGCGAGTGAAATCCAACTTAATAATAATCATTCAAAAATTGTTTTTCCAGATAATGATCCAATAGTAATGATTAATCTTGATCTTCAAGATGAATTAATTGAAATCAATAATAAAGATGATGAAAATTCGGTACCAGAAATATTTTTCAAACGCATTATTGCACATGAAAGTAATTATCTATTTATAAATTAATGTAATTAATCGATTATATATTCTCAAATAGATTCTATAACTTCTTTAACTGAACTTTCGAATCAATGTATGATGATAGACAATGATACATCACTTTATAAACAACATGAAAATCATAAAAAATCTCGTCACAATCGTTCACAATCATGCAAAAATAAAAACACAACCTCTATAGAGACATAGCAAAAATTACAAAAAAAAAAGAAAATATCGACTTTTCAATCGTTTTTTTTTGTTTTTTTTTACATCACAGGAAGACTTTGTCAATAAACCAAACCAAAATTATGTACTCATTATTGTATATGTATAGCAAGAATTCTTCGTAATTGCTAAAATAATTGCTCCATTTTACATTCCAAAAACTTACATCAATGATAAGCATCAGAATAAGTGATGTATATGTAGATATATACATATAAATAATTATCCTTCGTTGTTAATTGAACAGAAGAAAGATGGTGTTGAAAGTCATCTGCTTTGAAGCAATCAACACATAACTCAACGTATTTTATGTGGTAAAGAAAAACAGTAGATAAAATATCGCTCATCACTTCAATCCACACTCAAAGTAGGAGTGTACATCGGATGTTGAAATAAGAGAAAAAAGAAAAATAGTTAATATCATCTTGTATGCCAAATAGTGAATTGCGGAGTCCTTACAGACCTAGATATGGATATGATCGAGCTCGAGCGCTAAGTTTTTCGTTTCTGTTTGATCCAAGTTAATATCAGATCTGGTTTGTATTCAATTTTAAGGCTGAGTAGATAAGAGTCAATACATTGAATTCAGAGTCCCCGCAACCATTATGTCACAAGAGCCTTCGGGTAGTTTATGAGTTTTTAGCATTTGACTACAATAGAATAATTTAGCAATTGAACACGTATCTGGTAAGTACCCATGTCACTGAGACAAATCTCAGCAGAGTATCCAACCAAGATCTTGCAACATGATGATAACAAGGTACCGTGTCGGCAACTAATCCAGTACACGGATATAATGCATTCGGCACATCCACTAAGGTAGATTATATTTAAAGTATCAGCGACTTTTACCTTTTCCCCAGTACATGCAGATTTTTAAAGTCATTACATGTTTGATTCCTTTCACTTCAAGAATATGCACAACAGTATCATAAGTGTTATCCTTTCTTTTTTGGTAAATAAAATCACTTAATTATTCAGTTTTAAAATTAATTTCATTCATTAAATATATCAATTCAAGAGTTTATATTATCGATTATGATTCTTTTCTTTTTTATTTTAAGAAAATCAGAAAAAATAAAAATAAATATTCAAACAATCACAAAGAAATATTTGTAGATATTTTGTCATTAAAAACAACATTTATTCATGAAATTATTCATTGTAAAACATCATTAACTTGTTTACCAAATGATAAAAATATTTGTTCAAGTGTTGTTTGTGATATTGTATATGTTTCAATATTTAAATGTTGTTTATTTTGTTCAAGTAATTCAAATAAATCAGCTGGTATACTTTGTTTAACTTGAAATATACCTGTTGAATATGTTATTTCTCTTATTTCAACATTTAATTGTCTTTGT
>CAJNOP010000077.1:6650-53090 GCA_905250075.1 Rotaria sp. Silwood1
GGAATATTGTAGCAGCTTGATCAGAAATACGATAATAAATGTAATCTGTTAATATACTAGCTTTTCTTCTTCGATGGTAATAGTAAAGAAGATCGGGTCGCGGCACCAAATATTAGAGGATTCCGTGTACCTTCTCGATGTTCGTTTATTTCGAGATATCGACGCGAGAACAACAACAGAACAGAATCACGTAAGCGACAAGAGAGAGAGCATATATAGAAGGGATAAGCGTCAAAGAATGAATAAACAGATGCCGATGAGTCAGGAATAAACATATGACTGTAACAATAAGCCTTGACTTTTTTGCTCTATTGTTGAATACCTTACACGAGAAGTCATAAAACGTGTATTAAATCGGCACTTGTTTTTTTCACGAAGTAAAAACGAACTGGGTGGGGGCGTGGATGTGGGGTGCGGGTGTTGGGATGAGTTTTCTATTCATTCATGCCTACACCCACACCCACACCTACACTTACACCGGCACCCACACCCACACCCTCAAGCATGCTTGTCTCTATTATTTGTTGCTATTAATTATTTATTACTTCATTTATACCATCGAAAGTTACTGACAAAGAAAAAAAAGCATTCTTTCTGTATTTTACAAAAAGTTTTCGATTGAAAACCATTGCAAATCAAGAAACAAAAAAAATAATCGATGAATTGCTTTGAAAGGATTTGGTAACAAGCATTTTAAGGTTCAATATCTTCACGAATGATTCTTTTCGATGTTAAATCAGGATAGCCATCTTTAAATTCCGTTGTTCGTCTATGATCCTTTCGGCGTCGCATAGACCAATCATCTATGGTCCTCTCATGAATCTTCCAAGGTTTTCCACGGTCTCGGTTTGCACGATCTGGACGTGTCTCATATTCTTCTTGACTATCATTGTTGTCATTACGTCTTTCGCCTGGCTGACGATCCTGATTATGACGACCATCGCGATTCCGATTACGATAATCGTTGCGATCTCGATTGCGACGATCGTCATGATCCTGATCATGATGATGATGATGATGATGATGATGATGATGCTTCCCTTGTCTTCGACATTTAGTACGGTGTTTCCACCGCTTGGAGCAAGGGTGATGCTTCTTCCCATGTTTTATTCTTATGTTGCCTTTACGCATTCTCCAATATCCTTTATTTTTATCTTTGGATAGTGAATCGTTGTCATCGTCTTCATCATATTCATGAGCAAATATTCGCTGTTTTTCGTTTACACTACCATGATTATTCTTGCCTGATAATCTATTTCGATGATTCAGTTGCTTTGCATTTCTGTCTGAGATACGTTGACGATCCTTGTTGTCTTCTATCTTGTCTATATTATCGTTTATTTCACTTCCTGACACGACCAGAGCTGTGCTTCGTTGCTGTTTATTCTTTTGTTGTGCATCGATCACTACAAAAAAAAATTACGAAATCTATGAAGTATGAGGCATGTAAATCATTGGTGTATCCTCTGAAACAATCGTTCTCGACCTTATTAGCTGATGAAGGAACTCATTAGTTTTAGTTAATTGCATAATCCTTGGAGAATTGAAATGTGAAACTGGATAGGGAGAATCTACTGACGAATAGAATCTTAGACATACCGATCGTTTCTACAACGACTACAGAGGCAAACATAATGAAATGCCTTTCACAGTTCGTGATGGTAAGATGTCTGTCTGTCTGTCAAAGTTTCTCAGAGTAAGTAGCTTGACCCAAATTTCTCACTATGATAACTTAAAATACTAATTTCTAATAATCTTTTGCGAAATTCAAAACTAAGTAAATATTGAAAAGATATCAAAAAACTGAAAACCTATTTCACAAGAAAAAACAAGATATAGCGAATAAATGAAGTTACAATTGGTGCGCAATGTGTACTACTACAGACTCCGTCACTGATCTAACAGACACTAATAGAGAAGCTTCTATTCGATCAGCGGGTGATAGGAGAAGGAGTTCGAGTTTCTAGTTACATATTTCAACGCTTACTTTCAATTGTGTTTTACAAAGTATGGAAACGAATGGAAAATATGCTTTTTATTGTTTCATAGAAATGTTTCCTATATTTTATTGTTACTACTTTGAATCGTACGAAATCAGAAAATAGTGAGAATATAATCGATGCACATTTCTCACCTTGAATGAATATGGATATCCATATGGTAATTAAGAGTAGGAACAAATATGAAGGCAACCGCTTCATCGTTGTTTGGGTTGCAAAAAACGAAAATACGAATGAATACCAAAGATGGTAGATAATCGACGATATTCTCAGGTTACCTGCTCCTAATCGTAAAGAATGGTAAATGAAATTCGAGAAGATATATAACTGACCTTTTGTTCGAACTTTATTCGATTAGCATACACAAAAGAAACTTATTACACAAAGATTGTACTTCGGGGGACATTCGATCTTCTTCGACGAAATCAAAATACAGTTTTGATTACTTTACTCTCCTTTCCGTGCTGATCAATGAAAGATATTTGTCGATCAACAAACGTTCTTTCAAAAAGAGTTGAATGCAGGTGGTGTTGGTGTCGGTGCTTGAGTCGAGCGAGAGTTTTATTTTAAATTAGCCATAAATACACCCAGACCAATAGCCACACCATTATAACATGTCCACACCAGCAGGATGATATGTTCAAGGTGCAAAGCAGTCTAGAAATCGTTTTTCTGTCATGGGATTTGAGTCGAATGCTGCGCTATTACCTCTCATGGGCGTGTTTGTGTGAAGAAAAAGTACCTAGGTCACTGTCACTTGCTTAACTTGAAGCTTATGATCAAGTTTACATGCTTAGTGTAGGAATTTTAATGAAGAAATTTGTTTCTTGAGTCGAAAAAACGATTTGTTAATCGTACAATATAAAGTAAATGATATTGGAAGTGGTTGAAAAGATCGTTTTTTTTCTCATCTATAATGAGTTATGATGATCTACAGTGCATAGGGTCTACAAATTCTAAATTTTCGACCTCCTAAACCTATCAACTTCGGAAATCGTTGCCGTTTTTGTTGAGATTACGGAAAATTTATGTAATAAATACGATACTTCATAGCTTCTATCCACATCGATGTCTAAAAGTTTAAGACTTTTATAAAGCAATATGGTCGTAGTGTGGTTCCAGAGGAAAATGTTCTGTAATAAATGTTTTGAACAAGTATATCCTCTCTACGAAATCGATAGCATTCATGAGTTTTGATTTCAAGCGCTATCTCAGTGAATCGAATGAGAAAATCAACTACTAATTTATATTACCAACAGACGATAGGAACATTAAAGGTATCAATTTTCTATCTTGTTGGCAGCATCTGCATATTTTTGCTCTCGGCCGAGATAGCTTTTCCTTATCTTCAATATCCGTTTAATGTCTGTCTCCATGTTCTTTACATGTCTACTGTTTGTTTTCGCCCATTCGGCCGTTTGCTGTAATTTTTGACGAAGCTCATCATATTTCAGCCTAGTTAGGTGAATGATAATTATTTCTCACGATTATTTTGACAAAACTTTTCCAATAGGAATGACAGTATAGATACAAGCATTCACAAAAGAGCATATGCTGCTGCAGATAGATGATCGACTCTGTATTATTACAAGTATACAATCAATACTTCAATAAGACCTCCACAATTGTACATTGATAGAATACGAACTTGAATCTTGCTTTTTAACTGAATAATGTGCAGCAAACAGAGATTTCTTTTCATAAATCGACGCCGATATTCACTTGATCGCTAATTTTGGCCTCGATTGATTGCAACAGTGCCGTACACAGAATGAATAGACCCATCCTCATAATCTACATCCACATACACTCTGTTAATTTAATGTAAACAGCTCGAGTCAAAAGCATATATCATAAAAACAAGTGGTGACATTTACTATAAGACAAATGGTAATAGCATTTTCTAAATTGTTTTTTTCTATATCCCTTGTTTTTCCAATGTGAAACTCTGAAACATTAAATACAATATTTACACACAAGGGTTAGTTAGTAATCTACGGATAGTACCATCTATACAGCATAACTAGCTAGTGAACAAAATAAATGATTTTGAAATGATTAATAAAAAAATTTACATTGTCTTGTTTCATTTTTGAATTGACTACCATTTTTACTAGCTAGCGTCTGTAACGTCCGTTCATATCATTTCAAATATGCATTATAATTTTCATCCAGTGGAGGTTGGCAATGATAATGATGCGTTTTACCATAACTTGTAGACACAAACGTACAGAGTTTCTCGATATTCGATATGAATAGGTGTGATTGAAGCGAGGAACCCAATTCATCCTGACGCCATCCTCTTTTAGTATGCTTTTGTAGAAATATTGTTCACTAATATGACTGAAGAAAGTCGTGAAATAATTTTTTTTTCTGTTAAAGCGTCGTCGCATCGATAACACGTGCGTTCAGTCAACTCAGGTTGATTATATTACCAAGGAGAACATCGATGAAACATGAAGTTTTTTCGACTTCAAAAATAAATGGTTAGTTGTAGATCGTCGAACTTTTCTACATATTTTGTTCAAGTTAGCACGTAGTAATGAAATAAAAATTGTTTGAATTGAAGCTACGACACATACACGTACAATAAGTACGCGCATTTTTCGTGTACTTATTCGGCTCGTCATCCTGAATGAAGTCTAGAGAAGATTTGATTATTATACATCTTTCTTATTCGGTGGTTGAACGCAAAATATTTATAGTCATAATCAATCAAGACCAATACCGACGAGATGGCCGAGCGGTTAAGGCGTTAGACTGCTAATCTAATGGGCTCTGCCCGCGTGAGTTCAAATCTCACTCTCGTCGCCACTTTTTTTTTCTTCCTCTCAACATTGAGTTTTATTGTTTTAAATAAACCATTCCAATATTATCGAATGAAATGGAAGAATCACGTTATTAAATTGGAACAATGCACAATGTTCGACTCGACATTGGAGTTTTGTCAAGATGTTAATGCGAGAAGCGTAATTCATCGTTACCTACAGGGTGATGCAATGTACAATCATAAATGGAAACACTCTTGGAAATTGATTGACCGTCTCAATCAAGCGATCAGTCTTTGTTGCCCAAAAAAGTAAGCACTCTTACAATAATTGAAAGCAATGAAAGATTGCACTATTAGTGAAACTGACGGTCACTCTCAGCAAGACTGCAGATGATTAGTAGACTAGGAGAATGTCATATGCTAACATCAATAAAAATAGATTGACAAATACCGTTAAGCCTGTAATGACTCATATTGTTGGCTGGCAGGCTGAAATAATAAGGAAAACGAATGGAGCTTGTTTTCTATCCAGTAAGACTCATTGGATCTCCCTACATCCAATGACACAAAAAAGGCTTTTCTAACAGGTTCTTTCATGTCTCTAAGTAAACACAAAAGGTATCACAATAGGACAACGTAAACTTCAGGGCAAGTTTTGAAAAGACTTGTTAGATTCATGCTAAGTATTTAGAAGAGATGACACTTGTTTTTGTAGAATTCACTGTGAAAATAGTGCGCGAAAGTTTCAATTCGCCAGTTTCTTACATATAAATAGGTTTTAATACTCAACAAGTAGTGCGAAAAAACTAAACATATCTAGAAATCTTGTCTTCTAGTACATCGTACTTCCTTATTTGAAGCTGCGACATTCTAATGTTTCTTGTTGTGCTTGCAATTCGAAGCATGAAAAGTTCAATGTAATATTTTCATTTCTATCCCCAATAAAATAAACTTGAACTTCTAGAACATTTCAAAATTTACAGAGCAGTACAAGTTCTAATAGTTTACGAAGCGAATTGTAATCTCGTAAATGTCTCAATAGACACAGATATAATTGATCGGTAATGTTCTTGTATGTCTAAGGCATGACAACAAGAAATGAAGCATCGACGTTAAAAGATAATATAATTATTATTTCAATGACGAAAAAACTTCAAATATATAATGACATGTTTGGACACAAATCGATAGTAGCATCAATTCGAGTATTAAATCAAAACTAAACAGACGATGATTGGCAAAAAACGAACTGAAAACAGAGACGATCTACATCAATATTGTAATCGTTGAAGAAAAAAGAAGAGCTCTTTGACGATCAAAGAATTCAGATATTATTGGAAACAAGCTGCGAGAGGGAAACGTATTAGATTTGATCCATTTTCATTTTCAAACTGCTCTGAAAAGCTTCTCTGATTTAAAAGCCTCTTAGATATGAGCTACTTTGTTTTGAAAATGCAGAGTTTCAGCAACTACATAGCTCTTTTCTGTTTAACGACCACTTGTGTGAGCGAGAAAATCTATTCTCTGAAGTTATTCGTGTCCTGCACGACTATCTGACGTTCAAAGCATGATCCTCTGTTCTCAGATAGGTAGCATTGAAGCATTTTCTTTATTTCGTGAAAGGTGTAGAAAATGATAATGTTATTGGTTCTTTCTGTCGCTTAAACATTCGGTGTCCTACAACAGCAATGACAACAATGAATTCAATGCCAAGTATGACAATAAGTGCGATTGTGCTCCAATGCAGCTTGCCAGTTGATGATGGTGACTTTGGGCGATTAGTGGCTAACATATTGAGCAGAGAACCTAATCGTTGGCCTGCTTGAGTAATCCGTTTTTCAACTACTCTAATGTTTTTTTCATAGTACATGTTGCCCAAGTGAAAAGCGACCGAAGCATTCATTATTGCATTACTTTCATCTACGTAAACTTGTTCACAGACCCAAGTCACACTCTCCGCAATCCATTGTTTGAAATCATCGTTGTTACTCGTTGGTGTTTGATTGCGCATGAGTTCATGAAGATATTCGTAGTACATGGCGATATTAGATTGAAAATCGCGTGAAATACGCTGGTGAATGAGGCCAGAGTCCCATACAGAATGAAGATTTGTCTCGTGCGGACTATTCATGAAAAATCCTACGAACAAAAACATACACTCAAACAATGATTTCTTATCGTCACATTTCGTCATTACCTTTCACTTTATTTCCACCCAAGTCTCCTGCGAAACTAACATGCAACGGTTGATGGACATCACCGGCAAAATGAACAAGAAACATAAGTGCCTCTTGATGTTGTGCATGATCTAGATCAGCAGCGATAACCCGTTTGGAATAATTTCTCAGTGCACCATCAATACAAACATCATTGTTGCAATCTCTTTGTGGGTTGTAACTACAAGTCCAGTCAGGCATATCAATGTAGTGTAATGGTCGAGACCATTGCCAATTTATATAGTCAAAATGATTGGAATTATCATGAATAATGTCATCGGCCCACGAGGCTACGCGGGTCAAATTACCAAACACGAACCAAGGAAGAAGAGGTTTGATCCATTCGGATGCTTCCTTAGTCAATTGACTCTCGGCTAGCTGAACAACAAGTGCATGCCCTTCGAAACCCCATCCGTGAACATTTGGCACGGTTACTTTAATAATCAAGACCAGTAATAACAATAATGCAGCCATTTAACTAAAACTTTGTTTGGTTAAGATAATAACAGTAAATTATTGATATGAATCAACATGAAAACAGAAAAGTGTAGAGTGAAAAAGAGATGAAAAAATACGAGCAACAACATGCCGAGTATTGTTGAGGATGTAAGTAAGCAGGTGCAGTTGTGGTAGGTCTTATCTTTACCTACAGCTTTTATTTAAAAAAATCAACAATGAAACGAGATACTTCACAGCTAGAAAACTAATGTGTTTTGAAGAATAAAATGTATTGTTTCAAATGAAACCTTCCTGATTTTGTACAGTGTACAGATTACGTATTACAGCACTTTGAAATTATCAAATGCAAAATAATAAGAAAAAAGGCATATAGATATAAATCGAAATACACCATAAAACTGAAATTGCCATAACCTTTGAACAGTCATCGTACAGAAAGCAGCAAAGTCTCATTAGAAATTATGAACACAATGCTCACTAAAATTGAAAACATTCTAACAAATCTGACACTAAAATGTTGCTAAATTTTTTCTCTCCTACTGTATGCATATAGGTTGTTTCAAATTCGAGTATAAAATTTTGAAAAATCATTCTTAAGTGCCTTAAAAGAAATTAAAATGGAAGGAAAAAATAGAAAATATCGAATGATGGTCCCAAAAAGGTTAAGAAAAGTATTGTAAGTTAAAAATAATCAAGAATAAAATTTTTTTTTTCTTTTGTTGAAATAAACTCTGTTATAAAACAAGTATAAGAAAATATATAAGATACTAGTCCTTCTAATTTTGTTATCTACCTTTCATATCACACCAATAACATTTATCTTTACTTTTTGCCCTTCAATATCGAAACAAATGCTTTTTTTGTTTGTATATTTCATTGTTTTCATCACATTGACAACGAATTTCCAGCACTCATACTTGATTGAAGTTTATCAAATTTTTATGTACATTCACTACTGCTTATGTTAGAGGATTCTTCATGAATTTTTGGATGTGTTGATGTTAAAATTAAAATTTTCAGAAAAGAGTTTGTTTCAAATTTATAAGCATGATAGAAAAATAATTCAGAGTGGTAGTCCTTAGTATAACTGACAATCTATGCCAAGACAAAGAACATTTGATATGAATATGAATACGAATGTTTATTAAACTCTTTAAATTCAGCATGACGTTTTACATGAGAACAAGCAAGACACATAATGACTTTAGTTTTCTTCTGTTTGCAACAGTTTGATAAATTCATAATGTGAATATCAACATGAAGCAAATCTTCATTAGTCACATGTAATTCTCATTCTTGCGTGGTGCTATGCATGATTGAATTACATGTCTCTAAATTGAGGATTTTAGAATGTGAAGTAGAAAACAAACTTCTGTCAAGTGTATGATCAACTTTACGGTGCGACTAACTGTCTTTGTGCTTATATGTTACTGCGACCAACCAATGTTTCACAATTGTCACTTTTTCGAGCGTTATATACTACTATGAAGCTTATTTTCAACGTGTATTTAATCGTGGCAAGCAATATTAAGAAAACTAGTGAAAAATGAACGAAAAAGTCATGATCAATTGTCGAACAGATACTTGAACATGGAAGAGCATTTGAATAAAGTATAGGGTGCTCTGGAATGCAGCTATTGTTACTCTATTCGGGTGAATATAAATCAGAATAGGAAAAAGTATAGAATGTTTATATTTTGGCTGTGAATATTGCAAGATGAACGGTCTTATCAAAAGATGTTGTCATTTCAAGTTGGTTTGATAATATTAATATGATTGAATTGGTAGCCACTTTTTCATGATATTCATTAACGGATACTTGAACCGTTTAGATTGCAAAGATATAAAACATTGTGGATTAATTTAACTCATTGACGTTGAAGCATACCAAGCAAAAATGGTCTCTTCATCAACTTCATCTTCATCTTTACTCAACCACAGTTCCGTTTAAATAATATTATAACTGAGTCGGAAAGAGCCCAAAAGTGATGAAAGAGTTGAGTTATTTGCACTTATACTTTGTTAAGCTCCCATAGTAGTTTCAAGAAAGAATTTTAGTACTATCACATCGTCTGGATTACAACAATTCAAAATGTTGATTGTTTCTAGTCTATAGTCTTTGAGTATTCTCAAGAACATCGTTTGAGGTGATTCATCAACTGAACAGTCATACTTGATGAACCATAACCGTTGCAACTGAAAGGAGTCGAGTCTAACACCACGATGATCAGGCAGTAAAATAGTTATATCATAAGTAAATGGAAAAAGCATAGTTGCAAATTGAATAAAAATCAAACCAGCTTCACCACGATTATCTGTCCTAATGATCAATATACTATTCATCGTTTTCTTTTGATTTAAGGAATTAAGACTTGCTGTAGAAATAGTAATCTTTGTATCATTTGGTTTTGCATTATTCATCAGAATTTCTAGCTTGCGACAATCAATTGAATAATTTAAACTAGAGGAATAATACTTGATTTTGGTCAGAACTTTTTTGTCACATGTATGAAGGTGATATTCAATCAACAGTAAACATATATTCCTTTTCTTTTCTTTGATGATAGTGGCACGGACGATGAAACTTAAATATCGTTGTCTACGAGCATTACTATATTGTTCTATCCATATCAATATCATCAAACCACAGGAAAGAAATATACGCTTATTGTTAAATGAAGATCACCTTAATATATGTGACAACAATGTTTTGAAGAAGATTGATTATGCATATTTTCGGAGAGAAAATATGCCCCAGTTGTTGTATGCCCATTGATGTTTCAAATGTTAAAAAATGATCAACAAATAATAAAAAAAAGAAGCAAGTCTATTTTGAAAATTGATAAAAGCAACTAGAGAAGATATTTTCGATCGAAAACTATATCTTTACCTTTTGCCTTCCACTATAATGAGAGGGTGTGAGCGTCATTGACGGTATGGTTTTCTATTGCTTCAAAACTACATTCATCAAAAATCAAGATCACAGAGATGTATGTTTCGGTTCAAAATGGATTCAATTGACCAAGATGAGAAAAATACACGATGAAGTGATCTTGGCTACTAGTGATCCTGTTGAGATCATTTATGAAAATATACTCGGTAATTCGAAGTTAGACTTCTATCTGAAAGGTGTATTAATCAATTGACAAAGTGTGTCTGATGATGATTGACTTAAAAAAGATGTCGCTAACACATGTAATATTTTATTCAGATCTTTCCTCTGAAGAATTATCGAAGATTTCGAGAGAACCAGCTGACAATCTCAAAATAGTTGATCATGTACTTCGAGAAGCGTAGATTTCAAGAGGGCACTACTATCTCTTCCTTTCTCCGAGTACGCTTCTACATGAGTCACTACAAACTGTTTCTCAATTCAATTAGAAATTATGTAATTTGCTTTAATATATTCAATCAATGTCATCTTCAATAACATTCCTATTATAAAATAGAATATAAGTTTGCATTACATATTTTCCAACATATACTATCGAAAAGATTTTTATTAATGGCAATGATGCTTGGAAAAAGCCAGCACACTGATGACTCATCATCAAAAGGACGTAAAAAATACTCAATTTTCTTTTTCTTCTTTCTTCCATATGAAGCGTTTTTTGGGAAGGCATTTAACCATTTTGGTCGATTCGATGTTTCAAGTAATGGTCGAAAGTGTCGAAATAATCGATACTGATAAAACAGTATTATATGCATTCCGTTTTGGAACATCTAATAAACTTGTTCATCTCACTCAACAACAACTTAATCGTATTCCTTATTTATTTAATCTTGTGGCACATAAAGATGATTTTTTATTAGTTCAAAACGAAAATGGTGAATATATATTAAGTCATCCAATTGAATATAATTGGTTCATGCCTATTCTTTGTTCAATTACTTCCGAACAATCATACACATTATTTGGTGAACTAGTAGAAGATGATAATGTTGTGGATACACTTCAACTGTTTGATTATCTAGGCATCGATCCATTTCCTTTACCACTTTTAAAAGACAAATCTTTGGTTCTATCAAATCCAATCAAAATTGATGATAATAAAAAACAAGTTGTATATCACAAGGCAAATATCTCAGAAGCACGACAGACAGCTGCAGAGTTCATCATAGCTCTTAGTAACAATGAATACGATTTACATGATCTTTCCACCCTAAATAATATTTATTCTTTGATCATAATCATTCTTTCCACTGCAACTATTTTTCATTCACGATTTCGTCACCATACGCTAATCGTGGCGAAAGAATGTTGTTATTCGCTCTTTTCTAAAAAGCAACGATGTCTACTACCTACCCCTCAACAAATTGCTCAACATCGTAAGATCGACTCCTTAATGTATTTGTACAACGATGATAAACCCGTTCCTGACGACTTTTACAATACATTCGCTTGGAGAGGTGCTTTTGAATTAAAAGAAGACGATCGTACAGATTCATTATCGACAAACTCGACCAACATTTCTTTGTCTAATTCATCTGAAAGAACAAGTCCTATTAATGACATGCTATATGAATCACCCTATATCGACTCTTGGGCGTGGTATATTCAAGAGTTACTTTCTCTTTTATCACGACTTGAATGTAATATAGATTATGATTGCAATATTGTCTTCCCTGAGAAGTTACCCATTTATCAAAACAAACAAAATCTAAAGAACGATGAAGCACAATCAGCTCGATCAGGTCGTTTCAATACATTACCTAAACGACTTAAGGTCGACAAATGCAAACATCGATTTGGTCCAAAAGCACAAAAATATCGATAAAAAAAACTGTTTTCGAAGAAACAATTTCTTCTTTGTTTGTTTCAGATAATAAACATGAGAAATCGTTCTAGTTATGTTTGTGTATGGATCAAGTCTTGATTTAAATATAATATGAATTGTATGGAATCTGTTTAATATCCTGTTTCACTCTTCTTTGAAATTCTTGTCGCTGCTCAGGTATACGTTTCTACTAGGGTTCATTTGTTTCGTCAAGTAAAAGAGGCGATCCTTGATAGTATTTTAAAAACATTCGTAAAAGATCTAGAACAGAGACATGTGCTATTTTGAATAAGATTCTTCCCAGTGTTTAGTCTTCAAAGTTCGCATCTGTTCAAGAGAAATATTCAATGATGCTTGATACTTTTCTAATTTTATTCTTTGTTTCTGAGAAGATCATGAACTAATTAGACTGGCTCAAAAGTGTACAAGGAGGATCCTGAAATGCATACCCTAGCAGATATTAAAACAATCATTTTTGAAAAATCCTAACAAGTTCGTTTCATTTATTCGTTCTAAGATCTTGAGTGTAATTTGCATGTGGATGAAGACAGAAAAACCATATCTACACGAAATTTCGCAGTCATGCCCATTTAAAGCTCGCATAGATCATATTAGCAGTTTTTTTCTTGGTTTCTATCAAATATCAACTGAGATATAAAGAAAAAATAACATTGTCTTTAATAATTTATGATGTATACTATCGAAGATCATGATCAATTAATTATTAAACGATATTGTTTTTTTCCATGATATAAATGGTTTCATATGAATGAAAGAGTTTTTTTATATTATTTTTTAATTCATTATCATATTGTAATGTTTCAATATATAATATGATTGCTTCATTTGTTTCATCATATTTTTCATTAATAACATGAAAGTTTAACTTTTTTTGTTCATAATCATTTGATACTTGATTGCATTTAATTCGAATAAGAAATTGTTTTGGTTTATATTCATTTTTAAGATAGAATTTTTCTACAGTATCATCAGACGCTACACCTACTGTTATTTTCGTTTTATTAACTTTTGTTTCAAAATATTGTAATAATTTACTTCCAATTCCATGTCTCCAATATTTATATAATACAGCAATACCTTGTAATGTAATTGTTTTTTCATCATATTCACATCCATATATAATACCACACATAATATTATTAATGAAAGCAGCTACAAATAACGATGAATATTTGTTAAATTGATTTTCTAAATAAGTGAATGTCCACTTATCTAAATATTCTTGTTGTATATTCCAAAATTGTTCAAGTTCTTCATATTTGATATTCCTTATTTCAACATAATCAATCAAATTATTTGTCATTGTTGATTGTTTCTTTCTTTTGATTCAATCATTCAAGTTTAATACCTTCAAACAAGAAACACAGCAATGAGTTAAACAAAAAAACTTTTCGAACGTTATTATTGATCTAATGAAAAAATTTTTCTCTGAAAGAGTCAAAGCAAGAGCATGAAATTTTCATTCTAGTTGACTGTTTATGTTTCTCTTCAGTGATCTATAAATAGTCGAATATTGAGTCAACATATTGAGCAAAGACTTTTCATAGATAGGTTAGCAAGATTACTATGAGTCAATTGAAACTTATAATCAAAATCAGCTCATTTTATATAAAAATGATTTGTTTACTAAAATTATCTAGAACTAGTCCATATTGTCGCTTCTGGAAAAGTGTTCATGTTCTCTTTCAAAAAATTGAATATATAATGTTTAAAGTTAATAATGGACAAATTTTGTTGAGGGAATGTCCATAGAAATCACTTGACTTTGATTTTATTGGAAAGAGTCAACTTAATAGTGCAAAAACTTATTATTCTGTCTAAATTTCAGATTGGATTGAAATAACTGTGATTTTTGCAGTAAGTGAAATTCATTAAAAAAAAGTTAAACAAAGTTAAGACTCTTACAGAACTGTTGTTTTACTACAAATGAAAATGATGTTTTAGCCATTATGATCTTGTAGAGTATTTTATGAAAAATATTATTTTACTCATCGAATAAGATTTCATTGAAATTGAAGTAACATTTCTGGTTGAAATAGAATATTACAATCATGAAGTATAAAGTAAAAATTTCGCTTTGAAATAGCCTATTCTCTATCATCTAAACTACAAAGATATGACTTACTCGGGACTACTCCAACATACCAGTTACAATATTTTTTCTTCATCATATAACAAATGAAAGTTTATCTACTTCATCATGAATCATAATATTATCTATTCTTCTATTCATTACACTTTTATCTCATACTGCAGCATCTTCTCAAACTAGTACAGTGTGAAAAAAAGAGAAAAATACATCAGAATTTTGGTGTTGGTATGGATGTTATTTCCTTTTCACCGCCACTCACGAGCACACTCACACCCAAAGATTTTCCTTATAGATAGGTTTATTGGGAAACAGCATATTGAAATGTCAATAGTATGTTGACTATAGAATAAACGTGTTATCTATAAATTATAAACTCGGAATAATACCAGGTAGAAAGGAAACAATTTCATTTGTTCAAATTTATGTTTTAGTTATTAAGACCTATAGATGTTCGTCAAAAAGCTTCAAGAATATTTTTGTCCTAAATATGAAAATACTTTTTATAATATACTTTTTTTCAACGAAATTTAAATCAAATATATTTTGTCAAGGATAGCAAACAAATACTAAATATATCTTCTTTATTTATTTCTTATTTGCCTCATCCAGTTATATAGTATTCAAACCATATTTCTATCTTTGAGATTTTTTGTATTTTGTTTAAATGTCACATCAACTTAAACAGATTATTATCTCTATTTTACCATCATACATTTCGAAACACAACTGAAGCGTATGCTGAACTTATAAACGCAATAAACGCTATTTCAGACGATAAGTTTGGTAAAATAATTAATTCAGAATCATCAAGTATTGTTCAACGTGTCCATGAATTATTCGATGATGTTATTTTTTTCTTAAATCAACATTTTCAAATTAATGAAGAACAAGGTTCACAACTGTATCGTCTGATTAATCAAATAAAACGTATTTTTTTAGATTTAATGCGTAATAATCAAATAATGGTTAATAAAATTTCACAATTAGAAGACAATATTCAAGTTTTAAAGAAATGATCAAAATACATAAAAAAAAACTTCGTACAACGGCGGAAATTTTGACATCAATCGTGAAGGATATCAGAAATTTAATAATAAATCAACACGTTCCTGATAATTATTATTCGAAAACAATCATTGATGCTTGTTTATTGCATTTCGAAGGCAAAAACATCTCATGGAAGATATCAGATTTTAATCAAGATAATCCACGCGTACAATTTGACAATAATAAATTCAATCAATTTGAATTAATTAATTAAAAATCATGCAGATACTTTAAGAGTTAATTATCGTATTTTATTAGATCTCTTACGTGTCAAATTTGATCATAATCAAATAAACCATGAAGCAATTAAAAACTTTTTGAGATCTAATTCAGATTAGACTTCTATTACATAAACATTTCGGTTTTCTCTTAATTTAACACATTCGATCATGTAGAAATGATTATTCGTTTCCTGTAGACTATTCATTTGTCAACAATCTATATTGATCCCATCGTACCTCGCAGTCGAGTGAAAAATTGAATGTCATCCAGTTATTTGATTCTGCAAGTATGATTAAAAACGGCTCTCAAAAATTACATTTATAAGAGATAATAAGACTGGGAACAAAAAACTTCTGCCATATATAAACAATGTCATTGAATCAAAGCATGATAGAGGAGAATATGTGATAACTATATCTTCTTTTTCTATTCAATAAGCAAATTAATTTTGATAGATACACATTTTTAAGAGTAAAATTTTGTTTTATTGTGTAAAAATTAACAAATCTTACCGATTTATATGTGAAACGACTCAAAAAAGTTATTAAGGGTTTCATTTTAACAAATATTGAATAATTCTACACGAATGTGAGATATCTAATGATATTAGATAGAGACAATTAAAAGATAAATCTTCATATGGCTGTTTATTTACGAATTTAATTCACTAAAAAGTAAAATATCTTTTTATACCTATTCCATATAAATATAAGTTTGCTTATTTAATTAAACAAAAACTTATGAGAAAAATATTTGACAAACATTATTAAGAAAGAGAATTTCGATATAAATGCATCTTTAGCATGCATAAATCTTATTAAAACTCTTTCAAGACGATTGCTAAAATTTAAATCAATATTATGAGATAATTCATAACAAGTAACTATACAATAAAAATGAATGATTTGATGAACACTTACATTTAATAATGAAATATTAGGATGAATAGATTTTAATTCATCAACAAATACTTGTTCATTTTTAATTTAATCAAATGGAATTTGTTTATCACTATGAATATATCACGAAGCATATGCAATGTTTCTATGGGAAGATGAAATACTCGTTCCACAAAAGAGTTGTTTTCCTTGATTAATTATTATATTTGTTGAATTAATATTTATATCTACATAAAGTAGAATTCCATGAAGAAGATTTGAATAACGAATCATATTTGAAGATGGAATAAATTCACATGATTCATTTATTGCATTTCGTGTTGATTCATCTTCGTTTTTATATCGATCAAAATTTTGTACATGATTTCTTTCAATTCTATTAGAAAGATTTTTAATAGAATTATCTGGAAGAGAATGAGAAGAAATTTGAATTAGAATTAAAAAATTAAAAAGAACATTTCTTTTTTAGAAAAAATAATAATTAATTTTTAAATGAAAACTACTCTTCTAATCTTTGAAAAAAATCCTTGTTGATATTGTTACTGATTATATTCTTCTTGATGGAATTATTCAGATTGAGATCTTTGTTTATCTTGTGTTAATTGTTGACTTTGAAGTAATTGGCTTTGTGCTTCATAAATTGAGATGATGATTTCTGTTGTTGTGGGATTTGTTTTGTTATTTTTTTTTCTTCTGCTTTAGTTTGTTCAACTTGTAATGATAGTTTAATCGCTATAAAAATCATTTATTTATTTATTTATGTAAATAAAACTTACGTTTTTTTCCTTGAATTTTTTAATAATCAATCTAACGGAATGCCTCGTCGTTTAAGTGTATCTAATGAGGAAGCAAGTGTTTTTTTTTTGTTTATAAACAAATCGCGTTAATTCAGTTGTAATATCAACATAATCAAGAGTTGAGATATTTTTTTTGAATAAATAAAATCATTTTACTTTTATCATGTTCAAGTACAGATGAACTACATTCGATGGACTTTATCAAATATTTCAAACAGAATCTTACATTTAATGTAATTGTTCTATTTCGAGATGTTAATTGACTTTGAATACCTGTAGATTCATAAACAAAAAATTTCGTTTTTAATAACTGAATACGTTTTTCATTAATACTTTCAATTCTTTCTTTCTAAAAATAAATAAATTGAAAAAAAAATCTATTAAATTAAATTTTATACTTTAGTATTAACCAATACCATATCTAAACGATAATCAATTAATTGATGTGATTTTTTTTAACTTCGTTCGGTTATGAAAAATTTTCCTAAAAAGCAAATAAAAACTAAAAATAATCGAATAATGAACTAAAGATATGTAATCTCTATGTATTAAAGTTCTTCGAACAGATTCTGAAATCCATTTTGATCCAAATTGTTTATATCATTTTGTTAATTCAGATTCATCTGGTGCACATCATCGTCGAAGATCAATAGACGATTGATGATCATCATCGAAATAAATTTCATTTAGTTTTGCTATTTTAAATATTCGTTCTTTATTTCCATCTAATTTTTCCATAATTTGATAAGATAAACATCATGGTTTATTTATTAAACGAATCCGTAATGGTTCAACATTAAAATTCTCGTGCTACATTTGATAAAGCAACTAATTGTTTTGAACAATTTGTATAAACATGTAATTTCACTGATATAAGATGATTTGAAAGATTTTTAGCTTGAATAAAATAACTTGATTGATGTTCAATAAGTAGATCAGCTAAATTTTCTGCTGATAGATAAGAAACAACTCCAATACTGAGAAGAAAGGAATTCACTTCACAACCATAATCTGTATAATCAATAAATAGATAATGTTGCAACATCATCTATTTTATCTAAATTTGTTTCATTCGATTTTGAACGATTCAACAAAAAAATAGAGGTGATTTTACATAGATATTACTTTCTAAAATATATTTTATTATTTCTATTTGGATTAGTAAAAAAACAATGAACGGATCTAGTAAAGGAATAAATGGAATGTTAGAAATTCTTTGAATAAATTTTCTATTAAGACCATCTAATTTATTTAAATAAGAAAAGTATTTTGTAGCAGTTTCGACAATTAATAATTGATTTCTTTTTTTTTCCACTAAAAGATCAAATGTCAATGATAAAGGAGGTCAATGTTTAACACCAAGTAAACCAATAGCAAAATATCTCGAAAAACAGCGGATAACTTCAGGAAATCAAGATGGAAATAACGAACGAAATTCTAGTTTTGTAATAAAAAATTAAAATAAATTTAAATTTTGAACATATCTTTAAAAACTATTGCAGGTGTTGTTGTTTTGATCGATTTATATTTAAGGAGAAGATGATATGGAAGAAAAGCACTTCTAATGTTGACATTTTCCCACAATTTCGAATAATGTTCTTGAAAACCTTCTGCAAAAAACACAGGTGCTTTCAGTGACTTATAATCAACTTTTGTTTTTGGTTCAATATTATGTTGATGATCAATTTGAGATATCAATTAATGTAAATCTAGTAGCTCTTTTACACTAAGTTCCTCGAGAAAAGCATATGCCTCTGAGCCTGCATCAATATCTGGCCAATCTATTATTGATAACATTTTCCATTCCAGTCAATTAGCTACTGATGGAAAATGAAGTTCACTAGAAATGTATTTACGTTGGAATTCACCACTAGATGCTAATATTGTTCCTAGAACAAATGACAACATTAGATTTATTAATTTGTTCGTATGAATCTTGAGAAAATTTGTATTAGGTACCTAACAGAAACAAAAACGAGACAAATGCATTCGAAAAAAACTCATTCTATGTAGTTCAATACATGATTCAAACATTTTATTTGAGTATAACTTTGAAAAAAAATAATAGTTCGTCTGAAGAAATAATCTTTCTATTTATTTGAATTTCCATGTATTGAGCTTTTTATTATATCTATAGCTGTTAATTCGTCGAAAAATCTCACTCGAGACTCGAAATAAATTAATCTTGATGAATTACCACCAGGTTTTATTCTAGATAATCTAATAGTGAAGTGTGGGTGTGGGCACTGGTATAATCCTCAATGGAATCATGCCCACACTCACACATCTACACTCACCTTAACAATTCTCATAGGTCTGACAGTCTCTAATTATCGCCTTTTGATAATAATCAAACGATGAGTTTCGGTAAGTAAAGACAGATGTTTCACCTTGTATAGTTAGTTGTCTCCTTGTTCAGTTTGACCGAAGATACTGTTGGGTTGTAAGAAGTCACAATTGTATTCTCTGGCGATATGTACATGTTTTAAGGAATAAAGGTTTGCGGTGAGTCATAATGGAAAGATGAAACAGTTACAATGAAGAGTATGTGATGAATGTGGGGGAGCGAATTACCGCGACGATCAGAACTGATGTTGATAATATTACGTGGAACAGATTCGTTAGAATTTTATTGGATCTGATCATAATCGATGGGTCGAAGCTTTGATGTTTTATCTCGTCTTTTTTCTGATCAATAGTACACAGATGAAATTTACATTCTTCAAAAGATGCTATAAACATATTATTTCTATGCTTGAAGGGCAATGTAATCATCACTTACGTACATTATATAGAATAATCATTTGTTCTAGAATTACTTTGAATCGAAGAGTGTTGACATACACTTCAATAGTATGATTCACTTGCGTAAATCTCATTAATAGGAATAGTATAACAAGACATCCTATATAACGCCTTCCTCAACTGATTACTTTCATGCATATAGTCTAATCAAAAATTTCTACGAACATAAAATGTCGGCTATTCTCACTCGTTTCCTAGTATTGATATTTATTATTGTCAATAGTGCGGAAAATACTAATCATAACTTTATAATTAAGAAAGATTTTCTTTCTGGCATTAAATCGGCCGAATTTTCTGTTTATGATGAAAAAGAACAACAAGTCAAATATCGTATTGAATCTCGTTTTCTTCCCAAACATAATAATAAAATTATTGCCTATCCATCGAAAAAAGTCATAGCCAAATTGACAGGTCAATGGTCATTGTTGGCTTATTCTGCCGCTATTTCTATTCTCGATCCACAATCAAATACATGGATTGATGGTAATATTACAGATATTGGTGGTTTATCTGCTTATGAATACATCATTTATTGGAATGGTGAACTTGTATCGATTAAAAATCCATCATCTTCTTCTTACATTAAATTTTATGATAAAATGGAGAAAATTGATCTGGCTCGATTTCGAAAACATAATGCATTATTGAAACCGTCGAAATACGATTTAGAATTGTTATCTGATAAATATCCTGATGCATTGTATTTACTTGGACTAAGTGTTTGGGATCATGATTATTCACAATTTAATAGAGGCAAAAAATGAGGAAATAAACATAAATCGAAGTCGTTAGTTTAAACACATGTTTTTTTTTCTTTCACTAATCATATTTACATTTTCGAAAAGATCATCAAATAAATTTTTGCCATGTCTGAGTTCAATTTTTCTACTGCGTCTGTTTGTCTCACTACTTCGAGAAAATCATTAAAAAATTTCGAAACCTGGTTGAATACGCAATGGTTCATTCTATAATGTTGTTGACCGTAGAAAAGCCAATGTTTTTCTTATGTTTACATATGATAGCCAATGTTCCATGAGATCGGTGCCGTAAAACGAGAACATTTCATTACTCTTCAGCTGTGATCTTCTATGACTGATACATGCAAAATAAAAAATCAAATAAACAGCAATTCGAAAAAAATATGATCTGTTATATAAAATCACTTCCCTCATGGTTCTTCGTTCAACTATGGCTATTGTTGTATTGATGATTGCTATTATGACAAACTAAAAATATCATCAGCGAATCATTCATATCATAGGCTCAGATAGATTATAATTTAGAACTATGACTTAAAGACATAGATTAACAATCACAGAGTGATATTTTGTAAAAGGCATGAATGCGAGGATGTGCAAAAAAAAATTGGCCAACCCTTTATTCTTTATTGAATCGAGCTACATGTTGCGATTTTACTTTAATAAAAAATTCATGAAAAAATCGTCACAGGATAATGAGACACTTTGGTAAATAGGAGACTACGATTCTTTGCACATATATATCAATATCTGGCAGGTGTATGTGAGTTTAAGTGAAAAGGATAAAGGCACACGTCTTTCCACACACCCAGTGGCACTCAGCCATCTTTCCTCTCACATCCGTACACTTTTTTCTTAGGCTTCTGATTTTCTATGACTGCACATTCATTAACTCAGATTGGTTATGATCTTTCACGTTATTGAAATAAAACAAGTTTTATCTAAACGAAATTTTGCTTTGTGTAAAATCATATCTCTATCTTGGTGAATACTGTAAAGATTTTTTTGATACAGTCGATTACTAAATCATGCGCTTGTGCCGTAAATGGAAACGCGTCCGGCCTCTGACTGAAAGATAGATGGTTTAGATGTGTCCAATAACCATGACCGTTTAATAATTATATAATTATGAAATAATATCGTAACAGAAGACAAAAAATGAGCTAATGACATGACACACGTTTGCGTTCTTTTTCCCAATGCTGAGTCATCGGATAATAGGTAAAAAAGATAATTATGTGTATGATGTAATTACTTTTTTCGTTCGTTGTTTGTAAGAGCTATTTCATAAGTATTTTTTGATAAACATATAAGAAAAAATGCGACATTACAGCTCTTGAATGGATTCGAACCATCTGTCTTCCGGTTAACAGCCGGATGCGTTTCCACTTACGCCACAAGAGCACGATGAATAATAGTTTTTAGTTCAGAAAAATCTTATAAGTATTATTAGCCAAACTTACACTGACAGCGACAGTTCGAGTTTTTACTTGACGCTTTATCAAATGATACATGATTAAAATCAAAGAACAATTTTGCTCGAATAAACCATTGCTTTCACTTTATCAGAGAGAATAAACATGACTGACCCACTCGCAAAATGAAGTCGATAGGAAATCGACAAATTTTCGTATGATACAAGACTTGGGCGTAAAGGATGCTTGCTTCTAGCTGAATAACCATGTGTCGCGTTACCAAGACTCATCTCGACTTCACTATTGAACCATACATATAAATTTATTTCTGCAAAAACAGAGTTTTTCTGAACGATCAGCGTGCTCTTCACAGAAACAAAAGATGAAACAATAGGCTCCAAAGGCAATATCGATCGAGCTCTTTTTTTCCGCCAATTAACAATTTTTGGATTTTTCATCGTTGCTCTGACAACTATGGTCAGTATCCTTCAGTTTCATCGATTGGGTAAATGTTCCTGAACAGACTAAGTAGACAGAACATATTTGAAGCAAAAGTGTAAGCTCCAAAATGGATCACCAACAATTTGTATAGCCGAAGATTCAGCGAGTCAAGAATGGATGTGATGTAAGTGTAGGGTGTAGATATGGATTCGGATCTTCTCGTACATCCATACTTATATCTAGACCATTCTGACTGATCCTAGATCAATTGGCTGAAATTGTAGATCTCAGGAAAATCCTCATAAGTCTAGCACTAAACGATCTAGCAATGTTGTCTTCATCCAGATCGAAAGACAACAGTTTTCCTATCTAACTATCATGTTAACAAACAATTCCAAACAGAAACAGCTTTAGAATATCGTTTTAAAGGTTTCCATACATAATTAATCTGATTAATCCCTTGCTGACTGATTGATTTTCATCTAGTGTTATATGCGCTTAGACCTCCTTCTTATAATGGTAAAAATCGTAGCTTTTTATGTTGTTCCTATCAAAAGTTATTCAACAAACAGCGAGTGGTTTAGTATTGTGAAACGTATTTTAGTTTCAAAGATCCTTCGTAAAAGCCCTAAAAACATTCAGAACCAAAGTAGTAATTTCAATGAATTTATAAATTAGACCAGTCGGGCAACATATTCATATGTACATCTCAAAAATGATTCTTTTTAACGACAGTCGAGTTTTTTGAGAGAAACCTCCTTAAACAGACATTTTTTTGAAAATAAACACCATGAATAAGAAAACTCTTTTTTAATTGAATTTTTCGACGGAGAAACTTTTTCCGTCCGAGGAAATTTTTCATTTTACCGGAAGACTATACCGCTGCTGTGGAAAGTTGCTAAAATTTCGATTCAAACTTTCACTCACTATAATTTCTTGCGAAATATATGATTTTTACAATAGTTGACTAAGAACTGAATCGATTTTAATTAATTTCGAAAATAGTCCGTTATAATCCATTTCGTTTAAAATGATCGAAACAATTGATTTCTTCTACAATTACACCATCTGTATTTGAAGCAATTTTTATAGGAGTCCCAACTTTACTACATTTGGGTGACTTCAGTTCAGGAGCAATTTTATATTTTGTAAACACGAGCAGTCCAATAATCATGGAAACTTTGAGATTTTGTGTGTGAATTTGAAGAAAACCACTTATGTTCGATATGTATGTTTAAAATAAATTAAAATAGATTACAGAGTAATAATAGATTCAGATAGATTACAGAGTGATAATAAATTCAAATAGATTACAGAGTTATAATAGATTCAAAGAGATTCGAAGGTAATAGTAGATTAAAATAGACTAATAGGTATTCATGTAAAAAAAAACCGGAAAAATCTAGTTATAACGAACTTTTTTTGTGGGTAAAAATCGATTACAATGACACTATTATTATAATCCAAATTTACCCAGATTTGAAAATTAAAAAAAGATTATCATCGATTATTTAGAAAAGTCTATTAAGACTGATTTTCTATTTCTAATCTGATTTAACTTGAATTACAATAGCGTCGTTATCATCGGTTTTTGGTCACAAAAAATCTATTATAATCAGATTTTTCCTGGTTTCTTTTTTATATGAGTTCATCAAGTACTGATTTACTTGGGCCCTATACTGTACTATTAGAGATATTTTTAATATAGAGATTACAAAAAAGTAATAAAAAATAAAATAGTCGTACATAATCACTTAATCAGTGTTTTATAAAAAATACTTTAAATAGACATGCGAACAGATAAAATCAAGACTGCAATGATCGTTTTGTAGACATTGAACGCTTCATTTTAGGAAATCTTTTAATATTTATTTTAAAATGTAAACTTTCTAGTTCAACACATAGCATGTTAACATGTTTGTCACAATATGTGAGCGTCGGTTGGATTCAACTTTCTACTATAGACTACAACATCTGTTACAAATCGTGTGTCACAAAATACTGGATTGTGTTGACAATATCTCTTAAATGACACTAAAATTCCTATAGTTCAATGCGTCAAATCTTCGATCGCTGTTCTTGCGACGTTGTATTGAGTTTTTGTGTTATATATCTTTTGGCTATATAAAAAGACTACAATGAATTGCGAATACTTGCTATTCTTTTTCATTTTAAAACGAAATAGTGTGATGTTTTACATTGTGTTGATCAACATCATCCTCAGATCTTGATGTGGCTTGCAAGTTACTAGTTGACAGTTTGAAAACATGACAAGCTAGTTTACTCTCTCCTGCAGAAATGAAGTGCACTTTTTAGGGCAGACAACACACTCATCGTTCAGTGCAATGGGAACTCATATTAAAATTAAAGCTATCGTTTCTTCGTCAAGACAATACGCAAAGTAGGATCTCAACAAACATTCAGTTCAGTTGCATTTCGTATTTTCATCTCGTTCGTAACAACAAAAATATTGTACAATTTTAAATAAGATTGTTTCATTTTTGACTTAGTCTGCTTACATTGACACCACCATGATTAGAACTTGTTGTGTATATCATCTGTGTCTATGCATCTTTAGACAAGTGACTGACTTCACCGTGAATACACTGTCTTCCTTATCACCTATTCAAGTATGTAGTTGCATTATATGGATGTGTGCAATGAAGAGGCATCAGCATATGGAATGCATCATTTCTTTGTCTTCCTATTCGAATCAAGGTCAAAGCAACATCGCATTGAAAATAAACGTTTCTTGTAATTAATATATAGTAGCTTTCCACACTGATAATTACAGCAAAAAAAAGAAACAATTTTCTCAAAAAAATTTATTAACAATGCCTCACTTCATGTTATAATTGAATTAAGAGAAGTACATTTCAGCTTCATTCTAAGCTTCTGATTTCGAATTAATGTTGTCATTTTGTTCGGACTGCCATCGATAAACATGGTTTCATTAGAACAAATAACACATGATTTTATTGTCTACGGCTTTTTTACTGTACTCGTTATTGGAACAATTGGCAGTTTATTGAATCTGTTGACTTTTTTATCCCAAACTTTTCGAACACATGCCTGTGCATTTTATTTGATTTGCTCTTCTTTGATTGAATTTGTTTTCATTAATTTCGGAATTATTATTCGTTTCACAACGGAATATTTTGGAAATAATTTAATAAATACCAATCGTAGTATTTGTAAAGTACGTTCTTACTTTCCAGTATGTTTACCAATGATGGCTTCAACGTGTGTTTTTTTGGCAACATTCGACCGTTGTGTTTCGACATCGTTGCATGCACGATGGCGACAATTGAGCTCTCTCTCATTTGCTCGATATCTTTTCATCGTAGCCATGCTGTTCGATCTACTATCAAGTACCTTTCTTCTCATCATATTCGATCTTCGTCATGGTATATGTGCACCACAGCCGGGTTTTCAATCAATAATAGTTACCGTTTATATAGCTATTTTTACTGTAGTTATTCCTCATGGAGGCATGTTGATTTTTGGCATTATGACGTGGATTCACATAAAAAACTCGCGAAGTCGCATTACTTCGACTCAAAATTCAAGAGTTCAAACACATATTGTTCAACGTATGAATCGACAACTGATCATTCTAACATTTCTACATGCTTTCTTGTCAACGGTGTTTGTGTCAATACGCTTCACCGCGTATTCATACAATGTAATAACGAGCTCGGTGAAGAAGAGTGTCGAACAACAGGAAATAGAATATTTTATTCAGCAAGTGAGCATTTTAATTTACTACATCAATCACAGCATGGCATTCTACATCTATTATGGCTCGAGCGGTTTGTTTCGACAAAAATTTCAAAAATCACTTAAACGGTCAATAAATAAATTTTTATTATTGTGGGAATGTCGTTGAGTACATTGGATTTCGTCCATATAAAAGTCAAACAAATACAAGCAGACGGGCCTAAATGGATTTGTTTTTCTTTCATTTGATCATATTCAAATATATATATTAATAATAAAGAAAAATAAATTCAACCTCATTGAAAAATCTTGTTGATTACGCACGATCGCATTTCAATGCGTTTCTATTTCAAATGAGTTCTGACATACTCAAAATGAAATTAGTTTATTTTCCAAACACATCAGAATTGATCCATACTTTTAAACGAGTTTCAACACCCGATACAAATTGCAATTGTTTTGATACCTTTAGCTATAATTATACAATATAACTCATACAAAAAGTTTAGTAAATTATTTACCATCAATATGTTCACCATCTTAGAAAAGAAATCTAATAGACAGATGTAAAATAATATATACACCTGATAGATGACAATAGTATTTTCTCTTGTGTTTCAATGTGTATTGCATTTGAACAAAAACTACAACAGAAGGTATCAATTTACAAGGATAATGATGTTTTATTTATACGGGCCACGAACGATCCAAAAGACATGCTCGTATATGATCTACTGTTTATTTCAGCTAGAGAATATGAACATATATATTGCGAGAAAACAGAACCTCGCAAATTTAACAAACAAGTTGGTATGGCAAGGATGTACTAGAGGCTTAACTCTTCTAAAAACATTGTTACAGTATTCGATTTTGCCATTCCTGAATGTCAGTTTTGGATTTTGAAATTTCCACTTTAAACTTCATTAAAATTTAGAACCCCACAAATTTGCGTTTCTGTCTAAAGGGACACAAGCTCTTACGTACGTGAGAAACTTTTCAGATGCTCCATTCCGATATATGACTAAGCTGTTAAATTTTGATCTGAATCTTTACACACATAGAGAACTCAACTAGACTAATTTCGATAAAAACTTTAGGAATTTTTAACAAAGTTTCTTCCAGACATGTAGGTTTCAAAAAAAGAAAAACTTGCTATAACCAATATACAAGGAAAAAGGTCTATATATCGAAAATGTGTCGTATGTTGAAGAGACCTTGGTGAGAAATCCTGAATTTTTCTATGGAAATTGTAGGTATTGATTATCTTTTCATCCACAACTTTATGTGCTGATTCACTGATGTTAGTTACAAATAACAGTTAAGCTCCATTAATAGTATTAGCTAGGTAACTGCTTATGTAGAAGATACAGTTCCTTTTTTTAAATTTTTTATTTAGGCATCAAATAATACTTTGAAAATGTAAAGTTGATGATGGAAAAAAGTGTCTAAACTCGAGTCAACAAATATTTAAGTATTTTCATCAAATACAAATGGTCAAGTTCGATGCAAGTCTAATTCACTTTCACTAACATTATGTACCTCGGATAAAACTTAGAAACATCATGCCCCTCACTGTATTTTGAGAAACGGGAAAATTATAAAAATATGAAACAAATCATTTCACATCTTCGGACAAAAGTCTTTTTCCTTTTGTCTTTTTATGCTGTCATACTTTACATCAAATTTATTAGTGAGTAAAGATATGATACGACAGTTTTATTATAGTGTGATCTATACATCAAAATGAAACAAAACTTTCATGTCATCTCTTTATTTAGTAATAAATTAAATTCAAAATTTGATAGCATAGAAAGACAAAGCGGGGAAAGTGTAACGATTGCTCGTTAATGCAGATGAGATGTATACTTTATTATACCTTCTTTATCTTGTATCAGCACATACATATAGTGACACACGGTTTCCTTTTTATATGAAGAGATGAAGAGATGAATAAAAGGACAACAAGTTAAGGACAGAAAGAGAAAGATGACAAAATGAGAGAGGAACAATGCAGTGAGGAGAGAAAGACAAGGCCGAATAGGTATGACAATGCAAGCGGTGACAACAGAAGGATCACACATATACTGAGAAAGATTGACAAGGTATATGGTTGTAGACATGACAAGGGATGGATCACATATAGTGACAAGGAAAGGTGATCAGTTCATTAATGAGAGAGTGAAGGTGAGGAGTATTGGCATTCCTGAAGCCGTTACAGAAAGATTTTTGTTGGAAGTGCACGTCTTAAGATGGAACCTATGCATGATTTTCTCATATATTTAATCCCTGAGAAATAGTCAAAGAACCAATATTAAAATGAAATGGTCAATATAAAACCTGAAGTTAGTGTACATTTGCTGTTTCATTATCTAATCGAAAATTGATGTACTAGAAACATGAATAATCACTGTATGAAAACTGCTAACAAATTTTAATAGAAGGTTATATTTGACACATTATATTTCAACAGAAAATTCGGTCAAACAATTGCGTTATTGACCAGTGCTTATTTTTTTTATTATATAGAGTGTAAGTTTTTGATCTTATTATATTCTCAAGAACTTCAAGAAATCCAAATGGTCTGTAATATATAGTAAATACATAACACTATATACCTATACAATAATTAATGAATATGACTAGATCCTCAATTTAAAACATACATTTGACTTATACGATTCAATTAATACTATTTAACTGTTTTACATACTTTGTGATACCTAATACTCGATAGACTCTCACTAAAAGGTAGCATTCAGGATGCAGCTTAACTGCAGCACCATATTAGCTTCAATTCTAGCTATGATATAGACTCAAATCCCGAAAATCGATTTTGTTACCTGGCTGTCTACTGTGATCCACATTCACACTCACACCCATCTGTGAGCTGATTATGCGTTTAATGTTATTATGATGTGCATTCGCTTTTCTCAATATAACTAACTGTAATCAAGAATAAATGCGAATTAGATAACAAAATTCTTCGACACACAATCAAGGCTAAATTTATATGACGGTATAATGCTGTTTTCGTAGCTGCTTTGACAATGCGAGGTCTTATCGGATATTATATAAAAATAAGAGTTTTAAAGGTTATACAGAGAGACCAGCTATTTTCTTAGGTACAAATCAAGAAGGAAGTGACTTCCAAAGGAATCCTTATACTGAAATATTAAAAATTCTTCGTTTTATAAAGAACTATTATCAAATCAGCCTTGCGAGAAGTATTTCAATAGGTTAAAAGCAATTGAAGAGAAAATATTCATTGCTGAGCCGTCAACTCCTCGGATATATATGTAGGACAGGATATTCGAACATTTTCACTTATGATTAAAATTAGAAAACTTATGTAAGCACGTTGGCCTAAACACGATATAATCTTCTAAAGTGGAAAGTATGCTTTATTTAGACGTAAATAACAATTAGACAATATTTGGGTATGAGTGTGGATATGCGTCTTCTCTTCATTCACACCCACGTCCTCTCTAAAGTAAGTATATATATTTTTGAGTTGTCTTTAGGCACATACCAAACAAGGAACCCATGAGACCTGAGCCTCGTTCAGAAGAAAAAACACCAACAGTGTGCTATGAGCAAAAACACTTTGGACAGAAAAACTTATTTTTTTCCATGATGGATCCCCTCAAAAAAATTCCTGGTGTGTGCCTGTTTTTCTTCATGATTCTACAGTACTGATATTAATAATTACTTGGTAGCTGTTCACGTGATTGATCATGTATTTTCTATTCCTTATAATAATGATCAAGAGTGAATCATGTATGCAATCTATGATATACTTCTATGCGGAAGCCTATGTGCAATTACCTTGCGAATCAATACTGCTCAACAGAGATTGTTTGTGGTATTGCAGAAGAGTATAGAGGTAAAGATTATGCTACAGAAATAACTGAAAATGAGTTGGTACATGTTTTGAACATGCATGACTGTGATTCAGGTAACTAAAGTTGGGTATTTTCCTTTTTCTCTTATATTATTCGAACAGTCGAGAACGAACACACATCATACGGCATACTTATTGTTGAAACGATGTCAAACAATCAAAATTTTCATAGTGAAACATATTTACACATTTGACAATGGAGTTCTATCGAATATTAAGAAAAATCATTAAGTGACATATCTTAGGAGTGTTAAGTGTAAGAGAACAGCAATATAAGCTGCTCTTTATGTTGAAGATATACACCGAACATCTTTTCTGATTATGCTCGTGATTATAACATTCGGAAATGCTTACACGATAAAAGAAAGAAATAGACATGTTTAAACGAAAAGCTGCATCATTAAAGCAAAACGTTATAGTGTCTGCCATCAATATAATATGCTGAGTATTGATTTACACTCGTAGGGACATTGAGAAAGTAGATAAAAAATAAACAAAGTAAATGGAGAGAGTAAAAAGTAAAAAGAGAGGAATAATGATAAGCAGCTACAGAGATACTTGAGTGGAGCGAGCAACTAAAAGAAAGAAAGAGAAACATAAAGAAAAGACAAGGAAAAAAAACGAAACAGAAAGAACCAAACATCTTATTGGCTGTCATCATTCATGTATTGTCTCAGCATCGTTTTTTTTTCTTCATTTCTTCTAACATCAATCGATGCTTCGTCACTATTGCTGTATAGACGATGTGTTCTCTCATTTCTTATCTCTTCTTTTTTTGTTTCGTCTTCAAGATACATACTCGCGTTGATCTTGTGCAAATATCGTCATTCGAATGATAAGTAACCTACATCGAATTGTGAATTGTTCTCTGCGGATTTGAAGAGAGTTAGAAAAAATATCAGTATTTTTAATGTGCCTTGAAATCAGTATAGATTGTTGCCGATATTCAAATGTACATTTGAACACAGTGATTTCTATTCACTTTAAAGAAAATAATTCTATTTATATTTTGTCTCTTTGAACTTGCAAAGCCTGTTGCTCTATGATCCGTATTGAATGCAGAATACAGATGGACTTCATGCTTAGGAGTACGCGTCTATGAATGAAACGCACTTGTATTTCATTTATCTTTAGCATGTCATCGATATCAGTATCGTCATTAAAGAAAGCCGTGGCACAAACATTCGACGCGATTCGGAAAAAAAGACCATTAATTTATCAGATTGTGAATCATGCTGTGATGAATCAAACCGGTAATGCTACAATCCATATTGGTGCTAAGTCATTAATGGCACATGCAGTCGAGGAGGTCGAGGACATGGTTTCACTTGCCGATGCGATCGCAATCGATTCTAACTCACTGAGTGGGCCATGGGTTCAAGGGATACATATTGCAGGACAAGGTGCCAACGAAAAGGAGATTCCGATTGTATTTGATCCGGTTCTACTCGGAGCTACGACCTATCGCACGGAAACTATTCTAAAATTACTAGATTCTCTCGATATTACCATTTTAAAAGGTAATTCGAGCGAGATTAGACACATTTACAATGCAACAGTTCATGTTCATGGAACTGACACCGCTACCAGCGTGCTCGATCCGGGTCAGATGGTACGTCAATTAGCTCAGAAAAGAAATGGAAAAACTATTGTGGCACTTAGTGGTCAAAAGAACTATGTTTCTGATGCACATCAGATAGTGATAATTAAGAATAGTTGCGATCGCCTCAATCAACTTACTGGTATGGAATGCATAGTTAGTGCTCTGATGGCTTGCTTTGCCGGTGTCACTAAAGACTATTTGGTCGCAGCTGTTGGCGGTTTCGCTGTCATGGGTGTATGTGCAGAACAGGCTACATTCCATGCATCAGTTCATGGAACAGCAAGTTTTCAAGTGGCTCTATTCGATCGATTGAGTACTCTTACTGGTAGCGAATTGGAGTCATTGATGCATATCGACTTTATTGATAATTAAAAAAAAAACAGTTATCCATCGCAATATGTCAACACGAACGGAACCAATTTGTTAATTTCATTTTTACACTTAAGGTCGTCATTTTCTTTCCTATTTGTACAGCTGTTTTTCAGTATATCTTCGAAAGTGACGAAATCTGAACTTTGTTTCAAACTTGAGTTTTTTTTTTTAACAAAACTAATTTTTCATACATATTGATTTCTGTAGTACCTGTGTGCTTGATCTATTGTATTTAAATCGCATAACAATACATTTTGAATAATCCGTCTGACTATTCTCAAATGAAAATCTGAGATTTACTACTTATTGTTATTAAAAGTGAATTTTCTATGAACGAAAGATCACTAGGCACGAAAGTGTTGGTACAAAATGTTTGCTCATTTCTCAGGTATTCGGAAGCAATTATTTAGAGTGAAAATTAGTCCGTTAGAATCAAACTTGTTTGCTCTTTCGGAATTTATATAAAGAGTTTTCTTTTGATGTAAGGATGATCATATGCGAAACAAATTTTCAAGCTATCCAACATAATGCCCGTATAGAATTTTATTTAGTGCACTGGCTAAAACCTACTTGAAAGCAAAATGTAAAGCAGTTTTTAATAGTTCAGTATTGCAAAGCAAATTTTTCGCTTGCAAGTTGTACTATTTTAGAATCTGTTTTATTTTGCATTAAAATCTTGAAAAAATATCTTTTTATATAATTGTTTTTTGAAAAATCGACTTTTTAAGTAGTGTTACCTCACATAGAAAGTACCTCTTTTGAAAAGACGTATAATTTTCAAGTGCGATTTAGTAGAAAATTGAATGACTTACATTAATCTCGAGTTAAAACTATTTCCAAATATAAACTGCACATTGTTTCATATTTTTCTTTGTGCAGACGTAGCTTGTAGGATCCTTGAAAAAACTTTCGAATAGTCTAACAAGATTATGTGAAAAGAAAATTCTGTGCATATAGTCTGAAAGAGTACATAATTCCAATTCTAATTGAGTGCTCTTGTCCCTTGAACAATGGCTTCCAAGTGTCAGAAAGATTAGCAAACATTTCGCACCAAAACTTTCGCGTTGCAGTTTGGTTTTAAAATGTATTTCTATTAATTTTTTTTTTTGAATTTTCCAGTATCAGTACAGATCAATAAAAAAAAGACCATTCTGTGCTAACACTCAAAAACCAAAACGAAATGTTTCTCTGACTTTTGTTACACTATCTTCAAGTAATGACTTGAATAAAATTGATGTTCTAATTTTCTATGGAAGTATGTTGCCACAGTCAATCACTGTTTGGTGGTGAACAATCATTTTTTTATTTTGATGTCTCTTTTTCTGAAGGTCTCCTTCCCTCCGAAAGCATTTTTTGAATACAATGTATGGAGTTTCCATGAAAGTTTTTGAAGATGTTCAACTAATGATAATATACTATTAAGAAAAAAGATTGTCCGGCTTTAAAACTCATCGTTCGAGATATTTTCGAGAGCCAACACACGATATTGGGATTTCACGAGTACAAATATTTTTTTCAATATATTTCAAACTATTATCATTTGGAAGGGAACTCTCCCTACTGTTTCGAATGAGGAAAAGTGTTTTTTAATTTTAATTTTGTTTTATTTATGAGAGTTTCGTGTCGAACGTCAAATACGAAATCCCTTTCCCCTCATTCAAAAGAAAATATATCTACCTATCAAATAAAAAAGAAGTAGTTTAGGAGAATGGAATGAACACTATTGAAAATAAATTTGTTCCAAATTCGAAAATTTATGCAAAAATCATGGTCGAGCAAAATCCACGAGCATTTTATTGTAGAATTAAGTGAAGAACTTTCTAACTTGAACATGAAGGATGTTTACCCAGGTCGAAAAGTACGAGCTGGCTCCTGCAGGGAAACACCGAAAGACGCCGAAACAGGGTGGCAGTATTCCGGCCGGAATACTGCCACCTTGTTCCAGTGACTTCTGGTATTTTTCTGCTGGATATGGTGAATTTTTCCGCATCTTTTCTGTAGGATCCTGCGGGATCCGGTGACCGGAATCTTCGACCTGGGTATATTACGTATCAAGCAAAGAACTCATCTAGAGCCTTATCGAGTGATCTTTTGCTACAGGTTGATCTATAGGGTGTCCAGAAAGTCACTAGAGTTAGGAAAATTTGAATATCTCCATTATGGCTCGGCCAAACAAGCTCATTTTTTTTACCAAGGATAGAGGCATGTTCACACTCCAAATCCATACGGATAAGGTTAGTGAAAACCTTTGTTAAGTATTACTATTGACCTCAACAAGAAAATTTTAGTTTTTCACAGATAGGAAGAAAAAAAATATACTTAACGAAGCTTTTCACTAACCTTGTCCGTATAGATTTGGAGTGTGAACATGCCTCTATTCTTGGTAAAAAAATGAGCTTGTTTGGCCGAGCCATAATGGAGATATGCAAATTCTCCTAACTCTAGTGACTTTCTGGACACCCTATATGATAAAAGGCCGTAACTGCAATAGCACTTATAATTTTTCTTTGAATATGATATTGGCATTTCAGTTGAAGAAATCACGAAGAAAAACTGTGAAAATTATCTAAACAAGTTTTATATCAATAAGAAAAGTAGTCAAAGCCAAATAGAAAATATTGAACCCGAAACCGAAATATAGAATTGATTTGGTCGAAATTTCAGATCAGTATTTGAAAGAAGCCAATGGTGAAATTCGTCATTGTTCCAAATCCAGCATGGTTGACCATGAGTAAATTTTGTATGAAAGTTAATCATTTCAGACCAAAAACAACGTTTTCCAGTATTATCAGCAAGACGAAAAAGAGTTTGTAAACAACGAAGACACGAAGTTTTTTCCAATGGAAATAATAATTCTAAATTTTTTACACGTGGAAATTGGTGAGCAAGTACATTAATTTCATTTTCATCTATTAAACGACGTTCAACAACTAAATTATAAATATATTCTTGTGGAATAGAGTTTATCGAACTAACAGCTAAAATTAAGATAGAAAATAATTTTTTTTTGTATAAAAGTTAGAAAGAAAATATTTACGTGCTTGTACACTGAGAATTAATCTAGAAATATTTCGTGGTAATTCGATATTAATTGATAAACAAGTTGTAAGTTCACGGACTCGACTAGATTTTTCATTGATCTCTAACATTTCATCATTCGTTGTAATATTAATATGATTGATATTGTGGGTATATTTAACATCTGATGTAATTGAAATATTGTATTTACCGTTGATGATAGGTACTTCTCGTTTATCTTGCTGATTTGATGGCCATGGAAGTGAAAACAAATGTATCCATCTAGTATTTTCGTTTTCATAAAAAACAATATCCATCGTCCATAGAGTAAAATCATCAATTGGTATTTGATTACCAATTCGATGCGTCATTGTATAATCAAATTGATCAAGACGAGGAACCTGTTTCATTAGCATATGTTCCATTGTTGATCCTTCAGTAAATCTTGAATCAGGTGTATCACGAATGCTCAATGTTAATTTACGAAGATTAGGCATGTAACCAAGTATAGATTCAATATCGTCAAGATTTATATTAGTAGAAATTTCCAATAATGTAAAATCAATCAATCGAGGACACGATACTTGGCATTGAGGACGATACCGTGCTGAAAAAAAAATATAAATTATAAAAATAACTCTCATTTCACAAGTATAATACTTCTAAGAAATAATGATCTCGATGGTGAACAAATCCACTTCAAACGATTAGAAACACAAGGACTCATGAAGCGTTTTTTTTCATGGAAAATAGATAAAGAAGATAAAGAGTCGCTGCGAATGACGTATGAAAAATATGTCTTACGACGAAAGAAGTTCTCAAGTTCTATTAAAAAGTCGAATTATATTTACTTGATAGGCCTGATTCACGCAATTGAACAATAAGTGTTTCGATGTTTGGCACAAGTTCACTGATTAATATATATAAATCATCAATTTTTTGTAAAACAATATTAAAATGACGAAGACTTTGATGAGGTTTTAAAGTTTTATACAATGAAAGTCCATAAAATGTTTCGAAGATAACTATATGTAGAGTACACATTCGACCAGCGAATAATAATTTATTGAATGGTATATCACTCTGATCTATGTGACTAAGTTCTAAAAAGGATCAAGATTTTTTTCACGTGTTTATTACATTTGCTTATTTAACTCAGAAATAATCAATAGGTTGAATGTAATAAAGAAAATAGTTTACTTTTATGAACTAAATCCTCTTAATGATAAACTCACCTGATTTTGTATAACATTCGTGAACAGTAGCATGAAAATATTCAAGTTTTGTGAAATCCTTATAATAGTTCTTGATAATATTAAGATCAGTTGAAGTACAATTGATTAAAGTAAGATGTGTCAAATTTATAAGTACTGATTGAATTATATTATTATGTAAAGAAAAGAAATAATGTTTATCTAAATAAAATCCATGTTCATTATTTAATATTAATGATTTAGGTCGAAGAGGATTATTTGGATGAGAAAATAAATTGAACAAATAATCACGTTTATCAAATGCTATTGAACCAAGGTTGATCTTTGTATAATAATCATAAACCAAACAATGAAAATTCGAATTTAATCTTTCAGGTGTATAAAAACAATGAAAAACATCATATGTTGATAAATAACGGCAGATCATTAAGAGAATGTCATCTGGTAAATCAAGTAAACAAGTTACATTACAACGAAAACTTTTCACTGGTAAAATTTGATTAATAATATCATCAATAATACGTTTCATATCTTTATTCTAATTTAATAGGAAAACAAAGTATGAAATATATAAATCGAATGAAAATTTTGTATAATACTTAAAGTTTCTTGACGGGCTAGCTATTTTTTCGTCAAATATGTTTATATTTGATTAACGTGTGAAATATATTTAAAAAAAATAAAAAATTTGTTGGACGATCTACATATATAATGACCTTGATGACATTCTATAACGAACATATGGAACACAGACGATTGATTATCATTGGATGAAAAATAGATTTCAACAAGATGTCAGCTGATCATGAAAATATTTTCGTTTTCATTATAATTTCACTTTAATCTTCTACATAATCACTTCGCAGAATGTTGATTTCAATAAGCTTTGAAGTTTCTTATGCAATCGAACTGAAATTCATTTCGTTTGATGCCCACAAGCAGCCATATATCATTCACTTGAGTTTGATTTGATACATGATATACTAAAGATAGGACGAATATAGAAGCCTCTTCATTTAAATCTCCATTTTAATTAAATAAATGATGGTACATTTGATTGATATGTGAATATCTATGGCACAATATTTCAATATATTTCAATATACAGTGCTGTGAAAAATTAGAGAATTATCCTCATCAATACTTTCAGATACTTCATGGTTTGCATCAGGTTACATTGATGAGCATCCTGAAAATTTCCAAAACGTCCACGATACATGTTTTACAATCAACCAAACGTCCTGCCAGCAGCAAAAAAATGTACTTCTCCTCCATTCATCTGTTGCAGCTGGTGAAAGCAGCTCTATGTTTTGAACATATCTTCCTTAGCTATCATTTTCATTAAATAAAATATAAGTATGTGAGTTTTACTTGCAAATAAAACATGTGTAATACATGTATATGACTGAAATTCAATATCTGCTGTTATGTCAAATGAATCACGTTGAAACTTATGCGCGACCTTGTTCATAGCATAGTCTATAGGATAAAATCCTCAGATGACTTAAACTTTTTGCTGACGATGAAAAATCAAAATTCTAAAGTACATAAAAAGCCTTGTTTGTAGACCTTGATGATACAATATTCTTTGGACGAAGGGCGGTGGGCACGAGATATTTTATAATTTTCCTAAACTCATCGAGATCTACTGTCAGAACCGATTAAGAGCACAAGAGCTTTCCGTCAGTTGGAGACCTTCCCTCGTAGGTGTCTGAAGGTACAGAAAAACACCGATACAATATGAGTAAGTTGAGAAGGTCGTTCAAATTACTTTATTATTTAGCAAGGGATGACAAATATATTTTATGTCCATATTTTGAATGTCCCATTGGTGAAGTTTTAGTATGGACTGTACCTAAAACGGAAATATATGCCAAATATTAAGAACGTATCAGACGATATAAGTATACTTAATTCAAATAAGCATACATTTTGATGTTTATACTGGTAAACAGAAGAAACAAACGAACTTATTCACTTCTAACGTTGGCGTGGCAATAGGAAAAAAACTTTTCTTCGCATGTCATGTAAGGGTGTGGATGTTGATGCAGGTGGGTGTGGGCGTGAGTGTGAGTGTGGCTGTTGGTGTAACCGAAGGCAATACCCACACCCACACCCCACATCCACCCACACCCACACCCCACATCCACCCACACCCACACCCCACATCCACCCACACCCACACCCCACATCCACCCACACCCACACCCGCACACCCGCACACCCACCATACCCACACTCACACACTATTTTACCATTATTCGCTAAAAACGATGCATTTTAATGGTCGAAATGGTCCAGCCACGGATAATAATGCATTTTAATGATCATTTTCCCATTATTCACTTGGCAGGGAAACCTTAGAGCACCAAAATTTTTGCTAATATGGCATCACTTGAAAATTTATAAAATACTATAGAATTATAGAACTCGACTTAAGCTATCAGAATATATAGCGAAAATATTTTCTCAAGCTTTCTGTAAAATATTATAGAGTCGGCGCCACTACTTTTGGCATTCCCTAAGTATGATCACTTAAAGTTTTGTAGCGTGAGGCTTTGTGATTTCATGAAATTTCATATCCTTCGACAGATGCTAGTATGTGGGTGTGAGTGAATGAAGAGAGATTTCATTCTTACCCATCCTCCGGACTCTCACATCAACACCCACATGTTCAAACCCAATTCGGCAGCAAATCCATTCAAGAAATCCTTTAATTCTAATCTTAGATATTCTATGTGAACCAAGTGCTGTACCTGCGGAGAGAAAGCTTAGAATTATTTATTTTGTTAATTGCGATATTTGTAAAAGAAAAAAAAGATATCGAATAATTTTTGTCACGGTCTTTTACCCACCATCAGCTCAGATAAAACAAAACATGAGATCTCCTTTTCGTATATATAAGATACACTGGTATCGCTCTTGGTAAAATTCAAAAGACACATGAGGCTGAGCGAAACTTTGCAGCATTGTACTTCAGTACTATATCGGAAAACAATCACACCAATAAATTCGCATATCTTTGTTGTATTTTTAAAAATAGTATTTATTGAGGATATTAAAGCACATAAAAACGATGATTAAATGTAAAAAATAAGATTTCTAAAAGATAAAAAGGGTAATTTTTACTGAAGCAAAACAGAAAGAGAAACAGTTGAGCGAAGTAATTAAGAATTAGGTAACTAACTGTTACTAAAATCTTCACTATTGAGTAGTCATCTTATGTAAATTCGCTGTTCGTGAATAAAAAATCATCTTATAAATATTTTACGGTATATGAAAGTAATCTAATCTCAAGTAGATCTCACGTCAGACCCGATCTACAAATGTTGAAAAGTTCTTTGAAAAGTGAAGATAACACAAATGCGCTTCAAGATTAGATTGCATTTATATAGCATCAAAAGTTTATGAAGATGAGGAGTTCAGTAAAAGTATATGAAGAAATTAAATAAGAGCATGTAATGTTCGAAGTTACTTGACCAATGTATCGTACAGTTTTAACCTCCTTGTGACTGCACACAACAACAAGTAAAACCATAACATTGTTACAAGGACGATTAAAATTACCATTACAGTTGGTAGTGGATGTACCTGTTGTAATAGTAGTACAAGTACGAGTACCACAAAAATTATTACAAGTACGATTATTATTACCAGGAGTAGTAGTAACATAACAAACATTACAACCTGGACTTGTAGTAGTTGTTGTCGTGATAGAACCTAAAGATATATTATGAATGATACTGGAAATAAAAGAAAACGCATGTTTCGCACAGTATTCTCGTAGTGCGTTGACAAATCGATTTGAGTCTGCTTTCCAATTCTTGCTAGAAAACCCTTACCATGTTCAAGATGTGATGTAGACAAGGTTTATTATTTGGAAATATACTGTTTGAATATGTTAATCTATCAGCCAAATAAACGGTGATATGTCCTACTGTGCAAAGCTGACTTCTAAATAGTGAATGTACAGTCTGAACTTCGCTATGATCAGCTTACAGTTACTCAGATATAGACTTTCAAGTAAGCACACGAAAAGATTTATTTATAGTTTTAGTGCTATATTCTTGGACTTTCTTGCTTTTATCGATCACTCTTGATTGAATCCGTTGTAAATTAAATGCATTTTTCCTCTAGCATGACTATGGCATCAGAAAGTTGCAAAAGCTATGTGGTTGATGAAGTTCATTCAAGAAACAATGGTGCAAAGCCCATTCTCTTAATAAATATGCTTCTCTCCTTGAGCACTTCCTTTGTAATTCTTAAGAATAGTGATCTTTCGATAGAATGGAAAAATATGATTTTCGTCTTCTCACGAATGATAAAAGATCACCGAGTAGACCTCTCAAGAATAGTACAATAGCCTCCATGTTTTCAAGAGAAGACTATACTTATAAATCGCAACTGAGGAACGCTTTTATGATGCTACCGATGTCCACAGACATTCTAATATTAAACAAGTATATCTTACATCTTTTAGGACAAGAAAGACTAAAATGACCAGTGTGAAACTAGTATGTCTCACCAACCACATAAAACAATATTTGACGTCATAATCGGGATGGAGAAGAAGCGTTAAAATTTCTGAATGTGTTTGTCAATTCTCAACGGTAATAAAACCAATCCAAGCATTCAATTCAGATAAGATCGGGCTTAAGAATAATATCACTTGGACGATAAATATATAAATAATTATTCATTTGTATATTCTGTAGACTATATATAGAGTTTGCAGAAGTTTAAACGATTAATTTTGTATGCCTATCAGCCTGTTGGAAAAAGATTTTTAATGCATTGTGTATGTGAATATGAATCGTAGGTTTTTTCAGTCGCAAAACTAAAAAGTCTCGCATCTAGAAGTTAATTTAAAAAATCTCTATCTATGCATGTTGGGGTCGTTCAAGTTGTGGTTCGTTTTAAAAACATTCTTTCCTCTAGTCTTAATTAGACTCTTCCATTTCTCTATTATAAATTTTATAATAAATTAAATCATTCAATCTTTTCTTAAGCATCATTCATAATGAGTACTTTTAGTACCTACGAAAAGTGAATCATCATATCATGGAACATGACCGAAATATTAATGTTTTTTTCTTCAAGCACAGATGGCCTGACAGATTTTGAAACTAGGACCTAATGAAGTCTTAACATTCTCTAGATGTTTTTTATCTGTTTAGAAATAAAAGACTTTTACACTTTCTTTTTTGAGTTTTGTGATACTCAAAGGTTTCATAATTATTTCAAACACCAGTATTCTCAGTTGATATTAATTTCAAAATAGTTTGAATTAGAATTAACTCGTTTACAAGTTTCAATAGTTTTCAAACTCAAAGTTCTTGAAAAGTTCATATTTTCCATAAAATATAATCTTATAACTCTCGTGGTGGGTATGAATGGAAGTCTCTTATAATTAGAAGAGGCATACGCAACGCAGAGCTTATTGTAAAAAAGACCTTCATTCATAAACAAGCAACGCAACAGACACTAACTAAAAACGAAAATAGCGCTAATAATAGCATTCTCTGGTCTGGAATCAACTATGTCAGTAGTTAATATCAATTGAACCCGTAATAAATTAGTATCACTGATAATCATTCCAATTGCTTGTCAAAAAAAAAAAGAAAAAAACCAGCAAATATCTTTTTTTTCTCTTCAAAAAACCATAATAACAGGAAAAACAAAGAAAATTAACTTGTATATTCATTGTTTAACTAATGGTGAAGGCTCTGTTTCAGAAATTAGTAAAAAGTAAGTCAGAATGAAAAACTATCAAATCGCAACAGAAAAATGACTGATCTATGAAATACTGCAAAGGATTTCATCTTGAAAATAATGCATCGGATTTCGATAGATTTGAAAAGCTAACTCTATTAATTAATTGACTTAGAAGAACAATTTGAGAAAGTTCTTTTACACAAAAAGCCTTCAAAATATGTCTCAATGACGCGAAATTCGAGCTAAGACGCTTTGAACAAGTATTTCCATGCTTGATCAACATTTTGTAAGCACCTGCAATTTTTATAAACATGAATTCACGTGAATTTATGTATCTTCTAAGGATTCTGTTAGATTGTACATCTGTTTTGATTGTATATTTCATTGATTTGCTAACAACCACCAACAGCATATAGAAAGATGATTCTACATGAAAATCACCAAGTGTTTTGTTTATCGATTTTAATTCTTTTATTTCGTGAAGCGTTCTGATTTATATATTCTATGCTAATGATCATTTTAGTGCGATCAAATTTAAGAAAACATGGAGGCATCTACAAAGTGCATCGTCAATTGCCTATACTAATGAATCATCGATGTTCTTGGATTGAAAATATATTCTTTAATTCATTAAAAAATGAAACTAGCATCTTGCAATATGCAAACTTTTCATGGTCCTAAATAGTACTTTGGTGTAGATTCAAAGACATCGAAGAATACCCTCCATTTAGTAGTACATAAAAAGCTATTAAGGCTGTGGTGACAGTTTGTGGGTACCTGTCTAGTGACGGTATTCGAAGAGAAACAAAAATTTTTGTAAATATGAATCTTTGAACGTCTCTTCAGTATGAAACAGCAATCATTTCGGACTAATTTTTCAGAACATATAATGAATTCAAGAACATGATAAATACTAATTTTAAAAAGTTGACTGCTTACATTTTTAAAATACCGACACATTAGCGAATACAAACGTAATAAATTAGTCAGATGGTAAATTTACTAATTTGGAATATTTTCATTTTTGAGAAAATTGCCTTTTCTGTAATATGATAGAAACTTTTTAATATGATTCAAGTATACATGATTCGGCTATTTTTTATTGCCGTCTAACAACAGAAAACTTATATAAATAAAAGTAGCATTTCATTTAGATTGAAGAGATTTAATTGGCAGTTTCCTAGTCTATCCAACGAACTCGTTCGATCTAAATGAATCTTTCCAATTCTATTCGAACCTTCTCTATCTTACGTTAAGATCTCTTCGATTTTCCTGAACACTTGTAGAAGCACCATGCATAGAGCCAATAGTTGCATTGAAGAATGGTGATAGCTGCATAAAGTCTTCAATTTTTCATATCAATTTTCTCCAATGAATATTAGTTCACTTCTTAAATGCCCATCCATTACATTATGTCAAAACCTACATAATGTTCTAGTAGAAAAAAAGTATCCACTCGGTCATAATAGCTGCTTCAATCTTACAACACTAAAAACTACCGCAAATGAGAGAAAAACATGAAGGAACAAAAAAACATTCCATTTTCTCTTGGATAGGAACGATTAGATGAGCTTTATTTCGTAAAATGATGTTTTCCCGTTTATCGAGATATTTCTAGTACCACTTTATCTTACTTAGCCGATCTTTTTATACGGGTTCTCAAAAACTTTCAAATATTCAAAATTTTTTATTAAGCCGCTTTAGAAAAAATTATTTAGCTATTTAACCTATTACTTACTAGTAGTTGTTGTGGTTGTAGTTGTAGTCGTTTTTGTTGTTGTTGTGGTTGTTGTTGTCGTGGTTGTCGTTGTTGTTGTAGTTGTTGTTGTTATCGTGGTTGTTGTTGTAGTTGTTGTTGTCGTTGTTGTTGTTGTAGTTGTTGTAGTTGTTGTAGTTGTTGTTGTTGTCGTCGTGGTTGTTGTTGTAGTTGTTGTTGTTGTAATTGTTGTTGTAGTTGTTGTTGCTGTCGTTGTTGTTGTTGTAGTTGTTGTTGTAGTTGTTGTTGTTGTAGTTGTTGTTGTTGTCGTGGTTGTCGTTGTTGTTGTTGTAGTTATTGTTGTAGTTGTTGTTGTTGTTGTTGTTGTTGTTGTTGTTGTTGTTGTTGCTGTCGTTGTTGTTGTTGTTGTAGTTGTTATTGTAGTTGTTGTTGCTGTCGTTGTTGTTGTTGTAGTTGTTGTTGTTGTAGTTGTTGTTGTTGTTGTTGTTGTTGTTGTCATGGTTGTCGTTGTTGTAGTTATTGTTGTAGTTGTTGTTGTTGTCGTGGTTGTCGTTGTTGTTGTTGTAGTTATTGTTGTAGTTGTTGTTGTTGTAGTTGTTGTTGTAGTTGTTGTTGCTGTCGTTGTTGTTGTTGTTGTAGTTGTTATTGTAGTTGTTGTTGCTGTCGTTGTTGTTGTTGTTGTAGTTGTTGTTGTTGTAGTTGTTGTTGTTGTAGTTGCTGTAGTTGTTGTTGTTGTTGTTGTTGTTGTTGTCATGGTTGTCGTTGTTGTAGTTATTGTTGTAGTTGTTGTTGTTGTAGTTGTTATTGTTGTAGTTGTTGTTGTAGTTATTGTTGTAGTTGTTGTCGCAGTTGTTGTTGTTATTATTGTTGTAGTTGTTGTTGTTATAGTTGTTGTTTCAGTTGTTGTTTCAGTTGTTGCTGCTGTCATTGCTAGCCTTATTGTAGTTGTTCGTCTTGTAGCTGTGCCTAACATCAATGAAAAATTAGGAGTCCAGCATTCTTCAGAAAACTTCGTTAACATTCCAAATAATGAGAGAACCCTCTAGAAATAGTTGTGCGTGATACAAATTCCAAAGGATATTCCTTTTATAAGGCATGCTCACTAGCAACGATTGCTGTTATGGTGCTAGTACCCAAAAGACAAAACTCATCACAAGGTTTTTTTTTAAAGGTGGGTTCTTATATGAGTGTGAATCTGTGGTGTAGTGGAAATAACGTTTACATATCCGCACCCTCAATCTACATCCATATCCACGTCAAATATTTATCATGGCATTTTAGAACAGTAAGAGCAATAGTAATACTGCACTTTTTGTGACAACAGGATAGCTACAAACACATTCACCGTCCAAGCAGACAAGACTATTACAATCTGATAATTGTATGCACTGCTTTCGGTCTCTAAGCCATTGGCTTGCTACACATGAACCTTCACAGTCGACATTGGTCTCCTGTTGACTTTGTGAAACTCACATATATTCTCCAAGAAAATAGCGGATATAAGCTGGAACCTTTGAGAGACCAAGACCGTATATACACGATTTGAAAATTCCCAGCAAAACTTGAAGTCTTTGACTTTGTTAGAGTAGATTCGTCTAGTATTTTGTTTCTATTTCTAAATCAAGATTCTCTATTTGTGTCGTTGCACGAAGAGAAACCATTATTATTACGATAATTAACACTTTTCAGATTATAACTGATTCTGACGTTACAACTTCGTTATTTGTATTAAAAAAGTCTGTCCTCAAAGAGTTAAATTGAGATGTTTCTCGTTCTTTACCCTCAATAAGGTCCTAGCGACCGTTGGTTATATAAGAAAATCTAAAGATCACTCGATATGTTTTCATAGCAACATGAGAGAGGGAAAAGGCTGACAAAGATCGGACCCATTTTCCTAGTGACGGTAGATGGGAGACCAATGACCAATGAATAAATTTTCCTAGCAACGTAAAAAGGCAGATCACGAAGAATATTGCTTTGATCATTCCGAAATGTTTTGGAATTTTTTCAAGCATTCTATGACTTTAATATTTCTACTATAGAATTGAACTAGAATAAATATTATGAGGCTTAGTATTGAATACAGCGAAGAATCTTATTGTAGATGCCAATCAGCAGGGTAGTGGCATTATTCATCTAGCATAGTTAGAAAAGGATTGATATAGAAAAGTATGAACTAATTTAATTCGAAGGTTAGGCAAAACTCAACTGCATATGTCAAACCTTATTAAGAGAAAAGACAGTATGCTGGGAAGCTTATCGAATGATTGAATCAATTTTTATAGCGAGCTGATATTGTAGTTGAACTGATCAAATGAAGGATAAAAGTATATTTAATACTTTCAATGGGATGTATTGCATATATTTTCATAAGAAGACAAGAAATCGTGTACTGAAGATGTATCTGGCAATAAAAAGAATTTTTTAAGTATAATGATATTAAACAAATCTAATCAATTG
>CAJNOP010000077.1:53100-98038 GCA_905250075.1 Rotaria sp. Silwood1
TATTACAGGTCAAAGCTATGCAAGCAAGATAAGTGCTTGATTTTTTTGGCAGAATAATTTACTTACGTAGACATCGACGGTTTAAACAGATATTGCTTTTGCAATCTGAATTTCTCGCACACATCTTAATATCGTCACACTTCTTTCCAAAAACTGCACATCTACTACCGCAGTCGACATCAGTCTCATCTCGGTTTTTCACATGATTATTACAGATCAAAGCTATACGAAAAAGATGAATATTCGGTTATTTGACACAAGAAGGTACCTACGGATACATCGGCGATTTGAACAGATGTTGCTTTTGCAATCAAATGATTTACTACACCTCTTACCCAGGTTGCACTTCTTTCCTATTGTTGCACATTTACCGCCACAGTCGATATCAGTTTCATCTTGATTTTTGCGTTTGTTGTTGCATGTTGGAACTACAAATTATAAAGATTGGTTAGTTGCACGATATATGACAGTTATTGAAGAAATAATCTAGTTCATGTTGGCAGTCCTTGGTATCTCGATGTTATCAATATTGACATCGTGATCTTTATGATATCTCTTTTGTATCATGCTAATCTTCTACTGAATTATAATGTTGGAGTCTTGTAGAGTAAAATGATCTTGTTATGACATGGTTGTCTTATGATATTTTTTTTACAATTACATTTACTCTGAAATTTATTCTGAAATAGTAGATTACTTTTTTATATGAGTTCATCGTTGATGGAATTCGGCTCTCTTCTTCAACGCCTGGACATATAAGTAGTCTTATGAATTTGTTTTCTTCCAGTAAACGGAGTTGTTGGTTTAGACTTCCTATGTTGGTTGGTTTGGAATTTTAGCGTGAAAACTAGTTTTAAACTTGCATTTTCATAGGTGTTGTAGTCTCATAAAGCTTTCTGTTTTACAATCTGTATCTAGACAGATAAAAACTTATGACTATAAAAAGTAAGGAGTACTATAGAGATGCCGGTGTGTCCTTGCTGTAATAATTACAGCGCAGATATAACTACTCCAGCAGTTGATTCGACTGTTGCAAGAATGAGAAAAATAAAGCATGACTTATACTAGGATGCCGTTCCATCAGGTATGGTCTAGCTGGTTAGACCAATAACGATAACAGTAAGGAAAGAGTCCTGCTGACCTCTATTCCAATGTACAGACTAGCGAATTTCGTAGCACTTTATTAATGGATTTTTTTGCGTCGATGTCACTTGAAATCTCCTATATGATCCAGAAAAAACAAATACTGTTTTTACTGAATATTTTATACTTTAATGCAGTCTTAGTCGAGTCAAAATATGAATATGCCTCTTTTCGACTGAATGTGTAGATACTGTTAAGCTCATAATCGACAATTCATCAATAGTAAGAATCATTAGTGAAAAATTTTCAATAAAATACTCTTCAATTCACGTTAAGCTATGTTTACTCAATGTATATTTTTATTTCTATTCAAATTCAAGGTAAAAAGATGCGTCTACGAAAGCAATTCGATGATGACGCATGATGGCTGATATTGATCGACATACTAACGAGTCGAGAATGACATTCCACAATATTTCATAAATGAATTCTCAATAATACACGGTGTACTATCAAGATATTGTCACTACGCTGAAACGTATGCAAATTCCTATTTTTTGATTGACCAAAATCGTAGATGCTGAGGCACTCAATATTCTTTAAATATTAGAATTAATACGTTGATCAAATCATTGATTTGAATCTTATTCTAGAACAAAGTTTTAGAAAACTCCATCACTTTTCCTACCAGTTTTAGTTCTCAACACTGAGTAGTGAAAATATTAGTACCAATACATGTACAAATCTATAGAGCACGAAGGTAGTTACCTATTCGTTTATTTCTGTAATAATCTCGTCGTGACCGCACTGACGAATGTAATGATGAATCAACGATTTTCTTGCATTTTGTCAATGTAAGTTGAGCGAAGCTTCCGTCATCGAATTCGAATTTCAGTGAAATACTTGAAGAATATGCAGCAATACGACCTTCAATAGCATCGACAAACTTGTCTTTGCAAGGTTTATTCGTGGCACAGCTTTCTGGATAGACTATATAAATGTGAATTTCTACAATTGAGCGATAAGATGCCAAATGATCACATATAGGTCTGAAACAGAGATAGACAGGCATTGAGAACAGATACACGATAAAAAGAGGTCATGCAAAATGAGGACACACATTTCACGCGTTTCGCTGTGATGTTGAAAGCGATGACGACGATCATGGACATCTGTTTCACCATTATTGAATACAATAGAACTTATATAGATGGAGCCTGATTCGATACCATAGACAACTTCTAACTAGAATTTCGTGCAGTATAATTAGTTTAGACAGTGCGTAATAAATATTTGAAATATGATTACTTTTCGAGCAACCTCATAAGTATTGATAACTTCGGTACTCTGATTCGTGTTTGGCATCCAATTTGAGGAGAAACTTTGTGTTATTTCGCCAGATTCTACAATAGGAAATGAATGATCACAATAGGCAGTCGTTTCTTAAAGTATTTTTGCATAAAAATGAGTCATTATTTGAAACATTTGTTCGAAGATAATCTGCATTAAAAAAATTCGATTTAAGAACGTCAAATAACATTCAATAAAGATGCCTTCTTATAAGAGTATATCAAGGTTTAAGGTTCTCTGATACTAGTGATAAATAATATTCAGCAATAAATACAGTCGGCCAAGAAAAGTTCGATCCATCAATGGTCTATGTTGATCAGTTCTTAATTGGACTTTTAACCAATATATAAGAAGTTATCTTTGCATTCTATGGTGAGAAAAATATATCAATTTGACAACGCGAAACAAGTTCGTGAATACATGGGAACAACATTTCTATTTTTTCGTCAAGAATCAGCACTCTGTATTTTTCCTCTTTGGAAATGACTTGATGACTATTCAGTAATTAAAAGCTAGCAACATGAGAAATTTCATTCATCTTTGCTATAGAGGCTCGGATATCCGGATGACTCCAATGTTAATTTCATGTATCACTGGGTTACCAATGTTCTTTAAGTTGTCGTATGAAATACTAAATCTGAATGTACACACAACAAAAACAAAAGATAGAATAGATAATACAGCAAAAGCGGCAGATTTCCGTACATGAGTTGTACTACGTAATTCACAATCGAAATTGTTCAACTGATAGTGTCGGATTGGAGTAACTGTCTCAAATATTGCTGAGGCAAGAGACTGATGAAAATTCACATAATCCACGCCCAAAAAAGCATCTCTGCAGTGTTGAAATATTGGAGTATTACAAGAAACTATGGTGAAAATCGCCTAGTTCTAGACACTTCCTCTAAAAGCTATATTTCGATCACTATCTATATTTTTCATTGCTTAAATCAACTTTTGCTCAAATATATATATATATATATATTTCCGTATTGACACAAAATAATTTTGAAAATATTTATCAAAATGCTGTGATAAACATCTTGTGAGAATTTCAAATGGGAACGTTTTGACGGATTCCTAAGCTTTATTTCTATCGATCAATAGAACTTCATCAAATAAAACTGCATGCATAAAATATTGATCATTACTCATTCCGACAAACTTTTTAAGATTGAATTTAGATGTGCTGCTGAAGAACCAATCTGACCAATCTCAATTTTTGATCTAATTCTATTTTACCGAATAATATTTATTAAAACTAATCTGCACGACGACTTTTAAACTTGATGAAGTATCAAGCATCAAATTCACGCGATACAATGACATATAATCTATCTATAATGAGATTTTATACAACTTATATAACAGATTTTCCAAATCATATACCAAAACTTCGATCAAGCATTAATCTATGCTATGCTCAGAGCGCTTTGTAAAATAAGCAAAAATTATACATGTTTAGGCATGAATATGAATGAGGAGGAGATGGAGAAGAAACCTTACACCCACAGTCCGCCTTCTACTGCAAAAATTGTTTACCCACTGTTCACTAATAGTTTAGAAAAAAACCGAATAGCTTTTGCTACTAGCTTACAAAAAAAATCTATTAAAAACATCTCTGAATTGATCTAATAATAGTTGTTGAAAAACAACTCAAGACTTTCAACTTGTCAGAAAATGTCTGAATGCACCAGCGATACAGTGTTAAAATAAAACCACTTGACTGTTGATTTTCTGTTGTAAAGTGTATAGGTCCTTTCGACTGCAAACATCATATTTTCACATTGTTATTATTCTCTAACCATATCTATCTGAATCTTATTGCAAAAAGATTCTTTCTAAGTAAGGATTTATGAAACATGATTTATACTCTTTAACATTCGACTTTAGTACAAATAGCATGGAATAATATGAGTAGCATTTTTTCTATTTCTCTTCTTAAGATATTAGGAAACTTCGTTCGATTCAAATTGCAACTTAAAGTTGACAATTTTCTTGACCTTTGAATAGAATTTTTCATGTATAGCGTGGTTGATAGAACACTCATAAAATAAATCTACAATCACCCCTCAATCTTCAAACAATCGACTGATGAACGCTTGGTAAATCTGTGTTAGCGTATTTCGAAATAGCATTGTCTCACGTTTTACGACTCTATACAAACTGTTTTAGAATGGACTCGTACAGTGGACTAATAGGTATAACCGTGTCTAAAATATTTGATAAAGGAGTCAATGAAAAGTTGTGCTCTTTTTGAAATAGTTGTCCGTTATAACTGAATTTTGACTACCGAGGACAATGTGACTTCAATCAGTCAATTGGAAAACATTGAAACTACTTTTGCTGAGCATTATAATTGCATCGAAAGTTTCAGTCTGCATGAATAACCTCTTTCTGTACTAATTGTGTTTTTTTTTCAAAACTTCATAGAGAACTGGAAAAAATTAAATTATGAATATCGTACTTTTTCCTTAATAACAGAAATTTGTCTCTATTCGAAGCATCATTAGAGGATGATGATTATCGTAATTTGGATGAAAGATATTTTTTTCTTAATAACTGACTATTACCGAACGAAAAAAAATGGATCAGACACAAGCTCAATGCTTTTAACCCTGTCGAATGCAGACTTTACTTTCTTGATTTGGAATCCTTCACTATATGTTTCTGTTAGCGGAAAACTGAATTTCTCATTATTCATACCCTTCTATACTATTTTTGAACCTTTTACAACAAGGACTCAACAAACAGCATAGTCTACAATTCAACTGAAAGAGAGAGAGAGTTGACAAACCTGTACTATAGTCCAACATAGCATTAGTATTATAGTTTTTGAGAACTGCAAAGACCAATAAACAAATGATCACGACGAAAACTCCAAACAAAAGTTGACGGACAAGCATTCCAATGCTCAAAAAGAGCCGTTCAGTACGCGATTTGCTGAAGCAAAAACACAGAAAAGTGCATCGTTCACCATTGAATAATAGAAAGTGGAAGCAGTATTAATTTTTGGCTGACGAGGTAAGGTCATCAAATAAAAAGTAGCTGTTTGACTGTGGTTACGGTTATTTTAAATTTCATAGCGAGTATTGTAATTTCTTAACATGGATACAACATATAAGCCTTTCGAGCATGAACTATGAGTCATATTTCATTTGCTTCTGTCCGAAAAGTTACTATGAAACAATATTTTTCCATCTTGAGATATCAAGCTCTTTAAGAATTTATATTTTATAAGATAAATTGAAAATACTGAGTTTGCTAAAAAAAATCAATATTACACTGAAAATACGATAAGCGGTTTCATTCAGAAAAGCTTTAGAACAGGTCGAGACTTGACCAAAATAATGTTCGTAATTCAACTTCAAAAATCCTGACAGCAATCAAAGTTACGGCATTACACAACTGACTGTGACTGATTTAATAACTACAGTGCCGGCAAAAAGATAGTTCGCACTCGCAAATCTTTTCTTGTGATCAGTACTCTATTGGCGTATTAGTTGTAATGTTGATGAAAGAAGCTTTCAGAAACTTACGCCTTCTTGACTGTACCCAGCTCTTTTTCATGTAATATCTCCATTAACATTTTTTGCGACACTTTAAATTATCTATCGTCAGAAACTTTGCAATCAAAGTTGTAATCTTACTATCTAAAATGTACAACGCAAAACATAGAGTAAATGTTGAATTCATTAGAAAAAAAATTTGAGTTTTGATTTTTGAAAACATGAGCCCATACCGTAGTGCAGCCATGATTTTTAGCACTGAACCAATGCCAGGTGGAGCTGTTTAAAAGATTGAGCAATCATGGATAATCAAAAGACTCAGTGGACCATATTGTCTGTGATAACCACTTACAGTTTGGTTAGCTGATAAACTTTCTTTAACTGATAGTCTAGGTTAACAGATGGTATCATTATTCAGTCAGTTTCTTATCAATTTTTTGTCAATTAAATTTGAAAAATTTTTTTAAAGAATTGCTTCTTTCATTTTCTTCACGTATACATTAAAACAGTTGATGTTAGATAGCAAGTGAGAAAATCAGAATAAAACTATTTTAAAGCTATGAAGTAACTTATTTTTATGGTTCACAGACTGTTCTTTTCTAATTAGAGAAGAAAATTTTGCAATATGTATCAAAAATCTAGTAAGTTTTCTTTATTTTTACATTATATACATTATGAAAAAATAGATTAACCGAAGTCTCAAGTATTGCTGAAATAAATCATTCATGTATGTTTAAATTAAAAGCGAACATTGATATAAAAGATTTATTGTTGATGAATGCGTGACAACTTTCTTGACTGTTCTCAATCTGCTTTTCAAAAGCGTAATTTTCACAAAATTTGAAAGCAAAAGTCATATTTACCATATGGTAAACTTTGTAACATAAAACGAATTTGACCGAGGCTGAATGATAGAGCTTTTCCAACTCTAAAAAAGAAAGCTTCTATGTTTCTGAATGCCTTGTACTACATAATAAAAAACAAAAGTTGGCTATTTTGGAGCTTTCGAATATTATTTTTGTTCATTAATTCAGAATTGCAATTCGAGATAAACTATTCGTAAATGTTCTTTGAGAGCATTGAATGGAAATCATGCAAAAGTATCTCGAGTCTTGAACGATAAAAAAAATGAAACACATATTGACGAGATATTAGCATGAATTTTTTATCTAGACTGTTCAATAGTATTGATACATGTAAAAGGATCATACAAATCAAATTACACAGTTTCTTTATCTATTTGTAGTGGCTGATAAGATTCTACGAATTGATAAAACTGATATTATGCAGCAAGCTTCGAACCTGAGAAACATGATATAAATGCCTTCAGATAGGGCTGCGCAATGCAAGAATATATCATTCCAACACGAAATAACAAATAAAAAAAATTTTAGACAGTATTACAATTCCACTTATTTCATAGATAACAAACAGTATATCATCTAGACTGTCTTTACTCAAATAGAGTATTTTCCAATAACTACATGTTAAAAGACTAGTATAGGAGAATTTCATATATACAGATGTGCTGTTTATCATTTGTTAAATAAGTGGAACGGAAATGCCATCTATCAAAATGTTTGTTTGCCGTTTCGCATTCGAATGATTTATTCTTACTTTTTAAAGCTCTAAATGCTGCGATGTATACAAAGTGTATTGTATCCAAAGCTGGCAGCATAGCTAACCACAATTCCATCAATGCTCAAGCTATATCGTGGGAAACTTTCCTGATGGGTCTGTCACGCCACTAAGTTGAGCTACAATTCTAAAAATTTCATCAGACGTTTTCCGATCTATATTAAAGAATTACTAAAATTTTCAACTGAATTCCTCGAGACCAGTCAGTTTGAGCAATTACTACTATATAGGCGCAAAGTGAAGGATTCTGAGGCAGATCAAAATGAAAACCGTTTAATGTCTATTTTTGTATAGTAAACGCTGAAAAAATGGATACTTTGCCGCAGTAAACGAAGTAAATGCAGACCCCTTTGATCCATGTTATTTCGTATGAGCGGAATAATTGTATATAAACTCGTTTGGATATTTCATCGTTATTCACGTTCATTGTTACGATACCCGTTAGCGCACTGTATTTGCGCCACTTACTGACGTTAAGTTGCTGTTTTTGTACCGTAAACGGGTGTGATTACGTGGCACTTTCGCATTCGTCTAGAAAGAGCATTACAACCGTCTTAAACTGTCATAAGCGACAGAGTACAACGTGTGTAGACCCAGTGTAAATCACTGCATGCTATTGTTTGCCATTGTAATCAGATAATATTCTACGCGACGAAGAGAGAGTCACTTTTTCATACTCTTATGGTAAAAAAATGTATCGTTTATTGTTTAAAATACTTACGATTGAATATATAAACGGATGAATCTAAATAACAATAAAAAATTATTTATTCGATTAGATACTTATCTGAAACTTGTTATTGAGATAAGTCTGTATCAAAAACTTCATTTATTTAAGTGAATACTTACTCTGGTGCTTGTTGTCGAGATAATTCTAAATAAAGAAATTATGAATCAATTGATTTAAATAAATGCTTTTTGTCTAACTTTTTTTATGGAGATAAATCTAAATAAAATACAGTTCAGGTTTTTCATAAATACGCACAATTGGATTTGCCGTTGTGATAAATCTAAATAAAAAGAAATATAATTAATATTTTTATGTCACATTTACGAGCATTGTCATTTATCCTCTATGGTTTTCAAGAGTATTCGATATTGACTTTGTTGAGTACAGAGGTACGACGAGTACAAGTACTGCAAGTAAAAGTATTATACTTGTACTTCGAGATGAATACTTTTGCATTTAAGTATCAGAAAAAGTACTTGGTACTTTTACTTAATGTGTAAATAAGATAAACTTCGCTGATAAGATTAACTAGTTCTGAAAAGTTTTTAAAGATCATAATATTATCATTTTCTCAAAATAGTTAAGAGCCTATAATACTTTAATAAGAATTTTCTTATTCCAACATGCCAGTGCAGGTCACTTGTAAGAATCATCTATTTTCAATATTCGACGATTTTCGAAATATGATAAACGTGTCTAAATAATGACATTTGTTCGACTTTATATCTTGACTAAATATAGTTCTCCAGAACACTAAAAACAATTTACATATTCAGATTCATGACTTATAATTCAGAGCAGTTTCTTGCTTCGCTACGTTTTCGAATCTTCAATGAGATTTTCCTAATATTGACTGAAAAGGCTTTACCATGGAATTTCGATAAGCGATTTCTTCTTGAACGCATCCTAGAACTCCCAAAAACTTTAGTTTGGAACAATTGTTTCTTCCTAATAACATTGAACGTGAGATACATGCAGATGAGCTAATCTGTCTGATTGTGGATAATATTTTCAGAAATGTGATACTTCAACCAAAGAATTCTGCTTTAAGAGAAAATGATGGAACCATCTCAAATTCGGTTGATTTATCTGTAGACTAATTGTTTCTAAATTGAAAATTGTCTATTTTTCTTGAAATGCGTCCAAAATATAAAAATTTAATATAAAAGAATCTTAGATTCTGAATAATAAGATGATGTTTGAAATCTTGCAAATCATTAACAAACTCATATAGGTATATTAATAAACGCTTGAATTACCTAATCGAGTAAGCTTTAATATTTTAAGATGTAGGTGTGAGTTTCGGTGTGAATGTGCTGTGCTATCTCTACTAACATCCACATCTAAATCCCCTAACATCATGAGAAATTGAAACTTAGGATAATCGCTTTAGCTTTATCAACAACTATTAAAACTTCAATTAAGGAGAAACATACTTCAGATACACACAAAAGAAATTGTTTCGTATCTCAAGTAAAAGCACAAAGTACTTTTTTTGCTACTTAAGTACAAGTAAAATACTTTTACTTGAAAAAGTACGAAATGTCCAAGTACAAACACTTTCGTCCGACTTCTGGTTGCGTAAGCTGTGTTCGATACTATAAAGACTCGAAGCGTTATCAAACAAAATCCTAGGAGATCATTTATGCGGGGCCATCGTTATTTTCTAACGGGAATGAGTATGCTGCTAAATCACAGGAAACTTAAACTACTTTACACTTATGGTTGCTTGCTGTAATCGAAAAATACAAAGCAAAATTTTAAAACTAAAGACATTTCAACGAAATAGCGATATTTCAAGATAAGCGCGACTTGTTTCTTTTGTTGAAGACACCTCTCATGATAGTTATCTTTATCATAGGGTTTCGAATAACAATAATAAGAGAAGTATCTTAGAGAGAATACGATTTTTCAAGACCAATCCACTTGAATTCTATTAGTATCAGGCACAGAAATATTACCCAATTAAAAATATTCAATCTAAAGGCATTATCCTAAGCATATTCTCCAGTAAAAACGCACTTGAAGAGAACCCCTTCCATGAAAATTTCCTGAAACACTTGTTTTCTGCACAGTATCATATCCAGTTTTCAGCCATATCAAACCTTTTCAAATGCTAAAAAAATACGATTCTGAAGGATCTTTTTTCTATGGTAGAACCTATAGAGCAAATTGACAATTCCTACTACAAGAGAAAGAATGAATATTATGATAAGATTATAATACGAGAGGAGGTTAACGGTACTATTTAAAGAGAGGAAATCTGTTGGACAATGATGATGAAAGAGGCCTTCTGAATAGAATGTACTTTCAAGACACTTACATGTGCTCGGTGCATCCGTGACTAAGCTTGTTTGCTAACGGTTCAAATAATGATGTAATGTATCGACTTTTGCTCAATGTAAAAAAACGTAAAAAATATTTTGCTTGTATACAGATAGTAAAAAATAAGTTTAACTTATGCACATTTATCCGTATATGTAAAATAGTCATGATGTATTGTGATTTTTTTTTCTCATATCAGTATTATCATTGCTTTGCTCGTTCTCTACCTCATCGTTTGAATAGCTTGATCGACAGAGGAGAGAGTAAATCTATTGTTGGAAAAATGTGCGTTTTATCACGGCTTCATTCGTTTTTTTCCTATCGTTTTCACTATATCGACAAAAATAGTAATGCTTCACAAGCGATAGTATGATGCTCAACACCGTTGGTTCTCATTAAATCAGGCATCAATTGGCTCTTCTGCATACAAAAGCAGACAATCGATTTCAACATCAGTGTCGAGATCACTGCGTGGTCGCAGCCACTTTCCGAACTTTTTTCAGGATTTATTAGGATTTCTTACTAAATTCTGGTATTCATTTTGGTTTCGGAATTTATTAGTATTTGATGGTATGTCTTTGGATCGTAGTATGGGGAGATTTGTATAACAAACCTGGTGAAACAATAATATATTCAGAATAGATCCGGTAGGGTACAATTACTCGGTTTTATGTAGCAGAATTTTTAATAAGGATACCGATAGGATTTTTAGCATATCAAGAAAAGGAAAGTCTGAAGTAAGAAAAAAATTGGACCGAATAAGGATTGAAACTGTAAATGTAAAAAATGAGTAGCTATCGCTCTAGTCGCTGAGGCTCCAGTGTTGTTAGTTAGTTGCAAAAATTTTAGAACTGTGATTATCGATATAAATCGATTCTGCCATCTTTAGAATGGATCCACTGAGGGATCCATTTATCTTAGGGAGTTATATGTTATATGTCGACGAATGTTGGTAGAGACACTTGTATCTAGAGTAGATCCACTGACAGAAAATAATTCGTTAATGAATTGTTTAATGTTCAGGAGTTTTTAGGACAACCTCTGTGATACGATAACGTTTTGAGAATAAATCCACTGAAAAAATAACCCAACAGTAAATTAACTTATATCGACATGCGTTTAGATTAGTCTTATAAAAGACATTCTACTCCTATCATGCGTAATATAGATAAAAAATATTCCGTACCTTTAAAAAACCTAATAAATCTCAACAAAATAAGACTCACAAGGCTCTCGTTCCATTACTTATCATAGCTTGCCTCCCGAGTTCAGGTACCATTCAGGGTACCAGTCGCATCGTCGGGCACATTATTAACTTCAGACACGATTCTAGGGCCTATCACGGCGGTGGTATGCAATGCGGCTTCTGCTAGGCCCTGCTTCCCGTCCGAATTTCGGAGCCAGCTCCGTCACCCATCTAGCTTTTCCTGTCGGACCTGCATCTGTTCAGGGGCTTCTTGAGAACTGATCAGAGCTCGAACACAAGTATTTGTACATGTACTTTTTGTACTTTTTCAAGTAAAAGTATAAGTACCAAGTACTATTTACAAGTACACATACAAGCATTTAGTAAATCTAAAAAACACTTGTACTTGTACTTTCAGAAAAGTACTTAGGACTTACACTTATGAATCGATCATACAGTTTCAGAATTACATTTTAGTATTAAAATTTAGCTTTTATCAAAATAAAAGAAGACTGATATAAAATTAATTGTCACTTGAATAGACTGGCAGAGTTTCAGATTGTTCTACAAGTTTTCGTTAAAATAGACTTTCATGTTCGAAGTATAAAATTTTTAAAAGTTTCAGCCACATTTCAAAAGAGATCTGATAAAATGCTTGCATAAGTTCAATATGCTAAGGCGACTTAAAAAAACATTATCGTTTATGCATCTCACTATTCATTTCGAAGAAGTTCAAAAAATTCCACAAGACTATTTTTACAAGAATCATGTAGTGACTTCACTAACATACGCTGAAAAAGAGTTGAATTACCATTTTACATCCATATAGATTGTTAGCAGACGGTACAAGAATTATCATAAACAGTTTATTAGCATAGTCATCATTACAGACCACATTTTATATTTATACATCACGTAAAAGTACAAAATAAATACTTTTTTGTACTTAAGTACAAGTACAAGTAAATTGTTTTCAAGTGAAAGTACAAGAACATTTTTCCAAATATAAGAAAAATACATTACTTGTTGTACTTGCACTTGTGCTAGCCCTGGAACTGATGCTCATCATCGTTTTAGTTGTAGTTGCCTTATTGGTCTCAGCTTTGGTCTCTAATTCAGAGTGGACCAACAGTGCTGACTTTGAACTGAGCACAATGCCCACTTCGGATGGGCTTTGGAACAAGGATTAGTTATCTCAGCTTTCGTCTCGATTGAAAAATCGACCCTGATCACTACCTCATAAACCTGTTACAGGCTCGGTTTCAGAACTGAGCCCAACACCGCTTGTGGTAGTGATAAACCGCGCCACTTCTGCTCGGATTCACTCCCAGAATCAAATCATGTTTAACATAGGGCCTAACATCTCTCCCGAATTCCGTAACTGTTCGGTGTTTGCCTTCGTTTCAGTTGCAGTTTAATTAATTTTGTTAGCTGGAATCTCGGCTTTGAACTAGCTCTAGAGTCTCGATCGAGTTATTACTTACAGTGTAGGCTTCGAGCCCATCAACAATGCCTGTCTCTGACAAGCGTCAGAACAGAGACTCTAATCCAAGCTGTAGTAGTGGTGGAGAAACTTGTTTTAGTTTCATTTTCTATAAGCACACTCATGTGTGGTTCAATCTCAGTTTCAGAATGGATCTGAGTCCTGGCCTCATTTTTCGTTAAGACGCCAGCTTCAGACCTGATTGCAGCGGCGATGGCAAATATGATTTCTTTTGGGTTTCACTTCCCGCTTGAGTTACAGACTACCTTAAATGTCGTCAATGGTTTAGCCGTTACGTGACACTCTTCAGACTCGATCATACGGACGGTGGCGGTCGCCACTAGGGATGCAACTGTGAAGGTAACCAGCCTAATCAGTTACAGTTGTACTGATAACCGTTTCTTACCGGGAACCGATCTACCAGTAACTAGTCTTTACCGGTAACCAGATTATACCAACGGTATCAAGCATTTACTGGTGAAATGGGAGTTTCTCGTCACCATTGCATCCCTACTCAGGATTCTGATTGAGTCTTTTTTCGAGTCTTGGAGTCCCGTGACTACACATTGTCTTCAGGGTTTTATTATTTTTTCAGAAAAGCAGAGTAAATTCTAGAGCCGTCCCTCGGCTATTTTCGATGTTACATTCTTGGCATCAGACTCGATTCTGATGCCCATCTTGCTCACGATTTGAGATAGAGGCTATAACTTGGCTTTAATACACTTTAGGATTTCAAATGTGGAGTTGGGTATGGATCTGTGCGGGCATTGGTATAGGTGTTATGCGGTATAGGAAAGACGCATATCCACACTCAACAATAGTCAACAAATTCAATCTAAATCATCATCGTTTTTTTTTCGATTAGTTTATAATAAAAGTAGACTTTATCACTTGAAGAAATAAGCATGATATGGCCACAAACAAAACATGAGCTTGTGAACTTCTATATATTGTTTGAGAAAAATATGCTACATCGTGATATATTTGAAGTGTATTCTCTAGTGAATGTTGTTCTAATTTTTAATGCTTGAAAATATTTAAAATAAAAAATAATTAATCTATTTTTTGTAATCATTTAGGACCAACTACTGTAACTATATTTCGTCAGTTTACTTTTGATTATTTAATGATAGAAATCGAAGGAAGAAGATTTTAATATACGAAAATACTTTTTTAAAGATATTATTCAATTATTTTATTTTAAGCCAATATATTCATTTTTATCCAAGAGATCGAGTCCGACCTGTGAATCTTACCGGAAACCATTGAATCCAATACTGGATTCTTTGAGAATACGACATCTTTCATAAAAAACCGATGAAATTCGATCCATTTTGTGTCGGATTCTCATGCACAGGATTCCAGTTCGGATTACGTCGGAAAAGTTACAGTTGAATTCTTGCGACACCAACAATCAGATCACATCGCATCCGTTCAGAGCTACCTTTCGGAAAAGCATGAAAATTGTCAGATTGTAGAGCCGATACAGTCAGATTTCATCAGATTCCACCGACAGAATACCGAATCGAATAATGCTGGAAGCGATCCCGTCAAATTCTCTCAAATTCGACAATCCGGTAACATCGGATTCACACCAGGTGTCACCATCCCAAAAAATCCTATCGGATCCTTATCACTCCGTTTCTTTCCGATCCGAAAATCATCGGAAAACCGAATACCCTAGTTTTCCACAAGATTTAGTGTAACTCTACAGAATCCTGAAGAAGAACGACCAATTCCAGATGAGGGTCCGATAACTGGATCTTCCTCATCATTACAAACATCAGCATTCACAGAACTCAGAAGACGCCTAATGCATGTAGTTCAGACGGAATATACAATTGGCGAAGACCGATTACAATTAAAAATGTTTCCTCTCGAACGACCAATCACCAATTTCAATTCACAAAACATAAACAGAGAGCAAGACTCATACGCATCTTTTCCTCATAAGACAATCGATTGCAGAAAACACGAAAATACATCAATAAGCTGATCCAAGAAACAAATCAAAGAGCCATTCCTCACTTCCTCACTACTGAAACACTCCAACCTACTAACACCACCAACGAAACAGACATCTCAAAAAAAAACAGACAATTTCAATATCATACCGGAACAAAATGAAACAACATTTCGTCAACGCACAATAACACATCATACTATTCATGTCATTGAATCTGAAACATCTCGAATCCCAAAGTCATCACTTCAACCTACCTAGTTCATACACCACACTATTCGACTACAAATAACTTAAACGTTTTCTCTACATAAAGACTTCTTAACTTCAAGCAAAAATGGAAATCAAAAGAAAACCGTGTTTTTTAATCAACACTGCCGAAAGATACTACATATTGTCTAGACGAAGTTTTACGAGAGCGAGCACCCTAAGATCTCTTTCGCCCATTTTCCATTTTCCGAATACAAAAATTCTGGGACTTAGGCTCATCTCTGAGCACGTGGAAAAATAACAGTCCTCTATCCTTTTCCCCTAACAAGATATTTATTTTACTTTTCTCTACAACCATTTCTATGAAAGTGAGCATTAAATATTCACTTTTGCTCAATCTTCGTTCTCCATGAAAAGAAATATCGTCAACTTCACTAAATCTTTTAGAAAATGAAGAAATCATATTGTTCTATCTTTTTTTAGCCGAATGAAACAACCAGCTTGACATTTTCGGAAGCGGTTTCTTGAAAGTAAGCATTCTATGCTCACGTTTCCTCACTCTTCATTTTACAAATCAATGAAAGTTTTTGTACTTTCGAATATCTTCGAGAACAAAAAGATATCGTCTCCCTATATCTTTTTCCAGAAATTTGTTCTTCATTATGACTTTGTCTAGATACGTTTCAAGGAAAGTGAACATTATACGCTCACTTTTGCTCACTTTTCATTTTCCAAAAAATGAAAGTGTTTTCCCGTTTCGAATATCTTTCAGATCGTATCAAAATCATCGCTCTCTATCTTTTCCCACGAATATGTTATTCACTATGACTTTGTCCCGCGATTTCTTGAGAAGTGATCGTTCTATGCTCACTTCTGCTCACTCTTTATTTTTCAAGATATGAAAACGTTTCCACTTCCAAACGTTTTTCAGATCGTATTAAAATCATCTCATTCCGCCTTTTTCTTTGAAAGTTTTTTGAGTTGGAGTTTCGCCACACGGAATTTTTTGAAATGTGAGCATTTTATGCTCAGCTTGGATCGCTTTTCATTTCTGAACTGTGGTAGTAAGAATCAAAGGCTTGATGCGTGGTACAAAATCCGATCATACAATCTATGTCGCTGAGCACCATCGCTTTCAGGAATGGTACACAAATTCCGTCGTACACACCATGGTGCAAAGGAACAAGCATGCGCATCGTGGTAGCTGGGTCCATCACTGCGCAGATGATGTAAGTCAACCTATGGATCGTACCGGAAAGTATCCGATCCGATAGCCAATTGCTTCGGAAACCGATGTCTTCTGTGCAAAAGCAGATCGGATCGAACGTGGTTTGTGTCGGAATGCTCTACATAAGAATCGGGACTAGATTACGTCGGAAAAATCCGATCACCAGATGGAAATGGATTTGAAATCCGTCCGGCAGGATCCGACACAGCAAGATTCACTTGGGTGTGGGAGAGAGAGTATCGAAAAGAAAAAGTGGTATATGAATAATTTCTATTGACCATTTCTTTGCAATTGGTGCTAAGAAATCACAAAGAAATATAGTATCGAACAATTGTTCTCTTTCGTTCCTTGCTGTATCTACCGAATAAACAGATTTATTTCATCAAATTAAAACAAGAATTTTCTGAACATTGCTAAATATCTTCTCGATTTGGCTCAAAATGAACTTGGATGTGGAAATTCTGCAATAACTATCGATGAAATTTTTTTCTTAACGAATATTCAAAGTTCTAAAGTCATTTAAAGACAGCTACTTCAATGAGCCGTATCCTTATAATGCTCTCGAATTTGAAGATGAATATAATGCAGTGACTCATACAGAAGAGAGCAACGATGAAATGGATGATTATAATGAGAATGATCATTCCGATTTAAAATATCGTTTTACATTGGAAGCAATGGAAAAAATAATCGAATGGGTTGACCAACATCCGAATGTCAGATTTGCAACTATTTCCTATTATTTTGGAAAAATCAAATCTATGACTTATATTAAAAGATTTAGAGAATATATCGAAAACAAAGGCATAAGATTAGAAAAATTAAAAGAAATTAAAGAATTTATATTTAATGAATTTTATCTGAAAAGAACAATTGAAAAAGAAGCCGTTCATGAGGGTGATCTGAAATTTTATGCAATCCAAAGAGTAAGAGTATCAAGGTGGGATACATTTACGGCAAGTAAATCCTTTATCAATACTCGTAAAAGGAAAAACAGAATATCATCGAAAAGATATAATAAAATCATTACTCGAACTAAACCAAACAGAAATGTCTGCAATTTAAATGGAGATTAAACTTTTATTTGAGCTTTAAATTCGTATGGCTTAATATAATATACAGATGCATTTTAGATGCTCAAAATTGGATCGCAAGTAAAAGAACTGTAATACCAAAGTATTCTTCTCATCAAATTTAAAACAGGGATCACTGTTCATTTCAATAAGAGTATGTCTCACCAAGGACCGATTCTTTTCCTGGTGAACGAACAAAAGAAGTGGCTGTTAAAAAGAAACACAACTTAACGCATTCTTATACAGTACAACCTGTTACATCAGCTGATGGTCGATTATTAGATAAATTCTTATTCATCATCCTTCAAGAAAAAGAAAATGAATTCGGTAACAGAGTAGACAAAGATTTAATTATACCACCAAATGTTGTAGTAGGAGCTTCAAAGTCAGGAAAAAGCCATCGTAAAAAACATTACGCGTTTTTAAATGAAGTGTTTCGTCCATCGATTGGTAAAAAATTTCTTCTCTTCCTTGATACTTGGAAAAATCAAACTAATCTAACCAAATTTAGGGCAGTATTTCCTAATCAAGACAGTCAATTATTGATTCTACTTGAAGGATCAACCGACTATATTCAACTACAAGATCTTTCTTGGTTTCGCTCATGGCGATTTATTCATGAAAAGATCGAACATTGTGTTCATGTTAATCGAACAGAAATGACTATAAATGATCCTAAATATTTTATTAACATCCATTCTACTATCCACAATCAATTATCTGCTCAGCGATACAAAAATCTCATTAAGAATGGATTTATACAAGCTGGAATAACAAATGAAACGACTGGACAGATTGAAAAAAACAATAGATGTTTGCTGCAAATTTTATGATCTGCACTGTTTAATTAATAATTGCAATGAACAAACACTCTTAACGTGAGCATGGTGTGAAAAAACTCTTTGTTGCTATCATCTGATTAAAGGATTACATCTACACTTGTAGTACATTTGTCAAAATAGTATATTATATAATCTATTGTTTTCAGTTGAAAACAAATCGAAACTATTGGTAATTCAGAGATTCTGATAACTGCTAACTGATCTTTATCTGTATTGATACGACTTAAGTTCCTGAAGACCTCGAAGCTAATGTGATATTAATGTTATTGATAAATCTCAGGAAGATTCTTGACCTCTACTATTGAAATAGTCAATTGATTTCATAAAAAAATCAATTAAATAATCCTAATGTTCCTGTATACCCAGACCGTGAGTACCGCAAAAATCGAATACCTTTCTCTAGGCAAGCCAATGGCAGCTAAAATTTTAATCTTGTTAGTTTGACGCTGAAAGCTTTCATTTGACCCAAATATATGCCATCTCTTTAACTGACAACACAAACACCACCATTGTTAGATAATAAGAAACGTCTGAAGTACTCTCTGGAAGTCTTAACAACCAGTTTTTCACCTGAAAGTTCATTAAAACTCGAATTACCTTCGTCAAAAACAAGTTGATCTTATGCAGAATTTTTTTGTCTGTCAGAATCCATGCGAATGTCTTAGATATTCAAATGTTTTTCTATCGATAAATGCCAAATACCGTCCGAATTAGGCGGTATTCTAACAAATACTAATCTTTCGAGTTTTATATAGATATAGTTTCTCGAGGTTCAACATCGAGATTTTTTCACTAAATATGTGATTCATTGTGCACTTTCTTATGAGATCATTTTTAGCTTGAAATTCAATACCTAGCAAAGCAACTTTGCTCTAACCGTTTATCTTGATAGTCAACTTAAGTCTCTTTCGACTAGTATTTAATGATTTCCGAGTCAGAGAAACCTCTTCTGACTTCAAAGGAATGAGATATTATAAATCATCACGAGAAACTGAGTTAGCTGATGCATATTTAAAAGTGTTTAGGTGAATTTTTTTCGGTCAAATTTAGACCCCCGGTCTCCTCAGAGATATATGGAAAATGAGTTTTGTCAAAATAACTATTTAAATGCATAGATAACTCGGATTAGACCTCAAAGTGGCATTTTACAAGGTCACAATTACATTTCCGATGTCTGAATCGTTTTTTTCATGGAACTCGTTTCTTGATATATTCCTGAGAGAAACTATGAGTAGAAATTTGATCGAAAAAAAGTCGTGAAAACAATTTTAAACATACATAAGCGAAATCAGTTTTTAGTGATGGTTTCGAATGTGACATTCATTCGAAGTCAAAAGCGATTTCTTATGCTCGAAAATCATCGAAAACCAGTCGAAAAGACGTGAATTGACTATCAAAGAAATTAATTAGAGGAAAACTGTTTTACTAGGTATCGAGTTTCAAACTGAAAATGATCTCGTAAGAGAGAGAGCACATTGAATCACAAATTGGTTAAAAAAATCTCGCTGGTGCATTCGAAGAAACTATAGCTTCACAAAACTCGAAAAGTTATTTTTTGTAACAATATCATTCAATTGGGGCGATATTTGGCATTTATCGATGGAAAAACACTTGAATATCTAAGACACTCGCACAGATTCTGACAGAGAAAGGAACTCTGCATGAAATTAACTTGCTTTTGGCGAAGATAATTCGAGTTTTAAAGCCTTCCTCCTCTTGCAAATCGATCGTAGCACAGGTACGTGTAAATGATATAAAAATTTTTAGAATATGTTGGACCTATGGCGGAGAAGCTATGATAAAATCTTCAGCCCTGTATGATACATTTGAGGGAGATATTCACCAAAAAAAGGTCAAAATAGCATATTTGGCAAAAAGAATATTCTGTCAAGACTCGTCTAACAAATTTATTTATTTATTTATTTATTTATTGTTTGAAAGAACATGTCAAGATGCAGTGCACCAAAGAGTCTTTTTTAAATACTTACTTTCTTAGCAAAAAAAGAGAAACACACGTTTAACGACCCTTAAAGCTCAAAATAAATGGGTACTTTTCTATGGATGTGTTTTCTTATATGATAATAAAAAAGCTTATTTCAAACAGAGGACTCTTTGCTGCACTGCATCTTAACATACTCTTTCAAACAGAAAAAATTTAAATATATAGAAGAAGCGTGGATAGAGAATTCTTGCTTACACGTTCCAGAAAGCATAAACTAAGCATCAAAGAAAAAGATTTTCTGTTTTACCTGAAAATGCCTTCTATTTCGAATAAGGGATGAAAGAAATCTTCAAAAATTTTCAGAAAAAAAGAGGCACAGAATAAAACTTTTTGTCGTTTATGAAATACCAGATCACAGACTATCTTTCCATGCATTTATCTTAATATCGAAATTTCTGACGAAAATTGACTTTTTTGAGAAGAGAGGCCTTAATGGACTTGCAGCTTAAGAACTGGTTTTTAAGACTTTCAGAGAATGCTTCAGATGTTTCTTATTATCTAAGTACTTTTGAAGCGAAATATAATATTTTTTATCAGCACATTTAATGCTATCGAACTATAAAGAGTTCTAGTAGAACGACAATTAATAAGTCTTCTCAATATGTGAGCAGCACTCTAGATGTGAAAAATTGAGCCGTGAGAAAGTACAAAATCAACTAGAGCAAAACAATTAGGGCTGGATTTCTTTGATCTTAGAATTTGCCCCATTGCATTATTTATTATAAGAAGCTCTCTCATTCTATCTTTATTTTTTAAAGACTAAATGATGCACTTATCTTTACCCTTCAATATACAAGGGAGTAAAGATAAAGTGTCACTTCTAAAATGAACGATAACCGTTTCTGAAAAAAACTATAGAGCACTTATTTTTCGTACAGTGTCTTATTCAATTTTTCGCGAGACCAAACCTCTTAAAATGGTCAAAGAATAAAACTATGAACAGTTTTATTTCTAAGTCGAAAATAGCAAACCAGATTGACAATAGTAACAATAAATCCTTTGTGAGTTGATTTGCTTTATAATAGCTGATTTTTTTGTTGTTCATTTCATAAAGGATCTCGAAATGTTGTCAGCACCAGAAAATAACTGCCATGGTAAGAAAATAACAGTGTACATTGTAAATGGCACTACTTAACCACTGAAAAATCTCCTCTATGCTTATTACTAAAGAAACCTAAAGAGACTACAGTTTTTTATATACATACATTTGCTCGTTGTATTCGTAGACAATATTGCTTAGTCATGACAATAATACCACTTTAGTATCGATCTTGTTCTGTGCTTAAACTAAAGCATAATCTCGCGTATATATACTTAAATAATCGGTTTTTCTTCGTGCATTCAACCGTATCGCTAAAAAATGATGAAAATAATATCAACACATGGCTTGATTTTTGCGGTGTGAGATTTTAACGATTGTTTGCTTGCTCTTTCATTTGTCGTTCGTACAACCGAAAGGGACTCCTACATAAACAAACCAGTGAGTATCAAGGTACGCGCAAAATAACGATGATAATAATCTCACGCTATACCTTTGTTTTGCTTGTTCACTCATTCGTCCTTCATACTAATACGATAACAATACGAAAAAATAGCATCGCCATGTGCGCATGACAATAACATGCATATAGCCAAAACAGAACTTGTTTTTTTTTCCTTGGTAAGAGATGTAACCTTGAATTGATTGAATATTTTGAGTGTTCATTTTATATATTTATTTTTGTGCGCGTGGATTTAAAATTTAAAATGAAATAAAAACAAATCAGTTGAACTAATTATAATATTTGTATAATAGTTATTTGAATAAAATAATGATTTGCAGTTTCCACAATTGAATTTATCCTCTTCAGATGTTGAATATGAATGCATTTATTTTGCCATTTTAATTTCTTTTTCTTTTCTTTTTAATATTAGCCATATGGTAATCAGACGGCAAGAGGATGAAACTGCTAGGAGTTATGCACTAGTGGTCTTCTTTCTCGCATTGCTATGGCTTTCTTAACATTATAGATGCTTCACATAGAAGAGAGAGTCGTTGTGCACTAAAAATATGATGACAATTATCGACTTCGTAATGGTGATCTAAACAAATTCTATAATTCATTGTTTATTTCCCACGAATCTCATTGTAAATGACAAACACTTTCTTCAAATCAAATTTACATTAATATGCTTTGTCTTGATGGTGTGATACAATCTCGCATTCGATTTAATATTGTTATGTATAATTACTTCTTTGTGTTTTGATATACAGTTATTTAAACTTGGTTTTGTTTTCTCCTTTATAAATCGCTTCACACTTCCATATTACTTCAAAAATATTCGATTTGGTCTTTGTTTACCTAAATTTATAACACCTGATTGAAGTTTAATAGGATAGGAAACAAATATTTTAATTTTTAACTGTTGCGATTTTCGTTTTAGCACTCCTATTCCATATACAAATAGTAATTAGAATTAGGTGTTTGATTTCCTTGCTTTAAACATTTTCATTTGTTCTAGTTTCATTTGATTTTATGGTTTCTTCAATATATTTATTGATGTTATTTGTTAGATATTCCGATTTTATAAAAATTCCTTAAAGTTAACTTATTTTATCCTGTTGGTTATTATAATAATTGGTTGCAGCAATTATTTGGGATGCCATTTTTTTTCATAATATTAATTCTAATACATTGTTCGTGATCGCAATAGTAGTTCAATAACCTATCGGATGCAGTGTGCTTTCTTTACCATTCGATTTTTATCGAATTATGATTGTTTTTTGACAACTTCGCATGAAGAAAGTGAATGATATTATTTTTTCATATTCATAAATGGGCCTAATGTTACTACTAGTTCTCAGGAATTTAAAAAGTAAAAAATTTTTAACGATTTTTCGTCATGTATTCATTCGTGTAAAATTTAGCTAGAATGGGTTTCAAAGTGTTACTCATAGCTAAACCTTGTTTTTATCTATAATATTTCCCATCAAACTGGCAATAATTATTGTCTAATAATAATAATAATCTTTGTATTAGGCCTGTTTTAATCAAATTTAATGCGCAGAAATTTTTAGAATCATCTGTTCTATTTAGAGCTACACACTAAGTCAAAATGTGTCGCAAGTGTCGTGTTTTGCGACACAAGGAGCTCACTGCGACACATATTCTCCAGCAGGACCACGACACATTTCGTACGACATATGCGACACATTTTCTATTGGTCCTTTTGGAAAATCATATTTCGATGTTTTTTTTTCAATTTAATTCCATTTAATTATTCCTATTCTAAAAACTCAAGCTGGTCAGATCCTTGGATCTGTCCAATCTCGACTTGATCTGATTTGTATCAGACCGCTTCAGAGTAGTCCTCTCACGATCATAGATCGAGATTGGCATTTTCTCGATAAAAAAAAAATAATCGAGAAATAATCTAGAAAATAAAAATAATTTGAAATTTTTTTTTCTATGTTAAACCACGTTGTTTATATATGACCATGTGTGCATAATAAAACGGTGAACGAATAGTCAGCAGACAGAACGCGACAAATTCGTATACGACACATTCTAAGCACGACGCATTTTTCTGCTGGAGTGTGCGACACAATAATTCACGACATATAAACACGACACATTTTTATTTAGTGTGTATATCTATCCCTAGTCGAACTTTTTTATTCAAGCGCTTGCCAAGACTTGAGCTCAAGATGTGTCCATAGCGCATGACGTTCTTGCTCAAGATGTTCATGTTTTTCATGCGCATGCCACAAAAAGTTCGACTAGGGATAGCTCTTCTTACAAATATGTTCGTAAATAAATGCTGTACATCTTGAATTGTTCGTCTTAATTGTTGAATAAATGACAAAGCATATTTTGATGCAGGTGTAAGAATTGTATATCTTGCATTTGTCATTGATGGCATTGGGCAATATTATTTATGTACTGTAGGTTGTCCTCTTGGTCCTGGTATATGTGTAAAACTTGAAACTTGAGTTCAAGTTTCAACTTTCAAGCTTCAACTTCCATGCTGCTAGAATATTCATTGGGTAAGCGCTTTTCCTCACCTAACACACCTTTTATTTCAGTGTCGCGGCGTGGAGACGCGAAGTGACCCATACACGTCTCTGTCTACACAGTTATTCCCACTCAGTCCGGCATGGTAGTTCGAGCTTGTCACATATTTCTTGCAGCGTCCCAGATAATGTGTAAAGCATCTCAATCAAAACTTGTAGCATCCTAAATGATGCCTGTAGCATCTTAGGCGATGTCTGTAGCATCATAGGTGATACTTGTAGCATCTTAGGTAATGCTTGTAGCGCCCTAGATAATCCCTGTAGCATGCCAGATGATGCTAGTAGGAATCCAGACAATTTCTGTCCATGTTAGGTAATGCTGATGGCATTCCAGGCGTTGATTATTCGAAAACTTGAAACTTGAAATTTCAGTTGAAATTCGAAACTTCAATTGAATTCAACTTTCAAGTTTGACACTAGTTTTTTCCGATTATAGACTTCTGAATACTCGCGTATTACTTCATAAAAATTCGAGTTGGTCTTTTGTCTAACTTGGCTCGTAACTGCTGTTTGAGGCTGATTAGATTAGCAGAAAAATATTTTAACTTTTTATTGTTTTATTATCTATCTTAGTACTCCTTTTCGATGCACAAACAGTATTTGTAATTTGGCTATTCATTTCATTGATTTTACCCTTTTTTCTTCCATTTTCATTTTCATTTTCAATTTTCTTTAATATATTCATCAATGGTATGTGTTAAGTAGTCCACTTCATATGATTTGAATTAAGTTTATTTAAATCATCTCATCGGTTATTATTATTCTCATTTGTTGTCTCAATTAATTCGGATGTCATATTTTTAATACTATTTCATAACCAATCGGATGCTGTGTTCTCCATAACATTGAAGAACACTTGTATTATGATTGTTTAATGGCAATGTCGTATGAAGAAAATCATTGGTATTACTTCTTTCATATTCATAAGTTAATTTAATTTTAATTTTAATTTTAATTTGAGTTTTATTTTTATTGAAACGTTCAACATATGATTCCACTTTTTATAGACATTTGAATGCTTTTCCTTTGATCATTTGTTCAGACAGATAATAAATTTTAATTTTTCAAATTTTTTCATTATCAAATTATATGACTCTTCGTTGCTGTACGCAAGTTTTTCAGATAAGCTGTAAGAGATTTACAGTACATAAAATAAATTATACATTTTACAACAGAGTAAACTGAAAAGAAAACAAACACTCTTTTTTTTTGTTTTCTCTCCTAGCTTTACTAGTGATACGAATAAAGCGGCAACAGTAATAGACGGGATTGATGAAGTATTTCCGAATCAATATTAGCGTTTTGCTCAATCGAAAATAGCTGTTGGTTTTGGTATGTTAATGTTGTTCGCTTTTTCTTTTGATTTGTTATTTTGTTTTATCGAAAACTTTGCTCCGAGGCTGTGCCAAGGTTATCATTTCCAGTAAATGATTCATTAATTAATGAATAGATTGTTTCGTTTATTTTTCTTTTATTCCAATTCTTCTCTGATTGAACAAGAAAATCGTTATCAGTGTTAAGTAAACATTGATGACGATTTTGTTCTACGCATTGTATCATTTCTTATTTGTTATCAAGGTTTGTGGATGGTGTGTGTGGATGCGCTCTAAAAAAGAAGGTTTTATCGGAATTCTATAAAGAGTTTCTGAGTTTGTCACTATATGAAACCATTAACAGGTTTCTGGAAAAGGGTTTTCAAGCTCTCGGAAACCCTCAAAAGCATTCAAAAAAGCTCCAGATCCTGAAAACACAATAGATGCTTTCGAGACTTCGAAAACATTGTATAGGTTTCTGGCAACTACCAACAAAACTATTCACTAATCTACAGTACCCGTCAGAAGTCCCTGGACATGTCAAAATCCAGGTAAAGCTGAACCATTTTTAATGAAATTTTTACCAGAGATAGAGCTCGAAAAACTGTGTTCGCAAGCACCAACCCGAGTTCGATCGACTGAGATAGGATGGGGTTCGGTTTGAAACATTGCTTTCAACTTTTGTGACTTTGATCTCAACTTTCAAAGAATTTTATCAATTTTTTCCATTTATCAATTTAAATCAGATTGTTTCTCGCATCTTTGGGGTAAGTTTGGATTTAATTTTATGAAAATTGCGTAGAAAAATGCGAAAAACAACCCAGCTTGAATTGATGAATGGAAAAAATTGATAAAATTCTTTGAAAGTTGAGATCAAAGTCACAAAAGTTGAAAGCAATATTTCAAACCGAACTCCATCCTATCTCAGTCGATCGAACTCGGATTGGTGCTTGCGAACACAGTTTTTCGAGTTCTATCTCTGGTAAAAATTTCATTGAAAATGGTTCAGCTTTACCTGGATTTTGACATGTCCAGGGACTTCTGACGGGCACTGTATATCTGTGCCCTTATTCTAACTTCTTAATGTTGATTTGAGTTTTATATCGATGAACATGTGTCCGTATTTTAATGAGACGAGAAAAAACTAAGTCCGGCACGAAATCTGTTGCTTACGATACCTTCGGTAGGTATATAATAATATCTTTTCTATTTGGAAAACCTTTCATGGTTTTGCACTAAACGTAACACATTTGCAAACCTTTAAAATGTTTCGTCCATTTATAAGATATCTTAAAAGACGTACCAAATAGTCCAAAACCTCATGAGTTCCGAAGCGCATCATCTTTTTCAGCGTACTAGAAGTTACACAAAGACACGAAGTTAGTTATAGTTCCAGGAACCTTAAAGTTTGATAGATATAGAGTCGTAGTGTTTCAATCATAGTCGTCAAGTCTGTCAAATGGATAGTCTTGAAGATAGTCTTCGTGTCAAAGTCTCTGCAGGTCGCAAACGTTTTCAAGGCTCCTTAATGTATACTCATAGATTTTGTCAAAGTCCTTCCATGTTCATATCTGTTAAAGCGCGCATCAGGAATATAGTGAAAGTTCCTAAGTGTATATGACTATTAGTTCCTAACCCAAGTGAGCAAAAAATAACGAAAGACGGCGTCCATAACTAGTCCAAAATGTCCGCAACGCCCGTCAAGTCTAGTCTGAAACGTCTTGCACACCCGTCATGACTAGTCACCTTTTGGAGAAATGTCCTTCAAACACGTCTGGACTAGTCCAGAAAGTCCTTGAACCCACCCAGTCATGTCTAGTCCATTTCGTCCTTTGAACCCGTCCAGACTAGTCCGAAGACTAAGAAAAAAGAGGATGAAGATAGATTCGAACATCCAACCCGACAGTATTCAAAACCGGACGGGCATCCTGATGGTAGACTAGGACACTGAGATAGACTGACGTCAATTTATAGTCTAAGATACCAAATTGACTCTCGTCCATCCACTAGACAATCAGAAACCAGTCGATGTCACACGACTTTGACTAGTCTGAAACGTATTTCATAGAGTCAAGACTAGTCCGAAGCGTCGTCTGCGCTCGTCATGACTAGTCCTTTTTTAAAGAGTATGTCACCCGTTCTAGTCAGACTAGTCTGAAAACTCTAAACAATCCACTTTTTTTGAATCAAATATATCTTGTTAATTCGTTTAAACTGATCAATAATGAAAGTAAGAATGCAAGTAGAAAAACTTTTCAATATCTATATCGTTTGTTAAAAATAATCAATGGATAATATCAAATACATTTAATCTATGAACTAGATAGTAGGATAACAATCGTTTTATTGCCTGTCTTGTATTCAAATCTTTCTGGATTGAGGATCAAAATTGATCTATTATATTATGATTAAGGTAATTAATAAGACGCATTTTTTCATATTAAAACTATGTCGCTCGCCAAGATATTATAAATATTTCTCTAGGTAGAATGACAATCAGAGAGTCAGCTATAATCAACAACGAGGTCAAGAATAGATAATATGCTCTGTGCATTCCTGTCTTCATATATCTTATTATATTTTGTATTTTCATATGTTGAAAATGTAAGAGCATATCAAAACTAACAAAAAAGTTGGAGTAAGTATAATGAACTGTATTCATCTCGTAGCGAGTAATATTAATTTATATTTTTTAATATTATTAGATGTACTATGTTTAAAAAAAACTGAAGAATAATTTAAATTTTTTTATGTCATAATTTTATGTTATCTTATTTTAAATATAAATTCTAATAATTTTAAATTTAAGAATATATTTAAATTAAGCAAAGTTAATTTAATTGTTAGTTGAAGATATGGTAATTTTAATTTAAAACTAAGCCATCATATGAAGAAATCTGGTTTCTTTTGAATATAAATAGCTTTTTTATTTTTACATTTAAAATTTATTTTTTTTTAACGCAACTAATTATTCCTAGTTAATGATAATCAAAAGATATTTTTCCAAAAAATATACAAATTTTTTTGAATTTGTTTTTTTAATATTGTCCAAATAATGTCATATTTTGTAAAAAATAATTTTTATTTAAATGTGAACATAAAAAACTTTAAGTAAAATTGTATTAAATAGCATCTTAGAATGATTATGACTATGTAGAAGCTAATTTCTTGATCATATGGCTCAATGGTCTAAGCGATGGGTAAGTAATACATTGTACGCATGTTCGAATCTAATCTTCATCCTTACATATTTCCATTTAGACTAGTCTGGACTCGTCCACTACACACAAGACTGCAACTTGTCCTATATACCGTCCCTGACGTCCTTACTTTTTCAGTTTTAAACTCATTTTGGACGGGCGTCGCTGTCGCCCGTCAATCACGTGATTTAGACAGGCTTCATGACGGCCAAAAATCCCGGACTAGTCATGTGCCCGTCGAATTTGAGACAAAGACTAAGCATGACGGGCCGACAGTACTAGAAAAAAGACTAGTCATTTACCCCGTCTTTTGCTCACTTGGGAAGTCATATTGTCAGCTAAAGTTCTAAAGTCCTGAAATCTGTCGAGAACTTAGACATGATGTCAGTCAAACTATTGAATCTTTTGAAAGACAGAAATATGAATTGAATGAAATTCCTCACGTATTTTCGTTTGCTAAATTCATGATCATGAAATCAAGGAAATTGGTAGAAGTTGGAAGTCTCCAAAATAGAATTCGGTTCATTTAGTCTGAATTATAAAGTCTTCATGTTTCGCGACTCATGTTAATTGATTTGACGAGAGCTAAAAGGAAATGTATATGAGAATCTATAGTTTCTCATTGTTCTGAACTTGTTTTCTTCTCTAACTAAGCAACAATGACATTTCACAGACCTTTTATTTTTTTCCCACTTTTTTCGAACTCAAAATGCTCACTATATCGAGATGATGGCATGCAGAAATGAGTTTTTGTACATATAATTCGATTAAAGTAGCAAATGTGTTCTTTAAAAGCGTTTCCATCGATATCAAAGTGAGAAACTACAACATCTGATACATCTTTTGTTTTAGCTTTCTCGAAATCTATTAGGACAAGTCAAGAGGATCTTTTATTTTGAATATTGTACAGAATATTAGGATGCATGTTTTAAAAAGTTTAGAATTTTATGATTTAAGTTTGTAGAGCTATATGGGAAATAAATTTTGTTACAAACATTCTGACGTCGTTGTATTTGTTTTAAATTCTCTCGTAAATGAAGATTTCTTCATGTTTTTCATCATTCCTCTCCCATCAATCTTCTCTATAAATCGGTTCAAAGGATCCTTAAACGGCCGAAATTTGCACTATACTTCGTTGAAATCGGCTGACAAAGATGATAATGCCTACATACAATGAAACAAATGAATGAAGAAGAGAAAATACGGCATCCTTAGAATGACCTGGCGATTGAATACAGCTCTTCAGTCCTTACAGCAAAATTTCTCATTATTTATTCAAGTTTTGTGGGTGCTGAAAGACGCAACAGCGAGTCGGAGTTCTCACGGGAACAAAGTATTGTTTTGAGGGTGTGCGTGTGAGGTGTGACTCAGCTCAGGTATGAATCCTCGCTACTGTACCAGCCACCGGCACACACATCCACAGCCTTGCTGGTTGCGAAAAATGATTTCGAATTTTGAAAGTTATCTGCCATTCTCTCTGTTTATTTACTCGAGCATGTCTAGATTGATACAACAATAGTACACCATAACCGTTGTCTTCCTAGCGAATCTTTAAAAATACAGTGCTTTGACTCGACACTGTTGATTGTTCTGTAAGGCTAAAATGTTTTTTATTTGTTGTAGAAGACGAATCACAAGTAAGCAGAAGAAATTATTATCCATGGCGCATATGGATAGGAAAATAAATAATTTTATTGAATACACCGATTAAAGTAAAATATTCAACGGAAAAATAGATTTGATTAAAGTGATTCACATTACAGTCTTGTTGTCGTTGGTGGAATAGCTAAAAACAAAACAGAATTTAAGTTTATTATTATAATAAAATACAACAGAGATAAATAATATTAATTTATTTGAAATTCGCAATAAATAAAATAAACAAGTTTCTTACTTTGTTCATTATTATCTCGTCGATCAGATGAAGCATCTTCATCTTCACCAGCAAGTTGAACAAAAATTTGTTCAAGTGTTGTTTGTGTCACTGAATATGATTCAATTATTTTATGTTCTTTTTTTCCATTCAATATTTCAAACACACTCGCCAAATTATAAGGCAATTTGGTTGGATTTTCTTCATCTGTTGATGAATAGGAAAATGGTACATTACAAAATAGCACTTCATTATGTTGATCTATTTAAACTATTACATGCAAAATTCATTCATTTCGAAATACTTTTCCTACCTTGTATTTCAAGTCCTGGTAAATCTGACATTAATTCAACTTTGACATTATCTACATTATCACCGGCTACTTTTACTTTGACAGCATATCCATTACCAAAACGATTTCTTAAATGTTGTAAATTTCCAAGGCACATAAATTGACCCATTTTCATAATACCAATTTCTAAACAAGAAAGCAGTTAGACCAATCATTGTAGGACTAAAATGTGAAACACACAATGTAGCCGCTGTTTCTAGTTTTTTTATCTTTAATGTCCTTTCTCTCAGAGATTTTGTCTATTCTACACGTTTATGCATTCGACAACTCTGTTGTTTACGAAAAAATGGATTCATTTTATTATCAAAATTCTAACAGCAAATATTGAAGTGATCATTACTCAACCATCTTCGCATAAACTTTTAAAACATATGAGTCGTCAAAATATGACATATAAGCCATCTTGTCCATATCTAATTATAACGAACGGTTATTGATATATCGTTTTAGATCGTACTTCACAAAATAAGCTATGAAGAAAAAACAGTGAGCTTTGAGTTTCAACAACTTACTAGTACATAGAGCTTCACATTCTTCCATACTAAAAATATTTATATATAACTAGATATATTAAAATCAATGGATTATTTTACCTATGACTTGTCATAATAATTGTCAAACCAACATCACGTGCAGCTCGAATTACTTTCCATAATTTTCGTTTAGCAGCTGCATCCAAACCCTAAAGTGATGTCTTAGAATTTCCCTCTTATTAAATAAACTCATACTGTTGTTGGTTCATCCAAAAATACTAATGCTGGGTTGGCCATGAATGCTAAAGCTGCACTAACTTTTCGTTTATTACCACCACTATAGATATCTAATGTAATCAATAACTTCTTATTGTCAAAAATTTACCTTAATTTTTGTACTTGACGGTTTCCATACATTTCAAGACCAAATATATTTATCATATTATTACACATTTCTGATATTTCTGATGCTTCCACACCTTTTAACCTAAATAAAACAATGAAGTTGAACATATATTAGATTGATAAGATCAATTAAACTATGTTAATAATAATGTTTCTCAATAGTTTCAATTGTTTACCTGGCAAATAAAGTTAATGTTTCTGAAACAGTAAGATCATATATGAGCCAATCAAATTGTGGACAAAACCCAATTTCTAAATCACGTTTCTATAACAGAGAAAACGATTTACATCTTGAAGAAAATATAGCTAAGTATTTACCATTTCGTTCATGTTTTTTCCATTGATAATTATTTTGCCTGATGTTGATTTAATATCATTTACTAACATACGAAATGTTGTAGTTTTTCCTGCTCCATTTGCCCCTGAAGAAATAAAAAAATATCTATATTTAATGTTAAATTTCAATAAATCATTCTATACCCAATAGACCAAAACATGCTCGTTTTTGCACATGAAAATTTAAATGATTAACTGCTAGATAATTTTGTTTACCACTAGATTTTGCTTTTCTTTTTTTAAATTTTTTGACAAGATCTTCCACAACAATTACAGATGTTTTTGACATTTCATTGTCTTGCAAAATTAATAGACGTTCTCGTCGTACATCTTCATCTAATAGCTAAAACAAACAAATTTTTAAATTACCTTAGTGAATATAGAAAGCATAATAGAAATTTATACCGAATCATTCCATTCATCTGTTAATGTTGAATCTGCTGAATCATTTCCACAACAACAACATCCGTGACAACATTGTCGAATTCTACGACGACTTTCAATCACAATTAAAATTATCCACCAAAATATAATTTGTACAAAAAATATAATAAATTGTGCACCAACACCAGGTCTACTAGTTGACATCAATGAATCATTTGTAGAAAATTTCGTACCTATTAATGAATTATATACTGATATACATCCAGTATTTTCGTGTAGTTGAATATTAGAAAGAGCCTGTTTTAAATTGACTGTTGGAAGTAGAACAGCAAAAATTGAACGAATAACATTGACAATTGTATACACTTTAGTAGGACCTGCTGATGGTGTATCATTTTTAATAAAGACAGTAAAAGAATTAACAACTGCATCAATAACACATGTAATAATATTTATAATAAAAAAATTTGTAAAACCCATAATTGATGAATTTGGAATAAATGAAAATACATAGAGAAATGGTAATGATGCTAATGTATACATAAGATACATAAAAAAAAAATAACCAGTTGCTGATGAATTTTGATAAACATGAACTTCAGCATCACTTTTTGAATTTGCTATAGCACCAATCTATATAAAAAATAATATATATTCATATACTTAATACAAAAATAAATGATCTTTTTTTCTGTTCAACTTACTTTAACAACAATCGTTAAAAGTGAAATAAGAATTAAACATAATACAAAATCAAAAATCCAATTTGAAAACCAATATATTCGTTTTTTTAAATTTGTTAATAATTGAAGATCTTTTGAATGACTTATACGTTCCGTTACTAATGTTAATATAAGAATACCAATAAATATTGCTGCTATAATACTATTTAAAAAACTAAATAATGATATTGGAAATACTTCAAAACAATAAAGAACAGATATAACTTCAGCAAGATAAGATCCAGATTTTGGATTTGTTATTATTGGTTTATTTATTGTAACAATACTTTTTGATGATGAATTAGCATAGAATTGATAGAGATTTGTTGCAGCAACACCTAAACTTGTTGGCATTGTATGAAAATTAACTGTTGAAAAATATGCATTCATTCTTAATGATGGTGATGATGATGTTCCATTATTATATGCAGCAAAACTTAATTGATATTTATTTACAAAAATATCTTCCGATTCATAATATCTTGCTCTAACATAATTAAGTACATTATCATCGGTTATATTAACAATAGTAGCACCTGTATCTGTTAAATAATTAATAAGACGTGTTTGAATATTATTTGTATTACTATTTGCATATGCAACTATGGTTTGTGAATTATAAATTGATGGAATTAATGTTACTTGAGCATCAGTAACACGTGGATTATTTGAAAGTGATGTTTGAATTTCTTTTGGTGTTGGTACAGCAGAAACAAAAAGTATTTCAGCTATAATTGATAGTAGAAAAAAGCCTAAAAATAAACTAATTTGTCGACGAGAAACATGCCATCGTTTAATTAATAATGCCCGCACACGAGTCCAAAATAGATCAAAACCATAAACACGTTGATATTGTTTACGAAAAACTAAAAAAAGTATTTATTTCATATTTCTATTTGTTTTTTTATGTAATATAATGATTCGATTACCTTGATCATCTAATTGACGTTTTGTATTCTCTTGAGTTGGATCATTTTCATCTTCTTCTTGAACTAATCTATACATTCAAAAAACAAAACCAGAATATTAAAATGATTGATTTTTTTAAATATTTACCGAAGAAAAACATCTTCAATAGTTGTCATTGATAAACCATAAGAATTAATTCCAATTGTTTGTTTATTTTGATCGAGTGCATTAATTAATAGTTCAATTTGTTTTGATTCACCACGTTTTATACCATAAACAAGTTCAGCAGCTGATTCACGTTCTAAAACAACATTACCAACATATTCTTGTATAAATTGTGTTATACGATCACTAAAACATTCTTCTTGTTTATCCACTAATAATCGATATTCAAAATCTAAGAAAAAGAAACATAAATTTCAATTTTAAAAATTACTGTCATTCTTTTCAACTAACCTGTTCGTTGTTTGAGAAAATCTGGTGTACCATTAGCTTGTAATCGACCTCTACTCATAATAGCAATACGATCAGATAAAACATCGGCTTCTTCAAGAAAATGTGTTGTTAATAATACACATTTTCCTGTTAGTTTTAATTTTCGAATAATAGCCCATATAAGACGACGATTATAAGGATCTTTGAATGAAATAAAAAATATCTATGATTTTTATTTTGATAAAAAAAGCTCTTACCAATACCACTTGTTGGTTCATCAAGAATAATAACCTAAATACAATAATAATAGAAATAAAAGCTATTAGCACAATCTCTGTAAAATTAAAATGTATGAGGGTGGAAAGCGCAAATGTCGACTTTATATACTTCCACACCCATATTAGATCATATTTCACAAAATCAACAAACTTTTGGATTATTGATTAAAGAAATTCCAATTGATAATCGACGTTTCATTCCACCTGATAAATCTTTTGATAAAGTATTTCGATCATTAGTTAATCCAATTAAATTAAGAATTATTTCAATTGATTCTTTCATTAATTGTTTATCTAGATGACGCATCTATAAAATAACCCTGATAATAATATTCGGAATAAAATTCTCTATCATACTTTAGCAATTAATTCTAAATGTTCTTCAACAGATAATTCATCGTAAAGAATGTCTAAATAACAATAAGAAAGTCTTTTGTATTTGTTATTTCAAGGATTTCTGTATTTTACCATATTGTGGACAAAAACCGAGATAATGTCGAACTTCTTCAATATGTATTTGATTATCTAATCCTTGAATAGTTACACTACCAGATGTAGGTTTTAACATTCCTCAGAAAAAAAAATCAAACAAGTTTAATTCAATAGAAATTTTTAATTAATATTAACATACCAACGAGAATAAACGTTGTAGTTGTTTTTCCCGCACCATTATGTCCTAACAAGGTACATACTTCACCAGGATAAAAATCAAGTGAAAGATTTGAAACAGCTTGAACATTTTTAAATGTCTAAATTCAACGAATAAAAATAAAATCAGAAATATTAATAATATACAAAAAAAAAACAATTTCTACTTTAGTTAAATGATCTATTTTCATAGATGGATTTTTTTTCTTCTCAATATTATTCATTTCAATCCAATGATTATTATTCGATATATCATTGTCGATTTTACTAAAATTATTTCCAATATCAGATGGTCGTACTACTGCTGATGATGTCCAATAAGACTTTTTAAATAAATAATTCCATGGTTGTGAAATACCAAATTCACCAGGATTGACACGTTCAACATAAATAGCCAGAAACATATAAATTACAGAATAGATTAACATAAGCAAAAGACAAAGACCAATATATAATCGATATTCAAATATATTTGAGTAAAGTTCTCCATATGTAACCATACCACCTATAAAAATGAATCTAATATTTTCTTCTTATTTCATATTTGTTGACTTACTACTTCGACGTTCATATTGTTCCATAACTTGTATACAAAATAAAAGACCAGCATTTGGAAATAAACATAGAAAATATCGAAGACCAACTGGTGCACGAGAATAATAATCGATAAATGTTAAAATCCAAATAATCAAACCAATTAATTTGGCTAATAAAGCTAAAATAAAATTTTTGGTTTTTTTATTTATGTAGAAAATATAAGAAATAAAATGTTACTTCGTTTAAAAAGTTGTCCAAAAAAAACAGCAAATGTCGATACTTGAATGGAATAAACAAATAAGACTGTCCATAGAACTGTCCAATGTGTATTATTAAAAACAGCTTTACTAGCACTATTCCATTGACTACTTGAACCATTAAAAGCAACTTTACTCAATAGAGTCGAAATACAAGTTAATATGAAATAAATTAACATTGATCGTGTTACCCAAACTAGATTATTGACCCAAGTACGAAGACCGAAGATTCGTAAATATTCCTAATAATACATCATTCAATTTATTGATAGCTTAAAATAGACATCGAATTTTGTTTGTTCCTTTACTTCAATAGAAATTCATTGAAGCAATGATTCATTTTCATGCGTAAATAAAATTTTTCCACTTCTTGAACATTTTATGTACGTCAGAAAAAAAAAGAAGTTGATTGACACATTCAAGATACACAAACAAAATTTGTATTAGGCAGTATTCGACGACTAACAATTTTTTCATAGAAACTTAAACAAATATGAAAAACGGCTCATGATTACTATACATTTTATTAATTAAATGTTCAAATACAAATCATCTTTTAATTCATTAGGTTGTGGAAAGAATTTTTTAGAAAAGAACATAATGAAGATTAGCATATTCATTTTGTCAATGTTTCTCTTCTTTCTCAAGCCGTGCAGTTTATGAATAAATAATCAAAAAAGAAAGCATCTACCGTGTGAAAGAGTGCAATACCTTCCATCGGCTAATTAAAAAGAAAATTTCATTTCTGTATATATGTTTATTGAAGAGATTTATAAAAGGTAATCTTAACAACAGTAATAAAAACGTAACAATATCCGATCCAAAACAATATCTCTAGAGGAAATTTTCGACAAATCTTTGAAGTTTAATACTGCCGTTAACTTCATTACCAAACATGTTTCATTAGAGTATTTTCGAAAATTATATTCATTTCAATATCCTGTGACAGTCTTCTTATAACTACTAAAACTAATAGTAAATTGGTAATGTAATCCTGAAACATATATGATAGATGTGCAGAGTAAGCTTTTTTGTATCCTAACTGAAAAAACTTTTCTAACCTTTACTCTACTCTATTTTACGGCAAGGATATGACGTAGAGTTTTTTTAAAGTGTTTGGGAGATGTGAACACCTTCTATGCACGTCTCGGACATATCGCTTCTGAAATCAGTCAGTTTCAAACTTCGGAAGCTCGTATATTTTTATTCTCTATTGTTCTAAAATGGCCACATTGATAAATACTTGCTCGACACTCAGCTTTTTTGATGATTGAGTAAGCACGAAGTCTCGTCAACCGAGAAAGATTGTTCATGAATGATAGAATAGATAAAAACATTTGAACATTTATAATTCATAAATTATTTTTTTCCGGCTTCGACTATCGTTCAATATATGAGAAACATTCAAAGATCACATATGAAACCATAATACTTGAAAAAATATTGATATCAAAGTCATAACATAGACGTTCTAATTTTACAACACATATTATCAAGTTTGCACTGAAAAAATATCTACTTTAACCGTACACCTCCAACTATGTTCAAAAAAATTTTCCAACCCTTGGTTTCTTAGAATTTTCTGCTTCAATTGGTAGAACGTCACATCAAATCAAAAGCAGATTATATCTTTTCTCCAACAATGCTTTTTTTTATTTTAATCCCTTTCCATCGCCAGATGAAATTAAATAGACTGTTGTTTACACCTTTTTTTCCTCTCTACGTCAGCATTGTTCTTTTCTCTTCCAGTGTTGTGTAATGAGAAAAAAGTACGATAAAGTACCGAGGAAGAACGAAAAGTGCGGTGACATAGTTCCTCTTTCATATACATCTAATATTTTATACAAGATCTTTATTGGTGTCAATAAAGACATCATAAATATGTTATATTTCATTTTTACCTTAGTTTTATTCGCACGTTCTTCGACGATGTATCCAACATTCAAAATAAATGTTACGACATAGATAATAGAATAAAATAATGGAACAAAGAAATTAAAGCCCGAATGAAGCTGATCCAAATAAACTTCAGGACAACCGAAATGATACATATAAATCTAAACAATAATTTTTTTCAAATTAAAAAGTAACATAAAAATATGAACTAACACTTGATATACTCTGATTGATGGTAGTTGCATATTCAATAATTGATAAATCAATAAAATATTGAACACCTAAAAATTGAGTTGTATAATTAAGCATCGTTTTATTGTCTAAAATAAATCAAGATGATTATTAAAATTCTAAATATTTATGAATACCTTGACAGTAATCTTCTGGTGAACGTTTCCAAAAATAATCACTTTCATAAAGTTTAACTTGTTGAGCACGATAATATGTAAGGCCATTTCTATTTTGTAAAAGTAATTAGATGAAAGTAATTTTTGCAAAAATAAAAATCATACTCTTGCATGCGTAATGTATATTGAACTTGATCTGGTATTGAAACAGCAGTAGTACATGAATTATCAATATTAGTAAAATAAACAAATGCAAAAATTGTTTCCAATGTTGAATTTGTTAGAGATGATAAAGTTGGATCCGTAATCGATTGAACTTAAATATAAATATTTTATATTAATCATTTTCAAGTGTAAAGTTTAATGAAAACTTATAGCCTCTTTCCGAATTTTTATCATATTTTGTTAACGGTAACAATCATGTTTAAGATTGTGTTCAAGTGACCAGAAGTTAACTATACTGAAGACTTCCTTCTTTTTTAAGTAGTCATCAAATATTTCTTTCAAAAAACGGAACTATTAAAATCTTGATAGTCGCACATTTATTCATGTAAGTATGTAACTACCTGTGTCTTTTCTTTCTATATATTCGAATCCAATGAAGCACGAGAAATTTGTTTTCTCGCTTGACTATCGACAAAACGAATGTATAGTTCTCAATGCAACTTAATATCATTATTTATAAACATACCGGTAGTAGGAAAACCAGGAACATTCTGTGCTAGATTGTTAACAGCAGTTCTTACAATTGTATCCGTACATACACTGTCTATATAATAAATATAATTGACATGTTTAAATTAAATAATCATAGCACAAACTTACAAGGATAATAATATGTTATATTAGCAGTTGTACTATTACTTAACATTGACTCATGTGGAAGAAATGGTGTTATTTGTCGTGCTTGATAATAGTTACGATCAAGAAGATATCGCATACCAAGTAGAAGAGCCAAAAATATATATGCAAGAAGGAATTCTGCTATGGTTTGACCACGTTTACGTTTTGTTAAGAGAAGCATTTTGATAAGAAGAGCCCAATATTCACCGAGAAATTTCATACATCCTCCATGACGTTTTCGACCTTCTAACGTTTCCATGATTGTCGAAATGCCTATCTAGAAAATGCAAAACAACTTTTATATATTTTTCTGCAAAATAAAAATGTTTTGAAATCGTCTGACCTTAGTATTTTTCTAGTTACACAATCAATTGTATTTTGCTCCTTCTTTTTTTCTCTCATTCCTGTTCATTTTTTTTCACACAGACAAAAATACCCGTGTTGATCACATTTGTGTGCAGAAGTACAAGTAATATTTGTCATCAAAAAGGAAAAAGCAGAAAGAAAAAAAAAAGCAACAAGAAAAGAAAAACAGTTTGCCGACTGCAGGCAAAATAACTTCTATTCTCATCATGGTTTTTAGTTGCAAATTAAATTTACTCTATTAATGTTTACCTAGAGTAACACAGGCTCTTAATTTTGCTAAATTTTCAATACTAGTTATTTCTTTGGTTTGCCTATCGTATAGAAAAACAGTTATGAAATGTGAAAATCAATCAACAAAAAGCGAAATTCTTAAAAATTTTCTTGGCTTCATTTCATCTTTTCTATGGTTATTCTTCAATTGAGAGAGAAAACACAAAAGAAAATAGAAAAAGTGACGCAAGAAATATAGATGTTGAATGAAAACCAGAGACATGGAGAGTCAAAATTTTTTAATTTAGACTCTATCAAATCTAATGTAACACTCAAATCGTTCAAGAAGGTAGTTCTAACCTATTTGTCCACGCCTGATACGTAAGAACGCACGAGAAAACATAAGTCAGTAGTAATATAAAACAGTTCGCTTGAAAATAAAGTCAATGAAAAAAAATTGATAAAGGTCGTTTAATTTGCAACTAGTTTTACTAATTTTTCATGAAAGATCTCATTGATTTTTCAAAATAACTTCGATTCACTAGCATAATTAACTTTATCTATGAGTTTATGAAAACAACTTACAGTAGGAATGAGATTCGAACGTTCTTGATCATGCTGCTATTGATAAAAATCATTACAAAATATTATAATTCATAATGCTTGTTAGAAAATCCTTACTATCTGTACACCTCTTTTTTAAATACAAACAGACTTTTGAAATCTAAATTTATCAGTTTGACAATTTTTTTTTAAACTGCGAGTTGTAAGAAAGGCTATTATAATAATGATAAAAACACATACGAGTAATGTGAAGAATTCTCTACAACAAATCAAACTTGAATAATAACGAAATGCATCCATTTTATAACTAAAAATTAACTGAGTCAATTCTGTTGTTAAAGAAAAAAACATATGTCTTGCCTTTCTTACGAAGACACCTACAGGCCAATCTAATAAATAAAGAATTTTCAATTAGATGAAAACAATGATTTTTAACTGACGAGTAGCATAAAATGAAAATATGATAGAAACATCTATTACTTCTAAAAATTGCTACATTCATTACCAAACAAAACTATGCCTTGTTGATCTTCATCAAAAAAATTGTTTAAATAAAAGAAACACATTTTCTATCATAAATATATAAAAGAGAACAAAAAGGAGTTACAATTCATTTGACTAAACACAAATAAAAATGATTGCAAGTTAAATGTTATTACTATTTGTTCGTATTTTCGTTCCCACATCAACTAGACTCACAATATATTTTCGATCGATTATTCTTGTTTTTCGCTTATCTCAGTCAATTACTCAATATAAATAAGTATCAGAATAAAAACGTTTTACGACTAATTTCGGTTTATTTTCTTTACATACAAGAATACATGAGTGCAATTGTATGATTCTATGAATGTTTTGAACTTTCAAAGTCTGTTGAGTTCTTTGGATTTCATCATATTTTTGATTTCATGAATTTTTTTGAGTTTCGATAGTTCTTTGAAAACTATGATTTCATGAATTTCTTATGATTTTATTTAGTTTCCATTGATGATTGCTTGTATATTTATTAACACTTTGATTTCTGAAATTTACTCATAGCTGATTTATTTGAATAAATAAAACTGTTGTTCGCATTAATATCTTGTGATGATTGAATAATATGTCGTTAATTAAGTAAATTAATATTATTTTTCTCAATATCATTCGGTTTCTCTTGTGTCGTGAATTTCATATTCATTTCTAGCAAATGACTTACAGAAAGAATGGGAGGACATAAGCAATGGAATTTAGGCCACTAACCGTTTATAGATTGTTCATTAGTAATTATATGCAGAAAAGCAAAATGAAATTTTTTTATAATGTAGTAAGATTTACCAAGAAGAGATGAGAACGTAACACAATGAAAAAACCTAAGAGCTAATTAATCTCATTAAAAGAACAGTTAGCCATTACAAATAATATTAACGAGATACTATCAAACAAAAGATCGAATTGATAGCAAGAGAGAGAGAGAGAGAGATAATAGCTTTTATGTTCTTAGCGTAAAATTTCCTGAGAGTATGTGAAACTGAGGCATCACTATACCGCAGGATTTGAGTTAAGATACTTGAACCGTTTGATCAGCTTTTCATTACAAATAGTAGAATATCTTTTATGAATATTCGTCGACACTGATGTGCTTTATTTTTGTTAGATTTTGTATAGTTCCCATTCTTTGAAGAATTGTTACATAGTGGATCGAATTTTTCTGTATAATTTTAATAGTGGTTTGTAGACATTTCACTAATATCAATCATGACAATATTGTTGAGAACAGATAACTGTTCATTTTTCTTTGTCCATGTTCTAAGGTTTCGAGTCTCAAGAACCACATAACATACCATAACCAAGCTCAGGTAGATGATTTATAAAATTATTGGTACACGAACATGTAATATAGATGCATACGAGTAGACGAACACAAAAGCAACATTTAGAAACAGTGTAGATATTGAGAATGCCGTATCTTTGGGTCAGTAAATAGATTATTATAAAAAGCTAAACGAAGAACAAAATCAGGTACTTCTTTTTCTGATCAATGTAAAAGAGAAGATGCTTAGTATTGAGTCTCACTTTATTAAACTCTGTTGTTCTCTATGGTAGCAGCCTCATCATGCGCGACAATTTAGTTCCACAGAGATCGTGCTAAAAGAATTTTTTTGAGATTTTATCATCATAGACATAGATTTCCATTGGTATATATTTGGAATAGGGTTGTTCTGACTATGAAAGATCTTCTAATGATAAGAGTAGTATAAGCTCACGTTTTTGTCAGTAATAAGAGATCTGTCGCCTAGAACACTTCAACATACGCATTTGCTTATTAAAATATGCATAAGATACTAATGTTTTAGCCGTTTGTTACTCTAGGAGTCCAAAATAATCATAGTGAATAATATACAGATCTTTTTTATAACAAAGTAAGAAAAGAAACCATTACCAAGTTCTGGAACAGTGAATTTCATTTTCTCAAAAAGAGAATTCAAAGAGTGCTGTTTCATTGTCTTTTGACCAAATGTTGAGTTTGAGCAAAGAGCTCTTCGATGAAAAGATATTTTGAGAAACTGACTTTAAATAGTTTCATGATGGGAACTTAAGTACCTGACATACATGGAAGGCTATGAAAGTAAATATACTTGAGGAGATTTTGGTTTCCACACAAGCATCACTATCAATATTTTATAATGATAGGACTATGGCAAACAGAAATGAGACCGCCCTCTGTATTAATAATTGATTGAAAATTGGTGATGATATTGAGTGAAATGTATGCACAAACTGAAAGCCAGACAGATCACAAAAAGATTCCGTTTTTTTTTGTCATCTTGGTTATTGTTCGTCTTGCTTCGATTTTCCTCTTCCGTCTTCTGCTTTTTTTCCTCAATCATTTTGTATTTTTCAAAATTGTTTAATACGCATGAACTTCTCAAGAGTGTAGGCTTTTTTTAAAAAGATATTCAAATTATAATCCCTACACCGATACTGAAAATATCTGAAAAAAAAAGTCAAGACATGATAGCCGACTTTGAATGTGAGGTCGAGATCATTCTGGAGAAATGAGCGTAGATGTCAAACTATTACTTTTCAAACTAAGGTCATTTTAGGATACACACAAGAACTGAATCGTAATGCTTTAGTTCTAAATTATACTCGACCGAAGTTGACTGTTTTGGATTAACAAAATATATTCAATAAGTCTTTTTAACCAGATCTAATAATCGTTTTGTCAGTATCCAACACTTAAAAAGCAGTTGGTTCTATTAAAAGATCTTCGTTGATTGATTATAATCTAACGTAACACAACAAACAACATATCCTGTTACGTTTAGTGGAAAAAAAAATTGAAATGAACAAATTTTCCGTAGTATGAAAACCACTTAAGAACTTAAGTCGAAAAATATTATTAGAAGAAGATAGTTAATGGGCATTATGAAAAAGAAATTAATGAATACAAATACGAACAGAAGTGAACACCATTAGTCATCTGAATTGACGAGCTAAAACACAATATTAACACCTATTGCATTAGTAAAACGTGTGTTCTTCATGTGATTCTGACCAGAATTCAACGATCGAGTGGTACAATACATTATGCATTACTTTTATATTATGTTCTCATTTTAATTAGCTGATCCGTGGATAGCACCATGTGATTAAAGAGAAAAAAGATTTTCACTGTCTTCTTTCACATGTTCGTCACGAACACAACACAGAACCTATTCGGTGTGGACGTGAATACGACTCTGAATGTGAATATCAGTTTTCGTTGCCTCCACACCCTTCCCAACACAAACCCATCCCCACATCCATCCACATTCTCATGAAGAAATCATACATTCTCCATCTTTTCTTTTTAATCATTTCTTTTCACAAAGTCGTCTATCGCAGCGCTTCCTTTCTCAAAACAAATCAATGCTTTGTGGCTCGCTACCATT